>BPLT01000104.1:1200000-1759347 GCA_019656295.1 Rhododendron mucronatum var. ripense | reverse complement strand
GCTTACAATAATTCTCTAACCACACACAATTACATAAACTCCCTCACATCAAACATGAGATCCACACACATCGTGTGTGTGCAATGTGTGTGGGTTCCATATTTGATGTGAGAGATTTTTGTGATTGTGTGTATGTGTATGTGGAAGTGCGTGTTGTAGTCAATGGTGGAGCTATGTTGGGGCCCAGGGTGTCCCCGACCCCTCCGAACCTCCGAGTTTTAAATTTTTTTATTTTGTATATACCTAATTTTGAATGTTATTGATAATTATGCGTGTATAGCTACTTATAATCTTAATAATTTTGGTTTGATTTGGTAAAAATCGGTTATTTTACATTCTCATTTCTCAAAAAATTTCATAAATAAAAAATAATCATGTGACTATTGATATTGCCTAAAGAATGGTATATTTTAACTGCATCATGCTAGAATGTACAAATGTAATGTATTACAAATAATTTTTTTGAAATAATAAGTATACATTCTGAAAAAAAAAATATACTCCATCCGTCCCTTATTAATTGTCCTACTTCGTAACTCCAACTTATTAAAAAGACATCATCATTATACCTTTCACATCAACTTTTTCCTCCACTTTCCCTACTTACCCATCATCATTACACTTTTATTTACTAACTTTTCAAAATGGAATCTACTTTTAGGGACAAAATAGACAATGCACCATCTTTTACCCACTAACTTTACAAAATGGACACTTATTAAGGGACAGCTCAAAATAGAATACTGGACTCTAATTAAGGGACGGAGGGAGTATCTATTAACCTGGCCTCAAGGAGTTAAAATTCTAGGTCCTCGGTGGTAGTACCATAGTAGCGAACGCTTAACCGTTTTCGTAAATGATGTTGCACGGGCAAGAGAGGATGGGGTCTGCCGACATATGTACTCCAGCCATACCAAGCATTGGATGCATGCAGTACTATTAATGAATTATTAAAAGGCTCATTCAATTAAATAAGTTATTTGGCTTTTTTTTTTTTTATACTTATTCACTTTTTTTTTTTACATTTGTTAGTTTTTCGTCGAATTTTTGAGAATTATTACTTTGTCATGAAGAGAGGAATCCAAAAAGTAAAAAATTACGATCAAAATTTATTTTTTTGAATAAAGACGAAAATAAGCCAATAAGCCAATTTTTTCGTCTTGATTAAAAAAATTACATTTCAATCGTAATTTTTTACTTTATAGATTTCTTTCGTCATGACAGAGCAATAATTTTCAAAAAATTGACAAAATAAACAAATACGAAAAAATTTGAATGAGACAAAAAAAAAATCCCCAAATAGTTTATTTAGCTGAATGAGGCGTTAAGCACATGTTGTCTGCATGGCGCATTGGCAATTGATGAGTCCGTAGGCTAGGGAGGACAAGGCTGGTGCTGCAGTGCAGGTTTGTAAAGTGAATTTATAAAATGTGTAGTGGAATGGGCCCCTCTCGAATACCATGTAAAAATCTTATATTCATCTCAAAATTAATTGGCAATAAGTGAAGAGGTTCCAAATATGATTAAGCGATCACCCATTTCACTCTCAAGCAATTTATAATTCACACCCTGTGATGACAGACCAACATAAAAATTGCACGATGATAGACCCGAAAGCGGTTACATGTGACAGATTTCAAACGCGACTGCACATGAAGGGATATGTTAAGGAAATAGAATCACACATTATTTGAGAGTGAGATGGGTGATCACTTAATAATATTTGAAAGCTCTCTACTCTTTGTTAATTACTTATACTTTAATCACTACTCTCATTTCTCTCCAATCATTATTTTCATTTCTCTCTCTATTTCTCTCTACTCATTACACCTATCTCCAATTATTACTCTAATTTCTCTCTCACTCATTACCTAAAAGTCAAACTAAATATTTTTCAAAAACTCATCAAACAAGGCACAGCCAGCACATTCTCACAGGCAAATTCTTATTCCCCACCAATTATGATAATCTCTCTCCTCACTCTCTGTGTTTTGTGAAACAATAGAAAATTTTAAAAACAATTTGTCAAGTTAGATCAGATAGATAACAAAAAGAGATAGTCTTTTTCACGGAGGCTCCGGCGCAATCTCAATTGTCTATTCGCGCAACGCAATCAATGGCTGAGATTCATTTTCAATTATGACCGATCACAATTAACTCTTCCCCAAAAAAGTTTCATTAACATCTTGACCGTCCAAAAGTCACAATTGAGTGCTGAAACACCACCTCCTTAAGGAAGATTTTCTCTAACAAAAATAGAGAGTGGGATTGTAATACATAAATAAAATGCTAATGCCAAAACGGACTGTGCATAAAAAGCTTGTACCATGTGCAAAGTACAAGATTTTTATGCACAATAATTTTGATATTAACAAAAGCAGTTTTGATATTATTATTTCCCAAATGTTAATAGGAAAAATAAAAAGGAATCTTCTTTTTCTGTAGTTTTAGGAGGCAGAGTAAAAAGAGTAGCATTGAAAATTTCGTGCAAATTTTATTTTATTTTTCTCGGCTACAGATATTTAGCGGACCAAGGGCAAACACGATGTAGAAAAACTTTTAATCTCACACAAGAAAGGGAATCACTCTCCTAACCACTCGATGCAGCAACTAACACACATGACAAACACTTATGTACGAAAAGCAATCAACTTCACGTACAAAAGTAATGGCAAGGAAAAATCTTTTTAACGGAGTTTCTTGAACGAGGTGGTGAATTGCGTGCGTTCTTTTTGGCTTTGGAAAGTTTAGATTTAAATAAAAAAATTTCATTTAAATCCGGACTATTCAAAGTCGAAACGGACGGCCCAAATCGTGCGCCTCCATGAATGTATTGTTCACGGCCGCTCCGTGAATAAGACAATCCCAAGTAGCAAATGCTGTCTTGCAAAAGTGGGAAGGCTGTGTACTGTGTAGTGAAAATCGTTTGGCCGACACTTTTTTTTAATCTCACAAGAGAGAGGGAATCGCTAGATCTCCTACCCCCTCAATGCGGCAACTAACAGTCATGACAAACACTTTTGCAAGGAATTCACGCTCCGTTTGTTTCAACGCAAAATGTTTTTGGTAAAATATTTTATTTATTTTCTGTAATTTGGCTAAAAAAAAGAAGGAAAATATTTTCAATGTAAAATATTTTGCACTTTTGTTTACATAAACTAAAAAAACAAATAATAGTAAGACATAATAAAGAAATAATAAGCACAAAACAAACATCCTCCATTTAGGCTTATTCATAATGATTCTAAACATGAGCACAAAATCTAAATATTCGCTGCTAAATTTTTTTATAATTGACCCTGACAAGTTTTCAATCTTGAGAAATCATCAGTAGATCCCATGTCAAAAATAAATGTATTTTAATTGATTGGAGAGTACCATGAGCTTTACCGAAGAAAACTCTATAGAATGAAGCTCAACAATGCGAATAAACTTTTTCTTCAAAAAGCTAGAAAATGGATTGGATGGATTTAAACATGCCACACAAAGTAACCATTCGCTATTTGCCTCAGAAAAACAAGCAGATAATTCTTGAAGGACCCCATTGATTTAGTTGAAAACCCAAGTCAATACAGTAAACAATAAGCTCATTACCTAAAATTTTCAACCCTTTTAACATTAAAAGAAAAAAAAAGTGATAAACTTCCGAGGGGGGCATGTGACCTCCCTTGTCCTTAATTGGCTCCATCCCTGCTCTCCCTCTTTGGCAGTGAGGGTGTCCACGTTTTGCCTCGACGAAACTTTTAGGTAGATGTAATCTTTTTGTCTCACATATTACGTACATAACTACTGGATCTAAAGCAGGGAGGTAACGATTTCCGAACACAATGACAACTAAAACACATTGGTCTACTTGGAATCTGAGGCAGCTCCATTTGTGTCCTTCCATGGTCAACTGACCACCCAAATATTTTTTTTTTTTGCTTAGAATACATGTAAAATTTTTGAACTGGCCTTACTTTGAACACCCAATCCAATTGTCAATGAACATCCAACCCAATTATTTGAACACCCAACCCAAATGTTAATGAACACCCACCCCAAAAATAGCCCACAAATTAATCTACTCGATATTGAAAGTAATCTGCGCAATTGAATGAGAGATCAATGGATGAATGATTGCTTAATTATTTATATAAAGAGTGATGTATTTAATACAGTTGATAATGAGGATATCATGCAATGGTTTCAAAATAGGAAAACTCGTCGAGGACAATTGTAATAGCTTATATACTTTGCGTTTTTTGGGTCGCATTTTAGATATTATGTATATAGTTAGCTTCACCCAAGGGCGTCCGCACTCAGCAAAGTGCAGACGTCCTCTTTCCTGATTGAATTTCGATGATCCGAGCTGCTCAATGTGATCAGAATATGATTTTAAGGGTCTCCCCGAGAAATCAGCAAAAAAAAAAAGACTGAGAAGAGCTTCATCCGAGAAGTTTTTATTGAACGGTTCAAAAAAAACTGCTCGGATGGAGCCCTTTCTAGTCATTTTTTTTGTCGATTTCTAGCGAATACCCTTAAAATCACGTTCTGAACACATTGAGCGGTTCGAATCATCGAAATTCTATCAGAAAATGTGAAGTCTTTACTTAAGCTAAGTAAAGACTCCCTTATAAGATGGAGACTGATTATGTATAACTTTTTCTATATATATATATATATATATATATATATATATATATAATTGTGGTTTCTGAAGATAGTATGTGCAATTTTTGAACACCCTTAGAAGAATTCCTGGAGTCGCCATTGCTTGAAATTGAACTCATGATGAGTTTCGCAAGGCACAATTATTGGGTCCATTCCATACAAGAACACATATCGTGAATCCTGGATAAAGTAGAAAAGAATGCGATAAATCGTGAATGGTTGAATTGACTATGAATAATGAAGTTCAAACAAAAATATGAATAATGGAATGTGTCGTAGTATATTTGGCAATGAATGATCCCATTCAAATCATAGTCACTGGTTAATTTGGTGTTATTGATTGGGTTATTTTTTGATGAGCTTTTATGGGATGGTAAACGTTATGTTTTTTTTTTTGGATTGAATGTTGGAGGTTTTAAAATGCTTGGCGGTTCTTTATCTAACTTAGAATAATCGTAGGTTAGTACCTAACCTTTGTGTTGAAAATTATTTTGACAGCCAAACCGCGGAAAACTATTATTTTGAAAAAAAAAAAAAAAACCTCATGTGTCAACCAAACACCGGAAAATAAAAGTTTAAAATTCGTTTTTAAAAAAATATTTTACGTGAAAATAAAAAATATTTTATATTGTATTCCCTCCGTCTATTTTTAAATGTCTCGCTTTGTAACTTTAATTTATTAAGAAAATATCATCATTACACATTTCACATCAATTTTTACCTCCACTTTCCCTATTTGCTTTTTATGGAGACATCATCATTACACTTTTACTCACTAACTTTTCAAAATGGAATCTACTTTTAGGGCAAAATGGAAAATGTACCAACTTTTACCTACTAACTTTACAAAACAGATACTTATTAAGGGACAACCCAAAATAAAATACTGAACTTTAAAAAGGGAGCGGCGGGAGTAAAACATTTCACACGCCCCGAAAATCGCCCGATTTTGGTTTCGAATGGATATTGTTTGGGGGGGGGGGGCCTTTTGGAAAATAGCGCGGCGAAACGCTTCGATTCAGAGTCGCCACTCGGGTTTTAGCGGAAGAACACCCAAGGAACCGAACTCGAGAACGTTTGCTACGTTTTGCTTTGATTTGAAAAATGTTTGATTTGATTTGAAAAGGCATAGACTGGTCCGTCGTCACCTTCGATATCTGAGGTTCGGGAGCCAGGTTACGAGAGGGGAAGGGTTTTATGGCACCCCTCTCGCCCAATCCGGAGATCGGTCTCTACTCAGGTATTTTTGTAAAACGTTTGCATTTTTCTCTCATTTGATCATTTTTTAGTCAGTTAGGGCGGGGGAGCAGATAATGGGGATTAAAACTGTAACATCTTGCAGTTTGTATGACAAAATGTTTATGGATGATGATTTGCTTGCTTGAATTGAATTAAATGTAAGAACTAAATTGAGAACAAGCACTGCTAGAAGTTCAACGGGATGATGTACGCTGCCCGTCGGGTGCTGTGAGCAGGCGACATGCTGGCACGCCATGGCCAAGCCACGACACGCCAGCACACCCTGCGCACGCCATCTTTAGGCTGGCGGTACACTACCACACCAATTTCTTACAGCTCCTACTCTCGATCCTCTGGGCTCTGGAAGGGACCAGTGCACACCCAGGGCAAACCACGCAGTTTATAATATGGATTATGTACATGTACAGACATAAGGAATGGCCAGTAGCCAAGAAAATAGCAAGACAGACCCCATAAACAGAGTGGGGAGGAACAAGAGGCCAAGATTGAGCTGTGATATAAGGGCCGGCACTGGTCTTTAACAAGTGTGCCGTACGCCACCCATAGGGGCCGTAACGCCAGGTTTCGTATGTTGACCAGTGTTTGGCTTTACATCATCTGGGCTCTGGAACAAGACCAGAAGTATCCCAGAGGCCTTGAAAGCAGGGAATAGTACAAGTATTTAAAGCTACATCCGAAACAGCTCTAAAATACAGAAAGCAATAGACTGGTTTTTAGCATGCTATAAGGTGATGACATAAAGAAAATAAGCAATAAATGAGCCCTACATGATCCCCACGCCAGCTGTGCACGTACAGCCAAAGGTGGCGTACGGCCAAGCGGAGCTGGCGTGCGCCATGTGGTGACTCCTACAACTGATTTATTTCACCAGAAAGGGGCCTGGACTAGTATCAGTTACTAGCCAGAACCCTTCTGGTTCCCCTCATAAATTGAAAACAGAACGCAGCACAAAGGTGGTATACCTTTGGTGCAAGAGAGAAAGGATGGTGATGAGCTTTGGTTGAAGATGGAGGGTGTGGTAACAACTGATCAGTAAAGAGAAGGGGTATGAAGCTATTCTATCTCTCACTCTTACAACAAGAGAGCAAGAACAAGAGAGAAGAGAGGGAATGGACTTAGAGAGTTAAGTGTGTTAACCCCTTGCAAATGAATGCAAGGGGGGGTATTTATGGTGGAGAGAGGGGCTGGAAACCAGAGCTGGCCAGCTGGGTTTAGGGCAAGTTAGGGTTGAGTGAGGAGCCTCCCATGCATTAAATGCATGGAACTAGGTGTAGGAGAGATGAGAGGGACGGTCCAGCAGCAAATAATCATAGGAGCCACTGATCCCTGTACTTTTGGAGCGTAAAGCCTCGGTCGCGTGCTGTAAAAGCGGTGATTTGACCGGTCAAGACCCTACGTACGCCACCTCATGACCTGCCGTGCGCTAGGTCAAACTCAGTCAACAGTCGATGGCCGACACGTGGCAACTCCTGGCGCACGCCAAGAAGAAGGTGGCGTAAGCAAGGTATGGTTTGCTGAGGCTTATTCGGCTCGGGTTTTGAGAGGTTTGAAGAGGCTTGAAATGGTTTGAAAGGAGAGGGTCCATCGCCAAAGCTCAAGACCTTCCATCGACTCATGAACTGTTCTCGACCGTTTATCATCATTGGGTCAACAACGGAAGTAAAAGGACTAATCGGACAGTCCAGAATGGGGTGTCTACAGAAGCCCCCCTTTGACGGCACTTGGAGCGCCATTTGGTGAGTGGAGACAAGTAACGTCAAAGGTTGTCTAGACACCCTACTCTTGACTATCCTGAGCAAGATAAAGAAGACATGAACCTTAAAGAACCTGATCGGTGCGTCCAGCCAGACAGATTATTCGAGAAAGACTGCTGCCTGCGGAGGGCAGAAATTGGACGGGTGGACCGTCGTTGAATTGAAATTGGACGGGTGGACCGTCGCTGAATCGAAAATTGGACGGGTGGACCGTCGTTTGAATCGAAATTGGACGGGTGGACCGTCGTTGAATTGAAATGGGACGGGTGGAATTGAAATGGGACGGGTGGACCGTCGTTGAATTGAAATGGGACGGGTGGACCGTCGTTGAATTGAAATTGGACGGGTGGACCATCGTTGAATTGAAATTGGACGGGTGGACCGTCGTTGAATTGAAATCGGACGGGTGGACCGTCGTTGAATTGAAATCGGACGGGTGGACCGTCGTTGAATTGAAATCGGACGGGTGGACCGTCGTTGAATTGAAATGGGACGGGTGGACCGTCGTTGAATTGAAATTGGACGGGTGGACCGTCGTTGAATTGAAATGGGACGGGTGGACCGTCGTTGAATTGAAATCGGACGGGTGGACCGTCGTTGAATTGAAATCGGACGGGTGGACGTCGTTGAATTGAAATCGGACGGGTGGACGTCGTTGAATTGAAATCGGACGGGTGGACCGTCGTTGAATTGAAATTGGACGGGTGGACCGTCGTTGAATTGAAATCGGACGGGGCTCTGCTTGGGGAGTACACCACCAGTGGTATAAATAAGTATTGGACCATCCAGGACTTTATGTGGAGGGAACTTTGATCCAAGGCCTTTTGGGCCCACGGCCATTATAGGGCGGCGTACGGTACTCATACCTGGCGTACGCCAAGAATCTTTTATTGCCCAGTCCAGATCCAGGCCCAAACCCGGCCCAGCTCGTTTTCCCATGTCGTATAACTTCTGCAGAAACGCTTGGGAACGCCATAACAGGCGGTTTTGAACTTCCAAACACTTCAAAACCCTCAAAAACTCTCTCACTTCTCTCCATTCTCCCATTCTTCTTCCAAAACCCAACTACCCACGTGCATCCATGGCGGAAACCGGCGGCGGCAGTGGCGGGAACAACGGCAAAGGGGGTTGACGACGATGGTGGCCGACCGAGGAGCGAAAACGAGGCTCCGGTGCTCCGAATCGACGATCAACTGACTGGGCAGCGTTATCGAGTGACGGTGCAGCGATCCCAGACACCACGGGCGGCGGCGACAGCCATGCAAGAGAGGTGATCGACGGCGACGGGCGGCGTACGCCAGGGTCGACCGACCGTACGCCGTCCGTCGTTGAGACAGGGGCCCACACGTGCGACGCTTGGACTTCAAGTGGTGTAGAGGGTTGGTCGTCACGGGTCCAGTTCTGGCGGACCGGCGGCGGCGGCAGAGGTGGTGATGTTGGGTGGCGGTGACGGCCGGCCGGAGACGCCGAGAAGAGATCCGGCACGGGGCAAAGATGTCGTGGCGGAGGAGGATGCTCCCATTGGGGGACCCACAGGATCAGCAGAGTTCAGAACAGCAGCGGGGTCCTCGGCGCATGTTCCCATTACGGGGTCCTCGGCGCATGTTCCCATTACGGGGACTTCGCAGAGTTTGTTTCGGAGGAGGTGCTTGATAGGTTGTTGAGAGAGAACCCGACGGTGGTGGAAGCGGTGATGTCAGCCCGGGAGGAGAGGCTGAGACAGATTGCGCAGGCTCAGGAGGAGGAGCGCCTGCGGGTTGAGGCCGAGAGGCCAAGGCGGCGGAGGATGCCTTTGTACTGGAGACTGAGGTAGTCGAGCAGACCCAAGAGGAGGGTGGCCTAGCTCGTGAGCGAGCGGTGGCACGGGCAGAGGCGATGCGGGCTGCAGGCCGCCCGGCTTTTGAGGCAGGGGCCTATGTTCCCCCGGAGCCACATTTGTTCATACCGTCCGGGTTTGAGAGCTACATCCCCCGACGCGATGATTACGATGCAGAGCTTGTGCTGAGAGACCCGGAGTGGCACTTGTCGGTGGACTGGGCGCAGGTATTCCTTTGAACTCCACTTTCGATTCTCTTGTAGTCCTTTATTACTGTACCTGTACATAGCTTACTCGCGCACGACGTTTGATAGCACAGTGACACATGTATGCCTGATAGCTTGACTTGATAGATAGAACTTTGAGTAGAACATGCTTGAACTCGACTGTAGGCTTGCTAGCACTTTGACAAGAAGCACATGGTGACGAACTTGAATCGACTGTAGGTTGCCTCGACTTGTTGATATTTCGGAATTTGAATTCGACTGATAGAATGCCAATGCCTTTGATTTGCCTAATACTTGCCTCTTTTGAGAAGAGAATCGATTGAAATAGGGTACCTTATGCCTTTGATTCGACTGAGTAGAATGCCTTGCGTACATAGAATATCATGCTTTTGAAATAACTTGCTTCGACTTCGTGGTAAACACGGACCTTGAATTGCTCATAGAATGTTGAATGCCCTTTTGAATTGACCCTTGATGGCTTTCACTCATGACTCTTTCCTTGATTCGACTATTTGTTATAGCATGCATGCTAACGGAAAACTCTTGTTCTTTTGCTTTTATGGTGTGCAGAGGACGAGAGGCGGTACACGGGGGCACGGCGGTCCTGCTAGTTCCCTTGAGCTGTACAGAGGGCTGCCCGAGCGGGTTAGGTCCTTGGTTGATGCTGCAGGGTTCAGGCCGTTCATCCTTACGCAGACGGCCACGCTTAGCGATCACGCCCTGCTCACGGCACTGGCTGAGAGGTGGTGGGATGCCTCCAACACCTTCCACCTCCCGATCGGAGAGATGACCGTGACTCCGGCGGACTTTGCTGCTTTGACAGGCTTGAGGGTAGGAGGGGAGCCTATCCCTTTTGACACGGGGATCCACAGAGACCCGGAGGCGCTGCAGTGGTTCTTGGGTTTTGTGCCCGTGGGTATCTCGGAGACGTTCACCCACGACCAGTTCCATTGGCGGTTGAAGGACAGGGTCCCGCACTCGGAGCAGGAGGAGGAGCAGATGGCGAGGGCCTACTTGTTATACTTGTTCGGGGCGTCGCTGTTCCCTAACAAGAGGTCCACGGTGCACCTGGCCTATTTGCCGGCCTTGTTTGACTTGCGCACGGCGGCCAGGTACGATTGGGGAGGTGCTGCCCTGGGGACGTGCTATGGCTTCATGGGAGAGTTCTCTCGGCGGAAGAAGGCGATAGTTGGCCTTTGGAGGGTGTGGGAGGTAAGGAAAACGGACTTGTAACCTTCACTTTGCTGAGTATTTTCCTTTCTTTTGAATTGTGACTGCTGTACTGATGCTTCGATTGTTTAAACTTGCAGCTATGGGCATACGAGGTGCTGAAGATGTACCCTCCAGAGAACTCGTGTCCGAACTTGAAGATGCTCCCCCGTGCTCTGATATGGGGGCCACAGTACAGAGGCAAGAAGGCGGCGAGAGGTAGCCTCCAGGCCTTCCGGGCGTACCTTGACGAGCTGTCGAGCACCCAGGTAGAACTGAACCTTTTATCGCCTACTTTCGCCTTTGAATTGCTTCAATGCTGTCGCTGATCGACTGTTTGTTGCTTGATTGTTCAATGCTTGCAGGTGGAGTGGGACCCTTGGAGGACCACGGAGGCTGAGCCGGAGTACCTTTCCCGGAGCAGGGTGGTAGCCGCGAGCCGCGTGCTGCTGGAGTCTATCTTTGGGTGGCAGTGGTACTTAGGGGACCGAGTGACACGACAGTCACTTGAGGCTTCAGAGTTTATGGTGCCGGGTCCACTTCCGCCTCGTGCTTCACACACGGACCAGTACACGCTGGCTGAGCTGCAGCGCTTCACCGTCCCGGCAGGCCTTAGTGCCTTCTTGAGGCCCGAGCGAGTCACGCTGTCTATCAGAGGCAGTACTTGGCGGGACCACTTGGAGTAGTCGAGCACGGAGCCGTAGAGGCCGAGGCTAGAGCAGCTGGGAGGAGAGGCGCGGGCAAGGTAGGACTGCCCGCTCGAGGGAGAGGAGTGATCCTGCTAGGGCGACAGGCCTTCCTCGGCTTTCTTAGACACTGGCTGTGCGAGATGCTCAGGGAGAGGAGGCTACCGTTCAATTCGAGCCTGCTAGGAGAGAGCCCGAGGAGATCACAGGACCGGTACGATACTATAGCATCCCTTGCATTTCCCTTGTTTACTCTGATTTACATATGTACACCTGTCTTGCAAACTGACTTGACCACTTATTGTAACACAGGCCCCGATGGAGTGGGTGCGAGAGGCGGTGCGCCTGATGAAGGCCATGGAGAAAGAGTTCCATAGAATTGCTAGCGGCGCCCAGTTGCGGCTGCACTATCCAGCTCCAGCTCCAGCTCCTACTGTGCGGCCTCAGGTATGACTTTGAAACTTTGATAGAACAAAGTCCTGTTTTCACATTTCAATATATGTATGCAATATGTACACAAATGTTAACAAGCTAAATGCAATGCAGGGGCAGGCTAGGGCGGCTCCTAGGAGGAAGAGCGTGAGGCCACCGCCTCAGAAGAAGATAGCACCGAGCTCATCCCGACCAGCAGCGAGCACTCAGAGAGGTACACATCGCGCCTGCTAGTGAGGATCTCCCATTCCGTCGAGAGCTGAGGAAGAGGTCTGCAGAGAAGAGGCCTGCTGAGGGACCTTTGCAGAAAAAGAGAGAGAAGAGGAAGCAGAAGAAGAGGAGGAGAGCACGTCCCTCAGCAGCGACTCTGACTCCGTGGAGGACCCTCGGTTTCGGATAGACCCGCGCGAGCTGGTAGAGAGCGAGGAGGAGAGGACGACGAGGACCTTTTTGACGACTGAGGGCTATCACCGAGCCTTAGTCTATTTTGCTGTTTGACTTTTGATACACTGATCCCTTGACACTTTGATACTTAGGCCTGCGTGCCTTTTGACTTTTGGGCGAGTGTGCCTTGATACATGTTGAGTTTGCTCGGGCCGATGTGCCGCTTGATATATTCCCACCTTTTGCTTTTTAGGATTTTGACGTGGTATACATGGTAGAAATAATATCTGCATTTTCTGTTTGTTGATTCCTTTAGTTATTGGATTTTGTGTTTTAAGGAACGAACAAACCATCCCCTAACATCTAACATGCATTGATGATTGTTCTGAATCGACACAGACGCTTGCACATGTGCAAAAATGGGTCTAGCTCGAAGAAAAAGGTACAGAAAAGCCCCAGGATACGAGATATACCCCAGACACGCGGAGGATACGGGAAAATTGGTATTAATAGACCAAATTCTATATTTCTCCAAAACAGAAGAACTGACACTTGAATAGACTAAAGAGATGTACAATGACCTGTACGAACCATTGAAACCGGTAGAAACGTCCTGGTACAAGGAAAATACCAAAAAAGCTAAAAATGTCGCAAAAATGGACATAAGACGCAAAAGATGACTCGATATGGTCCCGGACTGAAACCGACACCCCCGTGCAGTCACACAAGTCCTATGTGACATGTACGGTGTAACAAAACTTGGCAAAACCCTACAAAACGAAATTCGACCTCCGTATCCTCGATTTTGTTCGACACGGGCCTCCGGGGGTCCAAAATCTTCGACGGGCTGACTTTTAGGATCCGATGCTTTGCTGCAGTCCCAAATGATGTTTGAAACTTGTAGGAATCAAGGGATAGCCAAACAAGCCTTGGAATTAAAAACGACCATGCAACGGCAGTGCTGCTGGAAACTGGTTTTCTGATGCACAGACCTACCGTACGCCAGGTTGTTGAGTCCGTACGCCAGGAGGGTGAAAACCCTGTGCACGCCAGGTTTAGGTTGGCGTACGCCAAGATCCTGTGAGTCAGGTCCACTTGACTGACCAACTGTCCTTTTTCAGGGGGCATTTGTTTTTACCCTCACACGGTTTCCCCACGGTTTCTGAGAGTTCAGGGGAGGCAGGGTACTTGATGATGTTCCTCTTGGAGGCTAGTTGATTGGCTCCATTCTCCAAGCATTTTACAACGGCCATTTGAAAGCCTATAAAGCTGGGGTGCCTCCTTCAGGGCATTCACAGCACCAATTACTCCCCTTTTCTTTTTCTAGCATATACATTGCATTGCCCATGGATAATCCCCTCCCAACACTGCTCAAGCCCTGGCTAGTGTCCTTTTTGGGTATTGATTGGCTCAACTTCCAATACCACGGGCTTTCTTCTTTCCGCTTTCTTCGACATGTGCCGATCCGCCCGGCGCTGCTGTGGGCCGCCCTGAGATTCTGGGACCCGGACGTCCACGTCTTCCGTTTTGGCGATGATGAGATGTGCCCGACCGTGGAGGAATTTCAGGCGTACCTCCGCACTTACGCGTCCCCGACGCTCGTCGTTCCTCCCTATCAAGTGAGCATGCCGAAACTGCTGGCCAGCTCGCTCGGAATTTCTCGGGGGCTGGCGAACACAATCCTGGAAGGTGGCCAGGTGAACGTTATCCGGCTGGTTGAAATGTACAGCCCGGATGTCGACTTGAATAGTCCGAACAGCGACGAAGTTCAAGCACGTCGGCGCTTCGCCTTGGTTATCTGCCTGCTTGCGGCTTATTTGCTCGTTCCTGCTGACGGGCGGGTCAGCCCTTCTTTGGTGAGCGTGGCTGCTCAAATGGGGGATCGAAAGAACGTGATTCCCCTGGTCCTGGCTGAGACACTCATGGGTTTGGATTTAGTGAGTACAGGCCAATCGGCCGTTTTCAGCGGGAGCCCACTCTTGCTTCAGGTAAACTCACTCAGCTCACCTTTTTCTGGTTTTTCGCACATTCTCGTTTTACCTCGACACTCGGCTTAGGCCGCTTCCTAGTTTCTTACTTGTCTTTTCGCTCAGGCTTTATCTGACTCCTTACTTGTTTTACCACTCATGCAGCTGTGGTTGTCGGACAAGCTGAGCCTTTTGCATCCACCGGCAGCGGGCTGGAACCTGTTTCCAAAACGGGTTCATCAGAGGGAAATGCGGTATCCTGACTTGGATGTGGAGGGCTGGTACGAGTTCATGCGAGAGATGCAGCCCGATGAAATTGCTTGGAGGTGTCCTTGGCTAGACCTTCCAGACATGACCATCCATTCTGACGGCTTTGACAGGGTGGTCATTGCGGGGCTGACCAGCTTCACATTCTATATCCCTGGGCGGATCCTTCGCCAACTGGGCGCTTCACAGGAGAATACCCGAATCAGTACCGGGGGCTTCCGTCTTCCCAACTTCAATGCTCAGACGCTGGGTGGTTATCAGAGGCGCTGGGGCCTGAGGATTCTCCAGGCGGAGATGCCGATTTCAACCCTCGGCTAAAGAATCGCTATAGACAGTGGCTGAGAGCAGATGTGCATGCAAGAACAAATATGGCTGACTCCAAACCACTTTGCTGTACTTAGAATAAGCTGTGAGCCGTTAGGCTTCTCAAGCATTTTGTTCTGTTTTTCATGCTTCATTTCTTTTAAGGCTTTTATGCTCAGCTTGTGTATTAGAAATAAAATTTTGCAAAATAAAGTTGAAAGATGAAGGGTTTCCCCCTTTTGAATTCTCCAACGTAACTCCAGCCCGCCTTTTGAGTTTTGAACTATCTCAGCCTTGGTGCAAACCCAAAATGTCAGACCATGGATCAGCTTGATAGGATATGACCGGGTCTCATTGAGACTGCCTACGTATCCCTTTGTAGGGAATCAGGTCAGAACGTAGTTCAGGCAAGGGTTCGCTCGTGTATTTTACCTCTCCTTTTACGCTCTAACTTTTGCCTAGAACCGCCTTAACAGGTTTTCGGTCTAGCGAGCTTTTTGATTTTGCCTATTTATTTTTGCCTAGACCGCCTCCTTAGGTTTTCGGTCTAGCAGGCTGCTCTAACTTTTGCTTGGAATCGCCCACCCTTGTGGTTTTCGATCCAACGAGCATCTCTCAGGGATAGTACGCTTGAGCTGATCCAGGTTGACCAAGGTACTGAATTCATTGCCGTCGAGGTCGATGAGCTTGGCAGCACCCCCAGATAGGATGGTCTTGATGATGTACGGCCCAGAACGCTTTGGCCGGAACTTCCCACGAGGATCGAACACTGGAGCCCGGATCTCCTTTGTAACCATATCCCCTTCGACCAGACCTCTCGACTTCACTTTCTTATTGAATGCCGGGCGATTCGACGCTGATACCCTTGAACATGATACAGAGCACGGAGCCTCCTCTCATCAAACAACATGAGCTCGACAAACCTCCCACTCAACCATTCAGCTTCCTCGAGCCCACTTTCAGCCATGACTCTCAGAGACGGAATCTCAAGCTCGATGGGAGTACAGCTTCCATTCCATAGACTAAAGAGAACGGAGTTGCGCCTGTGGAAGTGCGAATCGAAGTGCGGTACCCCCAGAGGGCCAACGGTAGCAGTTCGTGCCAATCCCTTGCAGACTCGGCAGTCTTCTTGATGATCATTTCGACGTTCTTATTTGCAGCCTCGACAGCCCCATTCGTCTGCGGCCGATAGTTTGAATGATGGATCTTAATTCCAAATTCCTCGAATAGCTCCAAAACCCTACCCTTGAAGTGGCTTCCTTGTCTGAAACGAAAGCCTGAGGTACCCCATACCGGTAGATGATGTTCTTTCGAATGAACTGTGCAACTTGAACGTTGTCAGGGTCTTGTAAGATTCAGCCTCGACCCACTTGGTGAAGTAGTCGATGGCTACTAATATGAACTTGTGGCCGTTCGAAGCAGAGGGGTTGATCATCCCGATGACGTCGATTCCCCCACTGAGAAAGGCCAAGGCGAGGTCATACCAAAAAGTTCAGTTGGAGGAACATGCTGCAGATTAGCATGGATTTGGCATTTATAGCAACGTCGCACATAGTCAATGCATTGAGATTCCATGGTAGACCAATAATAACCCTGCCTGAGGATTTTTCTTGCGAGCATGACGCCGCTCATGTGAGGACCGCAGACTCCTTCGTGAATCTCCTCCATTATCCGTGTTGCTTCGGCACCATTCACACACAGCTTGTGCATCCCGCAGTGAGACCTTCGATACAACTTTCCCCCACAGATGATGTACTGAGCAGCCAAACGTTGCAAGGCGATCCGATCCTTCCTTGTAGCCCCAGCGGGAAACTCCCCGCGCTCCACAAAGTTCCAGATGTCATGGTACCAGGGTAGGCCATCATCGACATCATCGACGGCGTTGATGTATTCATAAGCGGGGGTCCCTTTGTTCGATCACAATTGGCCGCATTTTGACCCCTGTCGGGAGTTCGATCATTGAAGCCAAGGTCGCCAAGGCATCGGCGAACTGATTCCTCAAGCGAGGGACATGGGTGAAAGTCACCTTATTGAAGCGAGGAATCAGTTCCTCCAAGTCTTGGTGATAAGGCTTCAGCTTTTCCTCGCGAACCCTCCAATCTCCGTTGGCTTGGGACACCACCAAGTTCGAATCTCCGATAACCTCGAGTTTCTCAACTCCCAGTGCAATTGCCGCCTCCATTCCGACGATGCAGGCCTCATACTCGGCTTGATTGTTAGTAACATCGAAATTCAGTTTGAATGCGAGCGGAATATGAGCGCCGGCGGGCGTGATTAGCAGCACCCCGATTCCGAACCCTTTCTGATTAGCAGCCCCGTCGAAATACAGCGTCCATACTTCTTCAGTTACGGTCAGTACATCCTCGTCTGGGAAGTTGAAATTCACATCCTCTGGCCCCTCAACTGGGTGATCTGCCAAGAATTCTGCCACAGCGCGGCCTTTTACTGACTTCCTCGTGACATGCTGGAGATCGAACTCAGCCAGCAGAAGCAACCAACGTGCTAGCTTATGGGTGAGCGCTGGCTTCTCGAATAGATATTTGATGGGGTCCATTCGAGAAATCAGCTTCACCGAATAGGCTAGCATGTAGTGTCTAAGCTTTTTGGTAGCCCAAACTATGCCCAGCATGTCTTTCCAAAGGGGTATATCGCTCCTCGCTTCCCACCATTTTCTTGCTCAAATAGTAGATGGCCTTCTCGACTCTGTTTTCCCCTTCCTGTGCTAGCAGACACCCCATTGCCGTTGGTGTTACAGATAAGTACAGAATCAGTGGTTGTCCTGGCGTAGGCGGCATCAGCACTGGCGGATTCTGCAAGTAGGTTTTGATTGACTCGAAAGCGGCTTGGCACTTGTCTGTCCACTCGAACGGGACATTCTTCTTGAGTAAGCGGAACAGGTTCGCAAGTCGGAGTCAATTTGGCGATGAATCGGCTGATAAACTGAACCTTTCCCAGAAAACTCCGCACTCCCTTCTCAGATTGCGGGGGCTCCATTTCGAGAATTGCTTTGATCTTAGACGGGTCGACCTCGATTCCTCTCTTGGTGATCAGAAACCCCAACATTTTACCTGCTGTAACCCCGAATGTGCACTTCTGCGGGTTGAGACGACATTGTACTTTCGAAGCCTTTCGAGAAACTGCCTGAGCGAGGGAGATAGTCCTTTTCCTCTTTTGCCTTTACGATCATGTCGTCACATACACCTCGACCGTCTTGTGGATGAAGTCATGGAACAGAGTTGTTTGGGGCCTTGGAAGGTGCACCCGGCATTCTTGAGTCCAAATGGCATTTTCACGAAAACAGTAGGTTCCCCCCATTCTGTGACGAACGTTGTCTTCTCCTGATCCTCTAGGGCCATGAGATCTGATTGTATCCTGCGAACCCATCGACAAGGAGAGCAAGGCATGCCCCGCCGTGTTGTTCCACAAGCACATCAATGTGAGGCAAGGGAAAAACTATCTTTTGGGCTTGCCTTGTTCAGATCCCTAAAATCGACACAAACTCGGATCCTTCCATCCTTCTTGGGTACAAGGCAGCAGATGTTGGCGACCCCATTGGGGGGTAGTCAGCAACCCTCAGGGAATCCTGCGTCATTTGCTTGGTGACCTCTTCCTTGATCTTCTGAACCCAGTCCGGCCTCATTCTGCGAAGCTTCTGCTTGACAGGAATTGCCCCTGGCGTTAACGGAATGCGGTGCGGTACTATACTCGAGGATCGATACCAAGGCATGTCGGCGTGAGACCAGGCAAAAACCTCGAAGTATTCTTTGAGCGCCTCAATGGTACCAGCGTGATTTTCCGGGGATAAGTTTGAACCGATTTGCATCATACGGGGGTCATCCTCATCTTTCAGATTTATTGAAATTACTTCTTCTTTTAGAGGCTGAGCATGCCTTTCGTCTTCCCTTTCGATGAGGGAACGCAACTCGGCCGGGATGTTCCCGTCAAAGTCGATTCCTTCATCGTCGGGGTCGACACAGTTTATGTAAAAGTCAGCAAAGTAATCGGAAGCAGGATCATTCATTTCATAAAACCCAGAGGGGTTGCCAAGTACAGTCGACTCAAACTCAAAGTAAAAGCTATGACGTGGAGGGCCGAGAGGCACAAACTCCGACTCTGAGCTAGACTTAGACTCGACAGACTCTGTGTCAGATTCAGATACATCGTCAATGCATGTTAGACGGGGAGTAAAAATGCAGTTATTAAGACTACCCTTTGCTTCGACGATGATGGAGAGGTTGGATCGTTGAGAAGATCTGGAGAGTCGGGAGCCCAAGCATCAGCACTTCAGCCTCATCTTCCTTGCCAACCAGACCCACTTGGGAGAAACAGCTCCTCTAGACCCCCTTGATCAAAAGCGACCAGCCAGTCAGCCCTTTCCTTGATTGCGACCAGCTGCTTCTTGAATTCCTTTGCAGCCAGCTCCTCCTTTGCAATTTCCTCTTCGTCATCCGACAGGTGTCGGCAAGCGAAGATTTCAAAACCCGGAAGCCAAGTTCCTAGTCACTTGATCCCAAAACGGTTCGCCTGCCCCAGATAGGCAGTGCCTCCTCCTTCGCGGACAGAAATAGCTGTCGGGGTTACCATAAAGGGTTCGAGGGTTTTCCCCGTAGTCTTTCCCTAGTTTGGCCTTTTGGTAGGGGGAGTGTATCCCAGGCCAAAGCGGGCCGTCGTAAAGGGAAAGACAGGGAACTCAGCGATCCCTTGCTGGTTGAGTCCCGAGTCCTAGGCCAGGCATGAATGACATCTTCCTCATTATTTCGAGGGCAGTAGAGCTGATTATGAAGTCAGTCATCCATGACAATGGACAGGACTGAGCCAGAGGTGTCGAAAGCAAATCCTCCAAAGTCTGAATCTTCTTCCCCCGTGCATGATCCCCAAAACAAGGCGTCTCATCATCCTTGAGCGGGCGGATCCCAGAGTCTCCGCAGATAGTCGAGTCCCAGTAGGTAGCCCCAGCATGACCTTTTGGTGGAGAGTCGACGGTACAAGCCATGATGTCCGCCCTATGCAGCCACGGCCTTCCCAACAGCAGGTTGAAGGTGGCATGGATGTCGACCACATGGAATTCCACGTCCATTTCAAACCCTCGGCATCAAGCTTCAGCATGAGAGTTCCCTCGACTACGCGGCGCGTGTTGTCATAGGCCTTGACGGCCAGATTGGAAGGCGTGAGGTCAGCCTTAGTGAGCCCTAGACGGTAAAGCAACCCTCATGGGACAGACGTTGATGGCGGAGCCATTATCGATCAACACAGTTGGCCCCAATGTCCCCCTGCACTTGAGGAGTGATGTGCAATGGGCGGTTGTGAGGCAGGTTCCATCACGGGCAGATCTTTTCAGTGAAAGTGACAGAATGCTTGGAAAGTAGTGGCAAGACTAGGGCAACCATAGCCTCCGCGGGATGTCCGTTGGTACAGTAAGACGGGCTAGCGCTGCTGACAGCCTTTCTCGATGCTCCTTTGACGACGATATCAGACCCCAAGACAGAGACGCGGCAGGAATCCTTTCCAGCTGTTTCAGAATAGCATCCTCTTCAGGCACCCCGCTAGGAATGGCCGGAGTGTTCTTTTTGTGCAGAGGGAATAGTGGGTCTTTGATCACTACCCGGGATTGACGAGCTTCCAGCCGAAAGATTGGGTGGTTGGAAGACTCGACCGCTCCTAGTGACGTTAGCGATCTCCCACCAAGTGCGATGTGTCCAAAAATCCCAGAAATCAGCAGGCAAGCTTCCTCTAGCTTGCGTTTCCCCTTGTCGATCGATGCAGACCTGGTCCGAAGCCATAACCCATTCCAGATCACTCATGAATTGTCCTTCCCAAGGAGCCGGATCCTGTGCGGTCAGCTTCCTCGAATGGTATCCCCGGATTAGTGACGAACGGTACATTCCAAAGGCCTCCGTCCCTAAAGCAGTATCGACGGTCCAGATTTATCTCCCCTACCTGAATGTCGACTCCACTTTATCGACACGTCCCAGAAATCAGCAGGCAGCGGGCTTGTGTTAAGGTCGCGATCTCATCGACATCCCCATAGATCATCGGACGGGCGGTGCATTGAATACCTAAACGGAACAATTCATCCCTAAGGATGCACTACCGGACGCGTTTGTCCTACAGGCACAATGTCGACAGTCGGGTCGCCTGCGTGTACAGCGTTGGAGATGGAGTCGAATAATGGCCATGCTTCCCTAGGTTGTCGACGCACGTCAGGGATGATCTCTCCTTGGCTGTAGCAATCCAAGTATTGCTCGCTTAAATCCTGATCATCGTCCCCCTTTTCCATATGGAAGTTCTGATTCCAGGCCAACTGTGCAGCAACGGGCTCCGGGTCCCACACGTATTCCTCCTCGGTTTCGGCCGCAGTGGGTTCAGGCTGGTAGAAAAGCATAAAGAGTGACAGGCCATCGAGTGGATCCGCCCTTGCCGCATTCCAATCTTCCTCCCATTGGTCCTAACTGGGCCTGATCGACAACCGGTGCCTGAGGGAATCCCAAGAGTACTGCTCGTTCCAGTCATTGACAAGTTCTCTGCCCATTCCCTTGCTTTGTCTTCCATATCCCAGCCAACCTGCCAACATGTTGACACTGAATTCTGCCGGGATGGTCACAACAGGTTTCGGGTGATGCTCTGAGGTTATATGGTCAGTGGGGTTGAATATGGTGGAGCTAGGTTGGATTATAGAGGAGGGTAAGGCTGATTTGGTTGATTTGAGGGTGGCCGTTGTGCTGCGGCATGGAGTTGGTGATGACGTTAGGCTTGGGAGGGGTCGGGAGAGTGCCGTTGTCCACCAAGTCTTGAATGGCGTGGCGAAGGCGGTAGCAGGAATCGGTGTAATGGCCGGGCATTTGGTGATAGGCGCAGAAAGCGTTTGGGTTGTGGCTAGGGGATGGATTCCGAGGCAGTGGAGTTGGATCCATTGGTTTGAGGTGACCAGGATTTGGCCAACCTTTCTAGCACTTGAGAGAGCGGAGCTTCAAACTTGGTGAAGTTCCGGGGTTGGTTACGGTTTCAGGGTTTTGGAGGGGCTTGGACCTGGTTGACATCGGCAGTGTGCGGTTGGAGTCTTGAGTATTGCTGGCTACCCGGCATGATGTGGCGTTGGCATAACTGTTATTACCGAACAAAGCAGCGCTGCTCCCTGAGTAAGCGCGAGGTTTGGCTTTGGATCCTGAGGAGGAAGAGGGGGGGGTCGCTGCGTGGCAGGACCCCAGTTTGGACAGCCTCTTCGATGGCAAGGCCGGATTCAAAGAAAGTATCCCAATCGGCCCCTTGGACGAGCACCAGATTCTTAGCAAAGTCGGGCAGCAGATTACGGAGATGATACGGATCTGATCCTTCTCACTCGGCCGATCGGTCATGACTGCAGCCTTAGTCCTCCAACGTTTGATGAAATCCGCAAAGGACTCTTTTGGATTCATCTTGGTGGACTCCAACTCTCGGGTGGTCATTTTGAGTTGGGAATTGTAGCTGTACTGGGCGAAAAAGGCCGCACCAATGTCTTCCCATGTTTTTGCGCTTGGAAACGTCGAGAGACAAGAACCACTGGAAAGCTGGGCCAGCCAGAGTTTGAGGAAACAATTGGGCCCATTGCCTCCTCCTCGACCCCATGCAATTTCATTGCACCGTGGTAAGCGAGCAGGTGTGTTTTTGGATCGCCCGTCCCGTCGAACTTCGTAAAGTCGGGCATTTTGACCTTTCCGGGAGCCGTGCATTTGGAAAGGAGCAGAGACGGTCCATGTCTAATCCTCCGGCGCTGATTCTTTCGGACTTGGCGACTGACTCTTCTAGCTTAGCCATTTTTGCGATCAAAGCAGTCATTTCGGGATTTGCAGCAGGCTGTTTCGGCCGGAATGTCCTCCCCAGCTGGGTTCTCACGTTCTTCCCCGGCCGCCTTCTATCCTTGCGACTGGGATCCTTTCGTTGATAAGAGCCTGCAGATTGGCCATGGCGGTATCGGCCTGGTCAGCCCTTTGCTGCATGATGGCAAGGTTGTGCTGAAGATCGGCTAAGATGGGTTGTGAGATTCGGTGGAGGAATATCTGCCATGTCCTAGGGTTCTTCTGTCTTGATCAGTTTTGGAGTTATGGGTGGCGATGGAGAGGACGGAGGAGATTCGTGCGGAGTGGTCGGCGGCGAATCCTCCCTTGACAGAGTGCAGAGCTGTGCTTCCGTTGTGACTGACCCAAAAGCAAACCCCAGAGCGATTCCTCAAACAATCCCCGTAGACAGTCCCAAGCAGGTTTGGCTCTTGATTTCGAAGCTCCCCATGGTTCAGCTAAACAGGCAAAATAGATGAGCTCAATGACAGCCTGCAACAGTTATTCTTGAACAGAATTGAAAGAAAATGAGCATGCCAACGTCGTCGGTGTCCTCCTAGACTCTAACACTAGAGGGAGTCCAACTCATGCTGTTTAGGACGCTGCCATAGAATCCTTGGATTTCTTTTTCGACGATGTATCCTTGTTTGAGTCGATAGACACTAAGGGATGTCAAGATAACCTAAGTCTTTTGACCGCTCCTTTATCGAAGTTTCAACTTTGGAGGTCGGAACAACTCGATGCAGTTGGCGTGATACCATACCGAAGTGGCGTAAGCAGCACTGTGCCGGGAGCCTTGATGGTGTAAGTGATTAGCACTTTAACCTGGATGGTGTGGGTATCACGACATGCTTTCCACTGTTCCTGATTTTCTGTTTGAAAACTTCGGACTAAGTTTAGAACAAGAGACTTAAACAGTCCTGATTTCCCAAAGTCTTGCTGACCCAAGGATTTTGGAAATTGTAACGCGCAACATACGGGATGCACGACTCTTTATTGGTCCATGGCAGGGTCCTAACAATCACGAGACGAACTCGAGACAGACCTAAAAGCCGCCCTAGCATGCTCCTACGCAAAACGGGATGTATGTATGTACAGGCATGCGATAAGGAAAGCAGTAACACATAGACAGTTTATGGGGGTTAGATGCAAGTAATCCTACCCTGTAGGTTCCTGTCTTAGGTTGAAAGGTTCTAGTGCTTTGTACGCATGACGAGGCTGGTTTTGGCTGAAAGGGGTTCCTCTGACTAGAGCCGCGGTATACCTCCCACTGCAATGCGTGCAGCAAAGCAATGGTCGAACGGTATTACGACTCATCATCGTCCAAGGTTGTTGGGCATTCGAGGACCCCGGGCTCCAGTAAACTGTGCCGGTTACCCAAAACACCTCAACGGGGCTTATCCGACATCGATGCAAATGAAGAACGCCAAAGTTTGACTAAATGAGAGAGAAATGCAATATTTTGAAAATGCCTTTTGAAGCTTGGCTCACTTTTATTAATCAATATTTAGACAAAACTACACAAGTGAACAATAACAAAGCCCCAGTTCGGATTGGTCGGATGCTAAGATCCTGTTACGTTACCATTCCGTTCTTCAGCAGCGCGGAGCATACTGTTTTGCCCAGACTTTTGAAAAGTGTTCATTCATGTATTAATGCCTAAATATTCATCAATGCAATGATCCCCAGGCAGAGTCGCCACTGTGGGCACACGCCCCGAAAAAATCGCCCGATTTTGGTTTTCGAATGGATATTGTTTGGGGAGCGGCCTTTTTGGAAAATAGCGCGGCGAAACGCTTCGATTCAGAGTCGCCACTCGGGTTTTAGCGGAAGAACACCCAAGGAACCGAACTCGAGAACGTTTGCTACGTTTGCTTTGATTTGAAAAATGTTTGATTTGATTTGAAAAGGCGTAGACTGGTCCGTCGTCACCTTCGATATCTGAGGTTCGGGAGCCAGGTTACGAGAGGGGAAGGGTTTTATGGCACCCCTCTCGCCCAAATCCGGAGATCGGTCTCTACTCGGGCATTTTATTAAAACGTTTGCATTTTTCTCTCATTTGATCATTTTCAGCCAGTTAGGGCGGGTGAATAGTTAATAGGGACTAAAACTGTAACACGTCGCAGTTTATATGACAAAATGTTTATGGATGATGATTTGCTTGCTTGAATTGAATTAAATGTAAGAACATAGATTGAGAACAAGCGCTGCCAGAATTCAACGGGATGATGTACGCTGCCCGTCGGGTGCGTGAGCAGGCGACATGCTGGCACGCCATGGGCCAAGCCACGCACACGCCAGCACACCCTGCGCACGCCATCTTCAGGCTGGCGTACACTACCACACCAATTTCTTACAGCTCCTACTCTCGATCCTCTGGGCTCTGGAAGGGACCAGTGCACACCCAGGGCAAACCACGCAGTTTATAATATGGATTATGTACATGTACAGACATAAGGAATGGCCAGTAGCCAAGAAAATAGCAAGACAGACCCCATAAACAGAGTGGGGAGGAACAAGAGGCCAAGATTGAGCTGTGATATAAGGGCCAGGCACTGGTCTTTAACAAGTGCGCCGTACGCCACCCATAGGGGCCGTACGCCAGGTTCGTATGTTGACCAGTGTTTGGCTTTACATCATCTGGGCTCTGGAACAAGACCAGAAGTACCCCAGAGGCCTTGAAAGCAGGGAATAGTACAAGTATTTAAAGCTACATCCGAACAGCTCTAAAATACAGAAAGCAATAGACTGGTTTTTAGCATGCTATAAGGTGATGACATAAAGAAAATAGCAATAAATGAGCCCTACATGATCCCCACGCCAGCTGTGCACGTACAGCCAAAGGTGGCGTACGGCCAAGCGGAGCTGGCGTGCGCCATGTGGTGACTCCTACAACTGATTTATTTCACCAGAAAGGGGTCTGGACTAGTATCAGTTACTAGCCAGAACCCTTCTGGTTCCCCTCAGAAATTGAAAACAGAACGCAGCACAAAGGTGGTATACCTTTGGTGCAAGAGAGAAAGGATGGTGATGAGCTTTGGTTGAAGATGGAGGGTGTGGTAACAACTGATCAGTAAGAGAAGGGGTATGAAGCTGTTCTATCTCTCACTCTTACAACAAGAGAGCAAGAACAAGAGAGAAGAGAGGGAATGGACTTAGAGAGTTAAGTGTGTTAACCCCTTGCAAATGAATGCAAGGGGGGGGTATTTATGGTGGAGAGAGGGGCTGGAAACCAGAGCTGGCCAGCTGGGTTTAGGGCTGGTTAGGGTTGAGTGAGGAGCCTCCCATGCATTAAATGCATGGGACTAGGTGTAGGAGAGAGTGAGGGACGGTCCAGCAGCAAATAATCATTAGGAGCCCTGATCCCTGTACTTTGGAGCCGTAAAAGCCTCGGTTGCGTGCTGTAAAAGCGATGATTTGACCGGTCAAGACCCTCCGTACGCCACCTATGACTTACCGTGCGCCAGGTCAAACTCAGTCAACGGTCGATGATCGACACGTGGCCGATACCTGGCGCACGCCAAGGTGGAGGTGGCGTAAGCAAGGTATGGTTTTGCTGAGGTTCATTTGGTTCGGGATTTGAGAGGTTTGAAGAGGCTTGAAATGGTTTGAAAGAGAAGGGTCCAACACTCAAAGCTCAAGACCTTCCATCGACTCATGAACTGTTCTCGACCGTTTATCATCATCGGGTCAATAAAGGAAGTAAGAGGACTAATCCGGACAGTCCAGAATGGGGTGTCTACAGATTGTGGTATATTAATGTTTTGTACTACATTGGATAGGTTATAAGACATTTGACATTTTGGAAACTCACGTTAGGTGTATTTTAGATGTTTTATGCTATAGATAGGATATGTGGATGTGAACAATGGCCGTATTTGGTGTCCCTTAGAAGTACTATTTTGTCGAGTTCCAATAAAATCTTGTTGCTTATAAAAAATAAAAATAAAAACAAGGAGAAATTTAAAAAATAATACCAGTTTCTTCGAAAGAAAAAAAAATGTTTTACCGATTTTTATGCCAAAACCTCAGGAATTAATAATGTTTAAAGTTTTCCTGGCATTTAAAGATATCTTTACTGTGGTTTCTATTACAATGCCGGTGTTTATTACTACTTCCTCTGTTTCTAAATTAGAGTCCACTTTCATCTTTTTCTGTTTTTTTTTATCTTGTTTATACTCCATCTTTCAATTTATAATTATTTTATAATTTTAAAATTTTTGTTTAATAAAACTAATTGAGATCTATCAAACAAGATACATATTTGATAATTTTTACTATTATAGATTTAAAGATATAAATATTTTTTTAAAGTTTCCAAAATAGTAACATGAACTCTTTTTTAGAAATGGAGCGAGCAGTAAATGCCAGACTATTTCCAGTGTTTACAAAACGCCGGCGAAGTTTCTGCTTTCAATCACCGGGAAACTTTCGCCCTCATTTCATATACGTCATTTAGCAATTTTAGCATCAATCCAAGCACAGGCATTTGCCGCGGCGTTTGTTAGAAAATGCAGGGGAGACTTTCCGGCTTTATTGTTCTTTTGCCGGTTTTTTCTAAATGATGGGAAAACCATGTTTTCTTTTAGTTGTTCGGGCCAATTAACACGCACATCGATTACTCCCGCTCCATTCTAGGCTAAGGCAAGTCATTTATGCTGAAACTAGAAAATTCATGAGAAATTTTCTCTCTTTCAACTAATCCCAAAAAGTTAATTGATTTCAAACTCAAAATATCTGAATTTACAGTTTTATTCCTTTTACCACTTGAGATGCCACTTGGGAGGAGGAGTAGAACAAATGATTAATGACCTCGGCTAAGTACTATTCCCTCCATCCCAAATTATATGACATTTTTTAATAGTCGTACCAATTTCAATTTCCTTATATATTTCAGTATGAATCTCAAAAAAGATGCAATATGAATCTTATTTAATAGTTCTCGATTAATTCTATTATACAAAATTTTCAAACTCATAAAAAACATTATAGATAGGAGAAGTCTCTCAAGACTTCTCTCTGTACCCAGGAGAGAGAAAACCCTCCTTTTCTTTTCTTATTCTGTTGTCTCCCTCTTCTTTTTTCCCTCCTCCCATGGCGGCTCCTTCACCTCCTTCCTCTCTAGATTTTTTCCTTCTCCTCCTCTCCTACTTCCATGGTTGTGAGGTGGTTAAGACTCTTTTCTTAGGAAGCTAAAATCTCCCACTCTCCCCATCATTTTTGGACTCAGGAGCCAAATCTATGGTTCTAAATCTGGTTTCTTGGAACTAGTTCAATGACGACGGCATTTGCGGCGACTTCAACTTTCAGTCTATGGCGGGAACGAGTTCAAGTTAGTGTGGTGGGTCCATCCAGGAGAGTTTGCTCTATGTCCATACTTGGCCACTCCATACTAAGCCACTCCAACATCCCTTCACAAGTGTGATCGGTGGGTCTGACTCCGACGGCTTGGCTCCAAGCGATTTTTTGTTTTTGTTTTTGTTTTTGTTTGGTTAGTTGTATTTTATTTTGTTTGTTGTTTTTTGTACTTTCGGACCGATAGTGTTCACTTTTATTGCACTGTGTTTTTCTTTTTGTTATATATAAATCAAGTTTAATTCTGGTAATAAAAAAATATTATAGATTGAAAGATATAAATAATAAAAATGAGACGAATTTCAAAAATTGTTATCTTTTCTGAATCAAGGTAGTATAAAACGGGCCCATAATTGGTTGAAAGGCTGCTCTAGATAGACTGTACTTGTGATGGGGTCCACTCGCTACCTATTTAAATACATAATACTAGCGTTCGTGTCCGTTTGATGTATGGGATAAAAAAAAATCAAATTAGTTTTTTTTCCCCATGTACCGAACGAGCACAACGCTAGTTCATAAAAATATAGTTTAATATTTTTATCAGTCCCATGTTTGATGCACGCTAACATTGGTTTTATTCTATGAACTAAAAGATATATGTGTTTGAAAAATAAATTTGGAGTATCACGTGACAGTGCTCTAGAAGCATAGAATAATTTTACCTCCATATTCAACCTTCCATCTCTCTCCCTCCCTCCCTCCCAACCTACCTACACCTCTCGCTCTCTCTCTACACAAAAATAGAAAAAAATTATAAAAAATTAGGACAGAGGGTTTGGATGCTTTTAAAAGCAAAACACATTTGCTTATAGTACGTATTGATTGGCGCTACTTGACCCCTACGTAAAGATTTTTCGATCCTCCAATATCGCTACTCACTACGTGCCATTTTACCGGTGCTACCAAATTTTTTTACTCATATGCATACGACGGAAAGATGCAATCCCAGATGTAATAGCCGAAGCGTAGGGCTTCTAATCGTTTGCAGAATAACTTGATAAGACCGAGATCGATCCACAAGGAGCTCAAATATAGTTTGTTTGGATTGTAGGCTTTATATAAGGTTTTCGGCGTTTAAGATGGCCAACTGTCGGTTTTGCTTTAGAAAGTAGAAAACTATGGTAAAAAGACTAGAAATGAGGTTTGAACTTAGTTAAAACAAGCGGCAAGGTCTAGGAGCTCCAATCGCTCGATGACTTAGCCCTTTTAACCATTTCTTTCTAACAACTATAAGCCAAGTCGTAGACAATCTTAACCCGAAGCACTCAACGTTAAAAGCCGAGCATAAGCATGGTATTAGCTTAGAAATGACTTAATCTCGTTTCGAAGTCATTTAACTCAAATGCTAGGAGCGTTAAAAGCCTTAGGCCCTGTGTGCAAATGATTAAAACTTCGGGTAACACAAGGTCAAAGAAAGGTATTAGCCCTTTGGTTTGACCGAAAATAAGAGACCAAGCTATTCCTTTGCTAAAATCATGATCAAGTCATAAAAAAACTATTAAAACAACTAAGCCATGGGAGAGAGTTCACCCCATAACCAAGCCTAGAAGACTACTCACACAGAGTAAAAGAGCAAGGCATAAAGCTAAAAAGAGACATGAGATTTAACCAATAAAAACAAAAACAAACTTGATATTATGAGGGATCTAGTCCGTAGCTACAACATTAATAAGCGAACTAAACTTACTTGAGTTCTCAAGCAAATACACTTGAAAAGGTTGAAGCTAAAGCTATGGAGTTCCTAGAAAGCAAAAGAAAGACTTAGGCCTAAAATTATGCTATATGGCCATCCTTTCCATAAATGGCATACACCCATATATATATGGCCTAAAAGATGGGTTACAAAGGACCAAAAGGCCCCCAAAAATATCCCAAAAACTTGCCAAAAGTGAAAACTTTCCATAAATGAAAGGTTGAAAAAAGTTAACAAAAATCTGCAGAATTTACAGGTGGTACCAGTATTGGCACTTCCTCAGTACTAGTACCAATGTTTTTGGACAACTTCTGGACTGCCAGTATCGGTACTGAGGAATTTCCACTACAGTACCCGCGGGGCAGATTTTTTGGGCAACTTCACGGGCTCGCTCCGGACATTCTAGAACTCAGATTTGGGTGTTCTTTAGACTGTTGGAAAACTTGTTGAGTTGGCTTTCTAACCCTAGTGGTTTGGATCAAAAATAGTTTGTACATCAAAAGTTATGACGATTCTACCCTCAGCTGGTCAGAAAATGAATTGCTTTGGTAAAATCCTCACGTCCTTCAAACCATCTCTTCACGAATTTTCGGGCACCATAATGGGGTGGCACGTGGCCTTGAGTACTTGGTTTCACTCGGAGCATTCCTTGGCGTTCAAACGCGCCTAATTTATACGAATTACCTGAAATACATAAAAACCTACTTTACGTGCAATATCGCTATAAAAGCTAAATAAATGCAAGTTAAAACAACATAACACGGGACTAGTCGCGCCAAATATCTACAATATTGGGTGCTCATCACACCTTCCAACTTGAACTTTGCTAGTCCCTAGCAAACTAAAACAAAACATAGCAAACTAAGCTATGCAACCTTCCCGAAATTCAAGATACAAGAATATAAGCTCAACTACTACAACTAGGCTAAAGTCCAAAACACCCCTTCAAATCTGATTATATGCAATCCACGCACAAACATGCCATGAACTAGGACGAACAAATTATGCCATTAGAGGAGTCAAGCATGCATGCACCACAACGATTTTCGACTCTAAAACTCACAAGGATACACTCTTATTTGACTTTTCACACAGTGAGATACAAGATACATCCCATGACAAGTGCCAGCGAGTAAATGCAAAAGCCAAAGACAAAAAACTACGCATGCTATCAAAAGAGCGCTAAGAAAGAAAGGAAAGCTAATTATTGACAAGTGTACAAGGATACACTCTTATTTGATTGTTCACACAGTGAGATACAAGATACATCCCATGACAAGTGCCAACGAGTAAATGTAAAAGCCAGAGACAAAAAACTACGCATGCTATCAAAAGAGCGCTAAGAAAGAAAGGAAAGCTAATTATTGACAAGTGTGGAAAGACTAGGAATATCACAACTTAAGTAATAATAGATATAGACCATGCATCAAATGGAGGTAATCAGTGTAGTACAGAGCAACAGAGGACTTTATTAGCTTATAGCAACCTTGGATACAAAGGAAAAGAGAATACAAAAACTGTAATGGCCATATACTAGCTCTGATCAACTACCCATTGGCCACTACCGACCCTAAACTACCCAAGGTATGGCCACATGCCGACCAAACGCCAAACAAAATTATGAAGAAGAAATAAAGAACAACTATTAGATAAGTCCTACAAAAACTACTACCACCGACTCAACCACACATAGTCGTCATCCTCATCCGGCTCCTCATGGTATTGAGCATCGAGCTTCTCCTCCTCATCTTACTCTTCTTCATCTGGAATGTAAGCTAGCCCAGAGGTCACACTAATCCTCTCATCATAGTATTCAACCCTATTTCGAATATGATTTTACTCTTTTATATTCTTTGATTTTCTTTTCTTTAAGGAATTGGGCCATTTGAGGTGAGATTTGTAGTAAGAGAGATTGAGGGGCCAATTTCGAGGGCTTTGGAGAAGGAGATGAAAATTTGGGGCCTTAGCTTTTGTAGTGGAAGAGGAGAGATAGGGAATCACAGACCAACTCTTCGCCTTTTTACATCCCAACCACTTCTATTACATTCACACCACTCCAAAACTCCTTGAAATATTGAAAACACACTTCCACACAACCCTTCGAACATCCGGTTACCTAAGTTCGAACAACGGTAGAGACTCGAACTATGGTTCAAAACAAGGACGATGTGACTCTTATGTGGTTTAATCGAACAAAAAAAATGCCTTGAATCATTTCTTTTGTACACCTACAACTCCAACATGATGCATGAAAGATATATACACTACTCAAGTATGAACGAAAGATATTATTTAGGAAAAATGACCGGCAGGTGGTGTACGGAAAGCTTAATTGCCACTTTGATGGGGTGCAGTTTTGAAACCACAACTACATTGTGCCATTAGTCTTAATCACCAATACATGGTAAGCATAACCCTGATGAAACAATATGGACAATTTTGCCCTTTCATAACACGACATCATTTCAAAACTAGAAGGCCGAAAATTCGGAATCTTTCCCCCTTCCTCTTCTGTGTTCCAGACAAAGTCATCTCTCTCTCTCTCTCTCTCTCTCTCTCTCTCTCTCTCTCTCTTCTTCTAGTTTGGTCTCCATTGGGCGGGAGCACTAGAACTTGCACCTCCCTTCCCCTTACATTTTTCTCTGCCCATTGTTGGAGTTTATGGTTAGTTATATGGAGGAGTGGGGAAAAATTTCGAATTTGGGGCTAGGGTTTTGAAATTTTTGGATCTCAAGAGGGGTGAATGATTTTGGCCTTGTACATATGGATTGTGGGTGTAAGAGTGTTAGAAATTGGGGTTTAGATGGAAGATTGGTGTGGAAATAGGTGAAATTTTGTGTGAGACATGGTAATTTCAAAATTGCAAGAAAGAGAGAGAACCTTGTTCTTGAATGTAAACCCTTTGAAACTTTGAAATCCTTGGAAAATTTGAAGATCCATTGAGAGATTGGTTGAGATTGAGGGGATTCAGGGGTTATTTTTGTGGTTAGGGTTGTGAGAGGTGGGAGGATATGGAGGTTTAAAGAGAGAGAGAGGGCCAAAGTTATGAGAAAAAGTGTTCATTTAATCGTGCCCTATATAAATCAGACAACATTGGGTGAGCCACCATTCTCTGAGGTCAAACGACCAAGTCAATATTTGAATCAGACTCCATCCACTATATGTTTGGAGACTATTAATAATTTCACCAGACCAAGTCTTTTTTTCCGCCAACTATGAACTGTGAAAAGTTCGTTGAGCCAACATTCTCTGAGGTCAAAAGACCACGTTAATATTTGAATCAAACTACATCCAATATATGCTTAAACCCTTTTTATTATTGCAATAGACCAAGTCAATATTTGAATCGACTCCATTGAATATATGTTTGAACCATATGTATTATTGTACCAGAACAAGTTATCTTTTCTATCAACTATGAAGCGCGGAAAGTTGGTTGAGCCAACATTCAACATTCTCAAAAGACCAAGTTAATATTTAAATCAAATATATGTTCAGACTATAAGTATTCTTGCACTAGACCAAGCCTTGTTTTCCTTCAACTATGAAGTGTGGAAAGTTGGTTGAGCCAACATTCAACATTCTCAAAAAACCAAAAGTTAATATTTGAATCAGACTCCATTGAATACATGTTTGGACCATATGTATTATTGCACCAGAACAAGTCATGTTTTCCATCAATAATGAAGTGCGGAAGTTAATATTTGAATCAGACTCCATTGAATATATGTTTGGACCATATGTATTATAGCACCAGAACAACTCATGTTTGTCATCAACTATGAAGTGTGGAAAGTTTGTTGAGCCAACATTCAACATTTTAAAAGACCAAGTTAATATTTAAATTAGACTTCATCCAAAATAAGTTTGGACCATATGTATTATTGCAGCAGATCAAGTCATGTTTTAGGTCACCTAAAATTCTCTGAGGTAAAATTTTATTATTCCACCTGTCTTGTTAAAAAAAAGAAAAAAGAGAGAAAATACACCACACAGAAAACTCTAGTAGAAATATGAAAAAAGTTATTTCAATCGTGCCCTTTAATGGTTCAACAACAAAAAACTTGAGTTCAATGGTCCAACATTCGGTTTAAGCTCAATTCCGTCAATTTATTTGCTAAATAAGATTAAACATAAACGAAAGAGTGCAAACAAAACATACAATCGAAACCCATCTTCAACTTGGGCACAAAAAAGGGTTTTGTTTGCGGAAGGGCGGAATAAAACAGAGTTATGTGTGTGTGAGAGACAGAGAGAGGGCAAGCGAGAGAGAGAGAGAGAGAGAGAGAGAGAGAGAGAGAGAGAGAGAGAGAGATGGGGGGAGTCGTGGTCGCTGCTATAGAGAGAGAGGGGAGACGAAGGAGAATTGGGGGAGAAATGAGAGAGTGAGGGTTTTAAGTTGTATATAAACGAGGGTTAAATGGACATTTCAAGTTGGCACACCATTTGTTGGTGAATATTGTACCTCTTGCCATGGCAGCAATAATTTTGATATTGGTTCCCATTGGTTTGTGATTAAAGCCGGTCCACGCCTCTGTCCGATCATTTTCCCTATTATTTACGCGAATGCGAAAATGAGAACAAAAATCATGGGATGTTTAAGAAACGAATCTCTACTCGGTGATGTATAACGCTTGACTTGGCTTTTAGGCTCAACTTGTTCAACAAAGTTCATGCATATGCAAATGACATGGGCAACTTCACGGGCTCGCTTCGGACACTCCCGAACTCGGATTTAGGTGTTCATTGGACTGTTGGAAAGCTTGTTGAGTTGGCTTTCTAACCCAAGTGGTTTATATCAAAAATAGTTTGTACATCAAAAGTAATGACAATTCTACCCTCAGCTAGTCGGAAGATGAATTGTTTTGGTAAAATTCTCACATGTCCTTCAATTCCCTTGACCCTTGGGCGATCCGAGCAAACTCCAAACCATCTCTTCATGAATTTCCGGGCACCACAATGGGGTGACACGTGGCCTTGAGTACTTGGTTGCATCCAGAGCATGCCTTGGGGTTCAAACGCGCCTCATTTATACAAATTACCTGAAATATATAAAAACCTACCTTACGTGCAATATCGCTATAAAAGCTAGATAAACGCAAGTTAAAATAACGTAAAATAGGACTAGTCGCACCAAATATGTACAATATTGGGCGCTCATCACCATATCAACCAATACGTGCCATAGATCACTTTTATCCAAATTTTTGCGTGTTTCACAACCGCTACAGTCGTTGCATGACCGTTATGACCGCTTCAAGTGCTTTAGCGGCAAAAAAAGCTTTTGAAAAATATCACCGCTACACCCGATTTCCACTTCATATCATTCAATACTATTGGAATAATATGTTTACTTTATGTGATAAAACCAATAGTATGAGTGTAGTAAAATCAGAACTCAAAACCAGAAAATCGATGCAAACAAATTGGTGATCAAGACGAGTATGACACTCTGTACTTAAAACAAATTCATCCCAACTACGGTGCTTACGGTTGTAATGGACGTCTATCTCCCCGCATTATCTGATCGAACGCCTCACAGAAGCAACACTAAATTGGTGGGTATGTATAAACAAACTTGTAATTTGTACTCTCTCATATGCATGAACTTGAATGGAAGAAAAACCAATTACCAAAAAAAGAAGGATGCAATATTTATAGACCAACTGGCTTGGTGACTATTCGTAAAGGGACAGATTTGTTCATAAAGAACGCGTGCATCTGTCCATGACGAACAAGTGCTAATGAAAAAATATAACTCCATATCAAATCAATTTTCATTCGCACTTTAAAATAAAATATTATATCCAAAACATTTTTCCAATAGATACTTTTGCTCCCACTACGCCATTACTAACTAATGAAGAAAACTTGTTTGGTAACAAGTTTCTATTTTTTTTTCATAATCTTTTTTAAAATTTTTTAAACTATGGAAACTACAAAAAAGTGTTTTTTCCACTTTTTTTTTTTTGAGAAACACAAATATGACAAAACGCATTTCTTGTTTATGTTTTTATGAAACTATAAACCTGTTTCTACTTCTAATTTCTTAAAAACAAGAAAAACAAAAAACTGAAAAGGTTGACAAACGCATCTAAGATATTGTTATTATTTATTTTTCATTAAGAACTCATTGGTGATAAATAATTGGTTAGCGTGTTCCATGGAGTGCAGATGTGGTTAATACACAAAGGAATTGTTGGATATGTCAATATTCTTGCGACACATGGCACCTAACCATTCTGCAGTCTGCTTTCGTTATTTATAACTTTGAGTACTATGTCAGCTGGCTCGTTGGGTGGATATATACCGTTTATTTCAGGTCCAGTTGTCCGGATTTTTTTATGGTCCGGATTTCTGATTTTCCAATCGATTTGTGATGATCCGAGCCGCTCAATGTGTTTGAACCGTGATTTTAAGGGTATCCATAAGAAATCAGCAAAAAAAAAAAAATCGGTAAGGGCTTGATCCGAGCAGTTTTTTACTGAATCGTTCAACAAAAAACTGTTCGGATCAAGCCCTTCCCGATCATTTTTTTTGCTGATTTCTCGTGAGTACCCTTAAAATCACGTTTTGATCACATTAAGCGGCTCGGATTATCAAAATTCAATCGGAAAATGGAAGGTCCGGACTGTCCGGACCGTAAGGCGTCTGGACCTGAAAACAACTATGTGTGTATGTGTGTATATATATATACTCTTCTTATAAGGGATCTTCTACTTAGCTTAAGTGCGGACCTCATAGATCCCGATCGAATTTCGATGATCTGAGCTGTTCAATGTAATCAAAACGTGATTTTAAGGGTCTCCGCGGGAAATCGTCAAAGAAAATGGAGGGCTTCATCAGAACAGTTTTTTATTGAACGGTTCAAAAAAAAAACTGCTCAAATTAAGCCATTCCAGATCATTTTTTTTGCCGATGCTAATCTCTCGCGGTTACCCTTAAAATCACGTTCTAATCACTTTGATCGGTTCGGATCATCGAAATTCAATCGAGAAATGGGAGATTGGGAAGGTCCGTACTTAATGAGTCTATTTAAGGTCCTCAGAGGAAGCTCACTATATATATATAAACCCCACCAAAAAGAAATACTACTACAAATTAACCCCTCCAAAACACACACACAAACACAGGGAGAGAGAGACCGGTGGGCCGGGGTCATGGAAGTAAGAGGAGGAGGAGGTGGCCGCAGCGGCAGGGCGGAACATGAACGTAACATAGACATAATAATAGTTGGGGGTGGGATATGTGGCCTAGCAACTGCCCTTGCCTTTCACAGGTACTGTCAACTACCTATCACCACCACCATTTACATCTATTACCTTCCCTTAATACTCTGCTGGAATCAAGTGCTGCTTCTCAAGATTGGCGAATTCATTACTGGGATGGATAATATGTTTTGATAGCCTACTTGTCAGTTAGGTTTAAATTGGGCCTGATATGTGTAGACTTTGATATGTTTTGTGGGTTGCAGTTCCCACTTTTCTTTGTGTTTTTCAAGTTGATCTCTTATCAACTTTGAACTTGCGGGCCGAGATGTAGATGATTGTCGCTGGGTAAGGTGCATGCCAACATTGTTGGGATGTTGTTTTTGCGTTGTGATGCTTTCTCTTAACCTTTTATCTATACTCTTCTTTCCTCTTCTATTAATAAAATTCTTCTACGCTCTTAAAAAAAAGCTTCCCTTAAAATACCAGTAGCAACAAGAAACTACTGCAGTGCAGTTGATAATTGTCTCATATATAGGCCTCCCCCACAGGGTGCAATTAGATTCAGGGCTATGAATAGCCTCTGGATCTCCTGTGAACTTATATTCTAACTAACTATATATCCCCCAAATTCCGCTGATGTATAAACTGTGACAAAAATAAAATAAAATACCAGAAACAGAATTATACATGATGTGTCGACTTACCCCAGAATTTTGAGTAATTAGAAGGTAAACTGCACTGTGTAAATTCAAAGTTAATGCCCGTGCCACATGAATGCGAGTTTTTTTTTTTTGTTTTTCCTCGGCAAAAACATTTATTAATCTTTAAAGATGCTTACAAAGATTAAACATACAAAGGGCACAACGGCAACTGTCACCCAAGGTCCAAAAGATGAAGGCGAGAAGCCAAGCAAAACCAAAAGAAGCATATATTGATCGCATTCGTAATTAAATCTCGTAGGAGTAATATTTTGACATTTTCTTTATTTGAATATTGACGAGGCATTCGACTGTAATTAAATTTCGAAAATAGTAGTAATTAATTAAATTGGGTGATTAATTAATTAATTTGCATTTATATATAAAAATGCATGCAGGAAGGGTATTGAGAAAGTAGTGGTATTAGAGAAATCAGAGAAACTGAGAGCCACAGGAGCTGGTATCATCACACAGGCTAATGGTTGGCGAGCTCTTGATCAACTCGGCGTTGCCGCTAAACTCAGACAAACTGCTGTTCCCATTCCTAATATGTAAGTACTTCAATATCTACCCACATAAGTTGTTTTTTTTTTTGTTTGGCAACGCAGAGTGTCCCTGAGCCATCTAATCCCTGCAGCTCCTCCCACGGCGGTTTCACCCGCTTACGCTTGTGGGTGATGTGGCATCAAGAGTTGTTAGCGAGGAGAATTAAACATGAGACCTTATAGGATAAAGCAAATACCTAAATCTCATACCAAAACTACTTGGCCAACCCCTTGGGGTTCACATCAATTGATATGTACTCCCTCCGTCCGAATTCTTTAGTCTATTTTGAGAGTCCATGCCACTTTTCAATTGATTATATCTTTCAATATATAATCTTTTAAGTAATTTTGAAAATATCGTTTAAAAGAGCTCATTAAGATCTATCAAACAAAATTTATATTGCACATAAAAAGTATAATTAGGGGTTGTTCTTCTAAAAAAGCCAATGGCTTTTCCGCAAAAAATGAGCCAAATAAAGCCACATAAAGACGAAAATAAGCCAATAAGCCAATTTTTTCGTCTTTATTAAAAAAAATTGGATTTCTGTCAAAATTTTTTACTTTTTAGATTCCTCTTATCGTGAGGATGCAATAATCCCCAAAAAATTGATAATAAGCCAAGTGATACGAAAAAATTTTGAATAAGGACAAAAAAATAATCCAAAGTGGCTTATTTAAAATAACAATCCCTTAGTTTTTAATCTGATTGGGATATGACAAAGGAAAAGATAGCGACGGGGTAAGTAATACTTATATTCAACCTCCCATAATAATACTCCCTCCGTCCCAATTTGTTTGTCCAATTATCGAAATGCGTGTCTTTCAAAAATATACTTATATCTTACATTTTATAATATTTTTTATGATTTTGAAAATTTTGTATAATAAACTAATTGAGATCTATCAAATAAGATTCATATTGCATATTAAAAACATTACAAATTGAAAATTATAGCCAATTCTTTGAAAGGTCAAACGCTCTCAAAAAGTCAAAAATGGGACAAACAAACCGGGACGGAGGGAGTAGTATAATATATGTATATATATCTGGATGGTACGAGCCCTGGTATTGTACTTATGTCAATTACATACCGACACATAGGGTTGGCCCTTGCCATAAACCCACTAGGTCACCACCTAGCCCGGCCCCTGACTAGCTAAAAATTACTTCTTTCATCCCAATTTACTTGTCGGCCCTTTTGAAAAAGCGTATTTTTATGGATAGAATGATTGATGAAAATATAATTGGTATTGACTTTATCAATTTACCCCTATACTTTATGATTTGACATGACACTTCCATGATTGTTTTAAGACTCAAGTCTCAACCGTTTCTCTCTCCGCATGGTTCAAAAATCACTCCCCTTGGTATTATTACATTCAGGCTTATTACTCTTTTTTATTGAAGACAAATGGAGGGAGATTTATCCAAAAATCTCTCATATTTACCTAAATTGAGCTCAAGCACAAACACATTTTGCAATCAAACATAAGGATAAATGTGCCTCTGAAGTGCCTGAAACCCTATATTACCCTATGAAAATGCCTAAAACCCTAGGGTACCCTAAGAAAGTGCCTAAAACCCTAGGGTAACTTATTAAAGTGTCTAAACCACTAAAATCTAGAAAAGTGTACCCTAAAACCCTATGAAAATATCTAAACATGTTTTGGCCTTGTGGCTAAAAAACTCTAAAAGTTGAAAAACTTCTACTGAAAACTATTTTGCTGGCGTCCTTCCCATAAATAAAAACTATTTTACCATCCTTATGGATAATTTTCTCTTTTTTAAATAAAACCAGTTAACTGTGTAGCGACAAAAACGTGTTCTATGTTTTGTGATCCTTGTGATAATTCAATGTAGAGAAAAATATGCAGGCGCCTCATTTTTTATCATCACCTAGGGTCTCAAAAATCTCAAGGCCAACACGCTTATTTATATACAATATACTAAGCAAATGTAGTTCTCAAAAATAAAATTAAACTCTCTGAAGTAATTCTCTCTTCTATATGGCATTCTCCTTATAAAATTTGTTGTCTTCTCTCTCTTTTTTCTACACTTTACAAAACACTAAAAGTTAAATATAAAAAGTTAGGAAAAAGCTTTCAAGCTTCCATTCATGCTCAAACATTTTCTCATTAAAACTTTTACATTCAATATTAAATCATAAATCAACGAGGGGTAAAACCATGACAACAAGACTTTTCCCATTGCCATAAATACCATTGAGCATAATAGGATTTTTCTTTTTCTTGCCTCCGTGCATAGCACAAGTACGACGGTTGTACATATGTAGATATACATACATGAATGAATGTAGATGTGTAGCTTCAATTTATTAATTACGAAACTAATTTGTGTATCGATGCCAGGGCGCCACATATACAACTAGACAAGGGCGAACGGAAAGAATTTCTATTAGGGTAAGCCTTAATTTCTGGTTTTTAATTTTTTTTTATTTTGTTGTCAATAATTCTCATTTATGCTGCCGTTATTTCAAACTCTCTCTAGCACTTTGGAGCAATGAAGGTGATTAGGTGAGAAGTAAACTGTTCCAATGCTGAAGTGTGCATTAGATTTTAAAAAAAAAAAAAAAAAACCGCATTAGATTTTTTTTAAAGAAAGAGCTGGTGGCGACTTCAAGAATTTGTTATAGTACAAAATGCTTAAAAATTAGAAGGGGAAATTACAGTAAGCCCCCTTCAACTATACCTCGGTAACGAGTTGCCCCCTTCATCGTTTAACTCGGACACTTAACCCCCTTCATCTTTTATGGCGTGACACTTAACCCCCTGCCGTTAGTGAGCCGTTAACGGAATTGCTGAAATTACCAATTTACCCTCTTTAGGCTATTTTTGTTTCGCTCATAACTTTTCGTAGGAAACTCTATTTAAGTTCGTTCTTTTTTCAGAACTCTTGTTTTTTCCTCAATTTTATGGGTCTATAATAATTTTAGTATGGTTACTTTACGCTTTCTAAGGTTAGGTTGTATCTCGAGTCTAACCTCAAATTCTCCCAATTGTCACGAAAAGTGCCATCTACCAGCCTTTTACTTTTTGAATCGGTGGAAAGATTTTAATTTTTTGATTATTTTATCCTAAATGATCATAATTAAATTTTATCTCTGTGGCTCTCATTGATTAGCTCTAATAGATATTTGATTCTAAGACTTTCTTAAGGCTATTCAACGAGAGTTCTAGAGTCAAAATTTAGGATCCTAAATTCTGAATGAAAACTTAAATTGTGTCATGGCCCATGAGGCCTTGAGAGGGATTAAGTGACATTCCACTAAGCACTTTTTACAGTTTTTGGACTTTTACTTATTTTTATCTTTATTCAATTTTTTTTTGCATTTGTTCGATTTGCGCTTCACTTTTTTGGTTTTTCATTTCGTTTTGTCAAGACGAATTATTAAAGTAAAAAATTATGACATTTATCATATTTTTTTTTGAAAATATTCTAGATAAAGGTCAAAAAAACTAGCTTTATCTTGATATTTTTTTTAAAAAATTGGTAAAAGCTATAATTTTTTACTTTTCTAATTTTTCTTGACGGGACGAATTAAAAAACTCAAAAAGTAAGGCGCAAAACTAATATACGTAAAAAAAATTGATTTAAAGCGGAACTTGATTTTACGACGAAGGAATTGATGAGATGCAGTCTAAAAGTGGGCCACAGAGTTAAAATTTAATTACGACGAAGGATTGAAAATTGGAACACTAAAATAATTTTAAATAAATAAGAAAGAAAAAAGATACTGAATATAAACATTAGTATTAATTAAATGACGAAAAAATAACAAGAAAATAGGTTGGGATATTTTTCGGCCCACGCGGGTTAAAATTGACATTTTCAGAAATATGGCAGCTAGTGTCCCATAGGTTCACAGAAAAAGAGAATAAAAAAAAGTAAAAGGCTGGTAGATGGCATTTTTCGTGACAGTTGGGAGAATTTGAGGTTAGACTCGAGATACAACCTAACCTTAGAAAGCGTAAAGTAACCATACTAAAATTATTATAGACCCATAAAATAGAGGAAAAAACAAGAGCTCTGAAAAAAGAACGGGCTGAAACAGAGTTTCCTACGAAAAGTTATGAGTGAAACAAAAATAGCCTAAAGAGGGTAAATTGGTAATTTCAGCAATTCCGTTAACGGCTCACTAACGGCAGGGGGTTAAGTGTCACGCCATAAAAGATGAAGGGGGTTAAGTGTCCGAGTTAAACGATGAAGGGGGCAACTCGTTACCGAGGTATAGTTGAAGGGGGCTTACTGTAATTTTCCCCAAATTAGAATAACTCGATCGACTACCGTGCGGGACTCCCCTTTTCCGATCGAATTACGACGATCCGAGCCACTCAAAGTGATCAGAGCGTGATTTTAAGGGTACTCGCGAGAAATAAGCAAAAAAAATGATCAGGAAGGGCTTGACTCGAACAATTTTTTATTGAACGGTTCAGTAAAAAACTGCTCGGATCAAGCCCTTTCCGATCATTTTTTTTGCTGATTTATAGCGAGTACCCTTAAAATCACGTTATGCACACTTTGAGCGGCTCGGATCGTTGCAATTCGATCGGGAAAGGGGAGTCCCGCACCATAAGGCCGTAAGAGATTCCTCATTGGATCTGGACTATGTGTGTGTGTGTGTGTGTATATATATATATATGTATACACACACACATCGTATATATTCATAAAATTTTATATATTACTCCCTCCGTCTCTTTTTTAGAGTCCAGTGTTCCATTTTGGGCTGTCCCTTAATAAATGTCCATTTTGTAAAGTTAATGGGTAAAAGTTGATGTATTTTTCATTTTATCTCTAAAAGTACATTCTATTTTGAAAAGTTATTGAGTAAAAGTGTAATGATGGAGAAGGTAAGTAGGAAAAGTGAAGATAAAAATTGATGTGAAATGTATAATGGTGGTGTTTTCTTAATAAGTTGAATTTATGAAGTAGAACAATTAAAAAGGGATGAAAAGAGAAATACAAAGAATTCAAATGAAAATATAGAAAGTACCCATTATTTTACAATTATTTCCGATGAGTTTTCTTGATCCAAGCAGATTTAATATCCATTAATGCACTAATATTCTGTTGAGAGAAATGGTGGGTACGTAATACGTTAGCATGGGCTTTTCTTGGAGACATACTCTTTGTATTTCTTCTCTATCGTTAAGATGCTATGGCAAGATTTTTTTGTTGTAGTCCTGAATTGGAAGCCAAATTATTCAAGTAAACAGGACTTCGTTTAGAGAAATCTTAAATGTTGCCATCAATAAATTTTTTTTGTAGAAGATAAACCTTGAAACCTAGTTGAAATTTTTTTTTTTAAGTTGTCCTTAATTCCATAACCTAAACAGTAAATACTAAATAAAGTCAATGTTATGAATCCTAAATTAGTACATTTAGATTGTATATATGCACTAGACATGAACTCCACCGGCGTTGAGAGAGAACATGACATTATATCAATACATCTTCTGTTGCATGGGGCCTCCTATTTTGAGAGCCCTCAACTTTTACACTTGTATTTATATATTTGGCAAGTTTTGAGTTTTCACAACCACCTAATTTAATATTTCATATTTGCGTATTCTTTTTGTCAAGATTTATTACACGACATTGGTTACTCTCTCATATTTCAAAACCCAACCATTAAATTAATTACGCACACTAGATGGTACTATAATAATATTTTAAAAATATGGTACCCAAACATGATCACTAAAGCATTAATGATAAGTTGTATCATAACCGTAGAGTTCAAATGGATTTTTATTCAGGTCGTCCCTGTTAGCTCGTCCTTGGCAAGGCAAGGTCGACACTGGCCTTTTCCACCAAAAACTCCAAACCTTTTGTGTTTAATGAAAACCTGTGTACCTAGCTAGTTGGTAATCTGCAGATCGATCATATTTTCTTCTTCTGGTAAGATAATGTATGCTTTTGATTTAATCTTTTGGGTAGGGATGGAGAAATGCGATGTTTAAAACGAGCTGATCTCATGCAAGCTTTGGCCGATGATTTGCCTCCCAACACTCTACGTTTCGGGTGCACTGTGTTGGTTATCAAAGTAGATCCTACTACTTCCTACCCCACAGTACACTTAGATGACGGAACTGTTCTTCATGCCAAGGTCAATTTCTATCTCTCCATAAATAAGCTCCACAAATCCACCAGAACCTAAATTGATCAATCGAATTCCGATTTTGAACACTTACAGTCTTTAATTGCTAAAAATTTAAATAGGTTGTGATAGGATGCGACGGAATAAACTCAGAAGTGGCAAACTTTCTTGGAATGAATTCTACAAGGATTTTCTCTACTTGTGTGGTCCGAGGTTTCACAAGCTATCCCAGTGGTCATAAATTTGAGAACAAATTTGTTACGTTCAGCAAAGGCGATGTTCAGTTAGGGATTTTGCCAGTCAATCGCAACTTGGTTTACTGGTTTATCACTCGCCGTTGGACTTCTCAAGGTATATACGTACTCATTATTAGGACCGTAAATGAACTGATCCTCAATTTTAGGCTTGTTTCATAAATGAGTCGATCATAAACCTAGCAGTATTCAGCTCAATTAGGCTCGTGAACCTGAAATATGCGTATATCATGGAATTTTTATGAGAATTTTGTATATGTACATAATAAAAAATTTAGAACTTGTACAAGTATAAACATTACAATTACTAAAAACTTATTTATGTATACGTTTTAATTGTTTTATATATGTATGGATGCATTTATGTATATAGTGTAAAATTTTATTTGCATTTTTAGACCTATATGAGAGTATAAATATATGATATTATTGGCCCGCGCGCTAAGGCTCGTGAACAAGGTCGAGTTCGACTCAAATTAATTAACCTAGGCAAGCTTGGCTTGAGCTCGGCTCGTCAAATTTTTATTGAGTTCGGCTCGAGTTCGACTTCACTTAAAAACTTAACGAACGAATTTTGCCTCTGGTTGTATTGGGCTTTGTCCCTCTAACTGTATGTTTCTAACTTTTGGTTGGATAACGTTTCCTTTCTCTCCCCTAATAAAAATGTTACTTTTGCTAATAAAAAATAAAAACTTAACAAACGAATTTGAACATTCTAATATTCAACTCGATTCGACTTGTTTACAGCCCTCTGTTATACCTATACCAAATCTACGATCCAAACAGTCTTATTAACTGAGCAGTCAGATTTCACACTATTAGTTCTCTGTTTGAAATTTTAATTACTTTTTCTTACTATTACTGATAAGCAGATTCAGTTGTTTCAAACGATCCGAAGCTCATTATACAATCAAGTATCAAAGCACTATCAGGTTTCCCTGAAGAAGAGGTAGAGATGGTAAGGAATGGCGACCTCGATCAGTTATTTCTGAATCAATTGCGTTATCGCACACCGTGGAACTTGTTACTAAAGAGAAGGTTTGGAGAAGGGAGTGTTATCGTGGCGGGAGATGCAATGCATGCCATGGGGCCATTCATCGCACAAGGTGGTGCTGCCGCCTTGGAAGACGCCGTTGTGCTCGCTAGGTGCTTTGCGGAAACGATAGGTGGGATCGAGATCCATGACCAAATTTCGCACAAAGAATGGAGAATGAGGATTGCAATGGCCATTCACAAGTACGAGAAGGAGCGGAAGATGAGAGTGGTGAAATTGTCTGCCCAGACTTTTGTGATCGGGAAGATACTTGATAGCTCATGGCTGCCATTGAAGCTGATATGGATTGCCCTCATGGTCATCCTCTTCCGTCGTCCACATTCGCACACCCTATACGATTGTGGCCAACTCTGATCGAGCAGCCATTGCTCTGCCAATAACCATTACTGTACGTTGGAACTAATAAGTTTGGTTATTACTTTTCATATTGTTGCTGGGAGTTTTTTTTAAAGGAGTGATGAGTTTCTTTCGTTACTCCTATGAACAATCATGTAATTTATGTCTTTCTTCCTATGAGTGAAATAAATGTTGGATAAAATGGAATTTTAATTATTAAATTAAAAACCATTTGGGAGTGAATTAAAATTGACTCCGAAACAATCACATGATATTTGGTTGAAGTATGGATGGACCTCAAACTCATATTGGTGGGAAACAAAAGAATACATGGATTTATAGTTTAGTGGTGGACCCATTAAACTTGTAGTCTTGTAAGGGAAACTGTTGGAAAGATTTAAGATTAAAACTTAATTTCTAACGGTAAAGAGGTTTCCAATAGGTATGACTTTTCATGGGTAATTGCTTGACATTACCTGGTAGGTTAACGAAATGGTGTGTCTTTTTGATTGACATCCATTCGCCGTTAACCATCGTGTCCCAATTGATTTGGGTTATTCGATCAGTCACCTCCCTTCTATGAAAGGTCACCATAAGCACTATAAAAGGACTCATTTTCATTCTTTTTAAATACACCGGAAAAATTACAGAGCACATATATTGCATTAATATTGAGTCTGAGAGAGAGTACTGCACAAGTTTGCGTTCGCCCGTTGAACAGATTGTAGTGCAACTTCCGTTCTTCAAAAATCGGATAATCCTGGGAGGCAAACGTTCAAGAGACCCAAGAGCACTGGTGTGGGGGACGAATTTGCTTTAAGGATATAGTATTATTCATTAAAATACTAGCCTCGATTGCCAATTTCCGGACGCCTGAAATTGGTCTAGTAAGTTTATAATCTTGTCTATTTTTTGATGTGTAACGAATTTCCAGTGATAAACAAATCCCGATTCCAACAATAAATTTCCAAGTCTTCTCCTATATTGTCTTCTCCAATTTGTGTGTGTGAAAAATTATAAGATCTTGCCGGTTGCCACCAACAAAGTGGTATCAGAGCAAGGGTTATAGCATCAGAGAGAGAGAGAGAGAGAGAGAGAGAGAGAGAGATGCTAATGGAATGGTTCCAAAAATAATTGGAGTATCCTTATGAAGGCGATTCTTGGATCATAAGGCTTGTACGTGGAAGCTCGTAGATACAGGCTTTACACAACCAAAAGATGTAGCTCCTTTGAATCAAGCCCAAAAGTTTGTCTTGGGGGCTACAAAAAAAGAAGGATCAGAAGGCTCTTTCAGTACTCATCTATCAATGGATGATATTTTAATATTAAAAAAAAAAAGATAGTCGAAGCAACCACTTCCAGTGAAGCATGGGAGATCCTCCCAAATACCCATGGTGCAGTTGAAAAAGTTTGCCTCCAAACTTTAGACGGTGAATTTGAAGCTTTGCAAATGAAGGATTCCGAAGTAGTGTCGGATTATTTCATAAGATCAGTCTTGGATGTTATGAATAATTTGCAAAGATGCGATGTTTTGAATCACTTCGCGTGGTAGAAAAAATCCTCCGTTCCTTAAGACCCAAAGTTTGACGATATTGCTGTAGCCATTGAACGAAAAGATTTAGACAAGTTGACGCTTTTGCAGTCATGGGGTCGTTGGTAGCCCAAGAAAAAGGACTTAGCAAGGAGAAGCAAGAGTCATTGGAGCAAGTGCTATTAGCATAACATTCCTTGAAGTAGAACATTGATCGCGTCGTTCCGTATCAAAAATATATTTATAAAAATCAAGAATTAACTACTACTCCGTAAAATAATGGTCAAGACCGAGTATCGTTCCAACGGAGACAATATGGCTGAGTTACGACGAATTCGTTTAGTTTTTAGATTAATTTGGCAAAGGAAGTTTGGTTGTTTGAATTTGGAGAATTTATTAAATCTAAGAGAATAAATTAAATGGAAAGTTTGTAACGATTGGAGAGAAAATCTAGGGTTTGAATCCACCTCGACCGCGTAACTCCAACATGCATAGGTAAGATTAATTATTCGAATCAGAAGGGATTATTTCTAGGGCTTGCAAACCCTAGCAGTAATCATCTAGAAAATAATTGAGTTGTTAAAAGGCATAGATTATCCCATAGCACGGACCGTCTCAGAAGTACGGTCTGGCCGCCTAACGGCACGGCCCGTCTTACGAGTATAATCTATCTCAGAACTCCAACCACAATCGATGAAAACCATTGTATAACTTGTATTTGAAAGCATGCATACAAATACCCAATAGATTAAAACTATCAAAATCATTCCATTCAATTGAAACGGAAAGGGTTCTTAGTTATACAATCGATCCGAATAATAAACCTAAAACCCATACATAAAAATAGAGTTACTTGGTGCAAGGTTTCATCTTCCCCCTAGAAAAGGGGTTTAGCCGGCCATGGAGAAGAAAGATGTGATCGAGATTGAAGAAGACATGGAAGAAATCCCCTTAGAACGCCTCTTTCTGTCGTCTGCTGAAAGAATGAATAATAATCTAACCTAACAAACTAAAACTTCCTTTTATATCTAGGCCCATAAAAATAAGATTTAAAAATGCAAAGGAAAATTTCCGTCTGCTGCCCGCTTGTCCGGACCAGCGGTTCCTTTGGTCGGACCAGAGAAACAGACTGTCCAGATTGTGCCCAGCCTTGGTCGTCCGGACCAGCCATGCCTTGGTCCGGACCAGATTTCCAGCTTTCACCTTATCGCTCCTCTTCTCGCCATTGATCCCTCCGGAACATCATTAATTCACGATTATTACTTCAAATCCCTTCCGAATGCTCCATAAGCCTTGAAACACTACAAACCAATTAAATCTTGTTAAATAACATTAGATAGAACCGACAAAGCCTAAGTTAGTGGGAATAAACGGGTGCTTTTCAGCACCTATCACGCCCCTCAACTTACACTTTGCTAGTCCCTAGCAAAGAAAAGAACTAAACAACTAATGAAAGCAATGAAAGATAGGACATTTGAACCCCCAGGTGCTCCGGTAGGACGAGTTTAGTCTCATAAAAGTGCGAGGGTTATCAGCAGTGAACACCCACAAACACAGGGAACCTTTCAACACAAAAATCACAACCTGTCATGCAACTCATCGACATATCAAGCAGAGGACAGAAAGCTACCACAAAGATATAGCAAGGCAAACATAGTTCCGAGCACTAACAATTCAAGAAATAAACTGTGGCACTTAAGCTTAGCGTGTGTGAATACAGGCCTCAATCGCATATGAACAATAACCAACCGCTCTCTCCGGACCGAGCTTCGACTTCAATTCTCACTGTGTCATGCACTCACAAATGAAATCACTCGAAACAAGGTGCATTATGAACTCTCAAGTGTGCAGTTTGGAGGACACGTTAATGGAAAGCAAAGAACTCCGCACACTATCGCACGAAAAGAATCCTTTATATAGTGGACACGCAATCTCATGAACAAAATACCTAGCATTGGAACTCTCCATCGATCAATCCTCAACCCAACATCCTAAGATCAAACAAGACTTTATTCAAGGTTATAGCATTAGGGATGAGATAGTGTATTAAGGCTTAGGGTAAGAATAGATTCAAGTGTGAGAGAATAGGCGAGTATTTCAACTAAACGGGGCAAATATGCAATGTGTACCCTGCTAACATTAATTTAACTCCACCTTATCTCTCCTTCTAACCCTTCAACATCTTTCAATTACAAAGCAACCATCCCTCATTTTTACAACTTATCGGTGCCCCTTCTTCTCTTTTTTTTTATTGTGATTCTTTTTCTTTTTTTTTCTAAGGGACACCACCAATACTCCACAAAATTCAACAATCTACCCAAAAATTAACCTTTACATTCGCGCCTTTCTCCAAACACAATATGGAAGGTGGAGCTAACCAAGAAAAGGCTAAATCTGTAAGGCTCAATGTGGCTCGCAAGGGATAATTGTGAACACAAAGGAATGAACTAGCCCAAATATCACGAAATTGCCTATAATCCTCTCCTAGGGGTGTAACATCCATGTGACAAACCAAAACCAAGAGATATTGTTATGCATTCAAGTTCCAACACTCAGCGACCAAAGATGATGAGATTGACAACAAATGTGTTTCTTTCCATGACAAACAAAGAGTTTATTCGACACCACTCCAACAAAAAGCTTAAGGCACGAAAGCTCACTCGGACATAAGTCTCCACTAATCATAGCCTTTAAGAACGGTCAAATCACAGCTCACAAGCAATCAAGGCCCAACGTGCAATGTGCAAAATTGCTAAAACAAAAGTGCCAGCAGTCTAGCAAACTGAAAATACTCTGTCAAAGAGATATTGAAATGGTAGCAGCATGCCTATACTTGAGTAAGCAACAAGCGAGCACAACAAACACAATTTCATGCATAAAGGCTCCCAATTTTTTAATTTTCAATGTGCTCAAATTTTCTTCTCTTTTTTTTTACAAGACTCTAAACAAACTATTAAAGAAAGCACCTGAAGTATTCCCCGCCCCCTGACTGAAACTAGTCGCTGCCCTCAGTGATTGCAAAGGCACTAAAAGAAATAAGGCAATGGAAAGAAAGAGGGAGGAAGGATATCACCGTGAGTGGAGAACTAAGCAGAAAATATATGGTGGCCGAGAGGCCCCCCAACTTGAACGAAAGCGTCCTGCAATGTTAGTCCTCACAACAAAAAGGAAAAGAAAAGAAAACAAAAAGGAAAAGAATAGAAAACAAAAAGAAAACGAACTAACAATTAAAAAGAAAAACAAATAAATAAAAGACACTATACAACAGAACTAAGGACCACTGAATCACTCGGCGATACCATGGCCACGAGGCGAAGGGGGAAACTGGGAGTATGTCGGGAGGTGAGCCAATTGGTGTAAAGGGCCCCGAACATCATAAGCATGGCGGTGCTGCTCTAAGCGATAGTCAGTAAAGGACTGCCAAAAGAAGTCCTGGCGAGCACGCACATCCGTTAAGTCACACTGAAGCCTGTGGTAGTGGGCTTGGGTAAAGCACCAACCCCGCGTTTGGGGGGCCGAAGGTGGCGGAACATGGGGTACAGTGCCGCGGGGGCTCGTGAGCCAAGGGAGCTGTGGCGACGGCCACAGGGGGCTTGTTTTGCAAAGAGTTCTCAATACCGCGCACACTTCGACACCAAGCGTCAAGAACAAAGGTGACCACACCATCGTCCCTCTTCTCGCCACGTGGAATCCGATAAGGGGGCTGGCTGTCAACGGCAGCCAAAATGACCAACTTGGTCACCACGTGAGGAAAGGGAATTTCAGTTTCCTTTTTCATGTCCTTCTTAAAACGCGCAAACTCTAAAAACATGACCTCCGGGGCATTAATGGGAGCCCCGATGTGAAAAGAATACAAGCAACGCAAAAAATTCTTCCTCCGCAAATCCTTATGCCCTTGTGGGCACAAATTTCGTAAGACATAATCAATAAACCACAAGGAGCGATGCAAATGAGCGCGCCGAACTGTACCTTCACTACGGGAATCACCAATATGTAAAGCATGAACAAGCTGCGAAGGATGCATTTTCAAAATATCGTCGCGGAAGGGTTCTGAAACAACATAGGTAGTGCCCAAGGCCTTAGCAATATGTTCGGGCCCAAAAGTCATCATGCGACCATCAACCGTGGTGGTTAATGTTCCCCCATGGTAACCCGTCTCTAAGTTTTTAAAGAATTCACGAGCTAGACGCGGGTAAATTAGGGAATGAGGGCCCATAAGATAGCCCAACCCACGGTTTTCAACATCGGCGACTTGGGCCACCGTTTCCAGGTTACCTTTAAAGTCAGCGATGGCAAAGGTGAGGGGAATGGTGTAGGGTCGCGTCGCCCAACAATCGAGGCTCGAAGCACGTTGGCGTTTAGAGGCGAACGAACTGGTGACCTCTGTAGCGCGGCCACACGACGAGTGGTCATGGTGAGCACACTAATTAAAGACTCAACTAAACTAGAAATATGCAAGAAAATAATAAAAGCAGCAAAAAGAAATAAAAATATAATAATAATAATAAGAAAATAAAATAAAACAAGGGTTACCGGAGCTCCGGCGTGGTCGCCGGAAAAATGCGCCGGAGAAGATGAACGGAGAGCACCAGGTGAGAGCCCACGGCCGGGGAGAGCGAATATGGACGCGGTTCGGCGATAGAGGGCGCTAGTTGAAGTAGATCGCGGACCAAAGGGCTAAAACCCACGTCGTGGAGCCGTACGGTTCTGGTCAAACATGGGTTTGACCGGCAGTGATGGCGGTGCCGGACAGTGAAAGGGCGGTGAGACGGGCGTGTGGGATCGTCGGGGCGAAGGATTGATGGAGTATGGTGAAGAGTAGAGTGGACAGGAGGTGGAGATGGTGGGGTAGAGAGAGAGAAAAAGAAAAAGAAAGAAAAAGGTAGATGGGGTAGGGTGAATTACGGCTGCCCCTTTTTTTATTTTCCTTTGGTGGCTTTTTTTTTTCTTCGTTAGTAGGAGTACTTTGTTTTGGAAACGACCCTCGCCTGTCCGGACCATCATCAATTTGGGCCGGACCACGATCCCTTCGGCACGAAATCTGGGGCGCTGATAATCCTTTCCGGACCACGGCCAATCTGGGCCGGACCACGAGCACATACGCACGGAACATAAGTGGCTGAAATTCTAGCCCGGACCACTGAATTTTCTGGTCCAGACCAACTGTGTGCGAATCAAAATAAGAGTTGCCTGTTTTTCTAGTCCGGACCATGGGTGTTGCGTGGTCTGGACCAATCTGTCTTGCACAATCCAACTTCGACACATTAATGCATGCTTCTGCACCCAAAAACAAAATTCTAGAGAGCAAATTTAGTACGGAAAAACATTTAAAAAAAAGAAATAAATTACATAAAAAATGCTGGACAAAAATTGAAAACACTACAAATAAATAAATAAAACAAAATCCACCGCTTTCTTCACGCGAAAGACACGGGTACTACTTTTCTCCCTTGCCAAAGACTGTGGTTCCCTACTTGTTGGAAGAGCAATATGCGTAGGATTCAACGATATATTCAGAAGTAGTGCCATCATCTAATAGGCTATCACTCCCTCTGGGGCTGCCAGATTCTTTACCCACCACTTGGCTTATGAAGCAATCTCCACCAAGCTGGACACTAAAGTCGGATGGTTCAGACAGATTTCTCGCTGCTAACTACGCGCCTGCCGCCAGACCCAACCTCTTAAGTACTACATACATAGCTTTGACAAGGTGGCTATACCAGACCATTGGAAGCCGTTCGAGCACGGCAAACACTGGAGGTTTCTCACCCTCCATGGATTTAAAGTCTCCTAGACTTTAATTTAAAACTCAATTATCTGGAAAAACCGGATCAACTAAGTCTACTTCCTCAATCACCTCCTCATGATAAATACCTTCCACATATGGTTTTAAACGTTGACCGTTAACTTTAGAAACTGTACCATCCCGTGGATCTTTAATTTCAACTGCCCCATGGGGAAAAACTTTTTGAATTATGAAGGGCCCATCCCATCTTGATTTCAACTTACCAGGAAAGAGACGCAAATGAGAATTAAAAAGCCACACTTTTTGATTTGGTTCAAAGGATTTTTGGACAATATGTTTATCATGAAAAGCTTTAGTCCTATCCTTGTAAATGCGGGCACTCTCATAAGCATTGTTACGCAATTCCTCTAGCTTGCTCAACTGGAGACGACGATGAGACCCGGCAACAATCATATCAAAATTAAAGTTTTTAATGGCCCAGAACGCCTTATGCTCCAACTCTACGGGTAAGTGGCATGCCTTACCAAAAACCAACCGATAAGAAGACATGCCAGTAGGGGTTTTATATGTAGTGCGGTAAGCCCACAACGCATCGTCTAGTCGTGTTGACCAGTCTTTGCGATCAGTCCTAACCGTTCTATCAAGAATTTTCTTTATCTCCCTATTTGAAACCTCAACTTGGCCACTAGTTTGCGGATGGTAAGGTGTCGCCACCTTGTGGGTAATAGAATACTTACGCACTAGTGCTGCAAAATGTTTATTAACAAAATGGGTACTCTCATCACTTATGATCGCTCTCGGACAGCCAAACCGACTAAAAACGTTGCTCTTAAGAAATTCGAGCACAACTTTATGATCATTTGTTTTCGTGGCCACCGCTTCCACCCACTTAGACACATAATCTACCGCCACAAGAATATACACATTCCCAAAAGAATTAGGGAACGGTCCCATGAAGTCTATGCCCCACACATTAAATAACTCCACCACTAGAATGGAGTTCAATGGCATCATGTCCCGATGGGATATGTTTCCGGCACGTTGGCACCGAAGACACGTCTTACAAAATTCGTGGGCATCTTTAAATAAAGTCGGCCAATAAAAGTTGCTTTGTAACACTTTTGCCGCTGTTTTCTGCCCACTAAAATGTCCCCCACTTTCAAGAGTATGACAAAAGGTCAAAATACTATGATACTCACACTCAAGGACACAGCGCCGAATCAATTGATCCGCGCAATACTTAAAAAGTATCGGATCCTCCCACAAATAATGCCCAACCTGAGAAAAGAATCGGTCCTTATCGAGACGGGACCAATGCGAAGGAATCTCACCAGTGGCTAGGTAATTAACAATAAAAGCATACCACGGAGGCCGAACTTGCGACACCCCAAACAATTGCTCATCGGGGAATGAGTCATGGAGAGGCACGCTATCACATGAGGAGTTGACAAGGATCCTCGACAAGTGGTCGGCCACAGAATTTTCAGAACCTTTTTTGTCCCGAATTTCAAAATCAAACTCTTGTAGCAGCAGAATCCATCTAATGAGTCTAGATTTCGCATCTTTCTTAGAAAGCAAGTGACGCAATGCAGCATGATCAGAATACACAATAACCTTAGACCCGAGGAGGTATGACCTAAACTTGTCTAATGCAAAAACAACGGCGAGCAATTCCTTCTCCGTAGTGGTGTAATTCAATTGAGCATCGGAGAGGGTTTTACTAGCATAGTAAATCGCATGGGGAACTTTGTCAACCCGTTGGCCAAGGACAGCGCCAACTGTGTAGTCGGACGCATCACACATGATTTCGAAAAGTAATTTCCAATTGGGGGACTGCATAATAGGTGCAGAGGACAAGACATCTCTCAACTGGACAAAGACCTTCATGCAGGCCCCTTCAAGCACAAATGGCACATCCTTGGCAAGAAGATCGCACAAGGTTTTAGCAATCTTGCTAAAATCACAAATAAAGCGACGGTAAAAGCCCGCATGCCCTAAAAATGACCTAATCTGCTTAACAGAAGATGGGGGAGGGAGTCGCGAAATTAAGTCAACTTTGGCTTTATCCACCTCAATCCCCCTCGTAGACACCACATGTCCCAACACTATCCCCTCTTGAACCATAAAATGGCTCTTCTCCCAACTTAGCATTAAATTTTTCTCAATGCATCGCTCAAGCACCTTGCTCAAGTTGTGGAGACAATCATCAAACGAGGTCCCAAAGACCGAAAAGTCATCCATAAAGACCTCGAGAAACTCCTCCACCATGTCAGAGAAAATAGACATCATGCACGCTGAAATGTAGCGGGTGCATTGCACAAACCAAATGGCATACGCCGGTAAGCGAAAGTGCCAAAAGGACAAGTAAAGGTAGTTTTCTCTTGGTCTGCGGGGTCTACGGGCACTTGATTGTATCTAGAATAGCCGTCCAGAAAACAGTAATAGCTTTTGCCCGCTAATCGCTCCAAGATTTGGTCAATGAAAGGCAATGGGAAGTGATCTTTCCTAGTCATGGAATTGAGCTTACGGTAGTCAATGCAAACACGCCACCCCGTGGTGACACGTGTCGGGACAAGCTCACCTCTCTCGTTCTCAACCACAGTTATGCCCGATTTCTTGGGCACCACCTGAGTGGGACTCACCCACTTACTATCTGCGATGGGGTATATGATACCCGCATCCAAAAGTTTCACAACCTCCTTCATTACCACCTCCTTCATATTCGGGTTCAACCTCCGTTGCATCTCACGTGATGGTTTGGCATTCTCTTCGCAATTGATGCGATGCATGCACACAGAGGGATCAATACCCTTCAAGTCCGCGACGGACCACCCTATCGCACTCTTATACTGCTTAAGCTTCTCAACTAGTTGACCCTCCTGAATGACAGAAAGGTGAGATGCAATAATAACCCGAAGGGTGTCGTTGGTACCTAGAAACATGTACTTGAGATTAGCCGGAAGTGGCTTCAACTCAAGTTTCGGTGGAGCCTCAATAGATGGAGGGGCAGTCTCATCAGAAAGTGTAAGAAGAGGTTCAAACTGCGCTGTCCACTTTGGAGGTGAATTATTATGTAATAGATTCACCTCCTCGATGGACTGATCGATATCATACTCCTCATACCCAAAGTGTGCCAAACAAGCGGCCAACGGGTCATCAGTCAAAACATAAGGCAATGCCTCCTCCACCAAGTCCTCCACGACATCGACTGCGAAGCAGTCTTCCTCCACTATGGGGTGTTTCATGGCCTTGTAAATATTAAGCTTAAGGGTCATGTTCCCAAAGGTCACCTCCATCTCTCCACTCCTCACATGAATATTAGCATTCGCGGTCGCCAAGAAGGGACAACCAAAAATAATCGGAGTCTGCTTTTTGAGGGTTTGCACCGGTTCTGTGTCAAGGACTATAAAATCAGCTGGAAAGTAAAAATCATTAACCTTGACAAGAACGTCCTCAACTACTCCACGTGGCACCTTAATGGATCTATCAGCTAATTGCAAGGTAACCGACGTGGGCTTCAATGCCCCAAGCCCCAATTGTTCGTACACCGAGTACGGAATCAAGTTGACACTAGCCCCTAAGTCTAAAAGTGTGCGTTCTATGGCATGACACCCAATGACTATATCAATAGTCGGGGTACCAGGATCTTGCAGCTTAAGGGGAGCATCAGACCGAAAAATAGAGCTCATTTGCTCTGTGAGAAGGACCTTTTTAGGCACATTGGTTCGGCTTTTCCTCTTTTGAGTGCAGAGGTCCTTCAGAAATTTTGCATATGTTGGGATTTGTTTGATGGCATCTAGGAGTGGGATGTTAACGTTCACTTGCTTAAATACCTCAAGGGTATCCTCCATAGACGCTCCCCTCTTAGGAAAAGGAGATGGTGCATTCAAACATGATGGAAATGGGGCTTTAGGCACATATGGTGGCACCTTAGGACCCGCTGACATAGAAATGGGTGATGCAGGTGTGACTGGAGGGGTTCCCTCCTTACTCTGTGGACTCTCCTCCCCAAAGTCATCGTGGTTAGAGGGAGCCAAATGCTCCTTCCATTTCGCTTTCTCTGGTCGGGTTTCGACCTCTCTCTTATTGCGCAACGTCATGATTACCTTAGCATCAGCAGGGGCGGTTTCATGAACCACAAACTGTCCTCCAGGGGGTTAGACAGGCTGACTGGGCAGCCTACCTTTTTCCCTACGATTAAGTGCATTGGCTATTTGACCCACTTGGGTCTCGAGCCGCGAGATGAACTGGGTATTAGAACGCACTTGCTGTTGGGTGTCATTTAAACGGTCAAGCGCTTACAGCACCTTGTCCTCGAAGGATGGATCCCGCGAGGATTGGGTGGGTGCTTGGCGGTTTTGTGAGCGATAGGCAACTGGATTGAATGGAGTATTAAAAGGCCTAGGCTGCTGGGCAGAGGAACTGCCCTGCTCTTGCGATCTCCACGAGAAATTAGGATGCTTGGCCCAACCTGCGTTGTCAGTGCTAGAATACGGATCATTACCTGATTGGGAGAAACCCTGTGCATTAGTGTACCCTTGTGCAGCATTAACCTGTTCCTTTACAAAAATAGGGAATTGTGGGGCCGCAGGACAATCAGTAATGAAATGGGCCGGACTAGCACATAAAGAACATGCCTCCTGAGAAAGTGGAGGCTGTGAAGTGGCCGATCCCATACAAAGGAGCTTTTCAACCTTTTCAGTCAGTATTTCAACTTTGGAATTGAGGTCAGGAGATGGTTTAATCTCACAAATACCTCGTGGCTTATCAGAACCAGTAGTGACTGACTTACCTCTCCTCTCAAAAGAAACTTTTTGTAGGGACCCTTCGCTCATAGTTTCAAACAATTGCCAGGCTTCCGCTTCACTCTTAACCATCATAGAGCCTCCACATGAGGCATCAACCATCACACGATGCGGCAGAAGCAGCCCAGAATAAAAACTTTGTACTAATTACCACTTAGGTATGTCATGGTGCGGACACTTACGAATGAGATCCCCATATCTCTCCCCAAGCCTCATAGAATTGTTCATTCTCAGCTTGTTGGAAAGTGGTAATCTCCTGCCGAAGTCTGAGTGTTTTTCCTATGGGGAAGAATTTCTTAAGGAATGCCGCACTCATTTGCGCCCAAGATGTTATAGAATTAGTTGGCAAAGTACTAAGCCAATGTTTGGCGTTCCCTATCAAAGTGAATTGAAACAAAATCAATCTCAATGCATCCCTCGGAAAATTATGAATTAAAAGCGTGGAACTGAGGGATTCAAATTCAGTGATGTGTTGATATGGATCCTCTTGAGCTTGCCCCTGAAACTTAGGGAGCATTTGGAGTGTACCGGGCATAATCTCACACTGATTAGCCGCGATTGCGGGTAATCGTACACACGATGGTGTAGTGTAAGCCGTGGGGGCGAAATGTGAGTTGAGAGGGAGGGGGTTCAAGTACCACAAGTGCTCCATCAGCATCATCTGCCATTGTGACTAAGTTGGTCTTTTTGTTAACCCTATGTCTCCTTTCTAAGTCTGGATTAAGAGGAATAAGTTCGGGTTCCAAAGATCGAAGACCAAGCATGCAAGTTCAATACCCCATAGGTGTAAAAACGGGGTACTCCAGACACAGACGCTAATTTGCCAAAAAGAAGAACAAACTCACAGTGGGTCAACGAAATCGCTTTATATCACGGCACCGCTTCTCCACTGTGATCTTTGCTCGTGTTGTCGCCTCGTAACCTGTAGCTAAGAGTACCAAACTAACAAACAAAATAAAAATAAATAAAAACAATGAACTAAACTAAAAACTAATTGAATTAATGTAACCGTGCAAACTGTCCCCGGCAATGGCGCCACAATTTGACCGCGCCGTTCCGTGTCAAAAATATATTTATAAAAATCAAGAATTAACTACTACTCCGTAGAATAGTGGTCAAGACCGAGTATCGTTCCAGCAGAGACAATATGGCTGAGTTACAACAAATTCGTTTAGTTTTTAGATTAATTTGGCAAAGGAAGTTTGGTTGTTTGAATTTGGAGAATTTATTAAATCTAAGAGAATAAATTAAATGGAAAGTTTGTAACGATTGGAGAGAAAATCTAGGGTTTGAATCCACCTCGACCGCGTAACTCCAACATGCATATGTAAGATTAATTATTCGAATCAGAAGGGATTATTTCTAGGGCTTGCAAACCCTAGCAGTAATCATCTAGAAAATAATTGAGTTGTTAAAAGGCATAGATTATCCCATAGCACGGACCGTCTCAGAAGTACGGTCTGGCCGCCTAACGGCACGGCCCGTCTTACGAGTATAATCTATCTCAGAACTCCAACCACAATCGATGAAAACCATTGTATAACTTGTATTTGAAAGCATGCATACAAATACCCAATAGATTAAAACTATCAAAATCATTCCATTCAATTGAAACGGAAAGGGTTCTTAGTTATACAATCGATCCGAATAATAAACCTAAAACCCATACATAAAAATAGAGTTACTTGGTGCAAGGTTTCATCTTCCCCCTAGAAAAGGGGTTTAGCCGGCCATGGAGAAGAAAGATGTGATCGAGATTGAAGACGACATGGAAGAAATCCCCTTAGAACGCCTCTTTCTGTCGTCTGCTGAAAGAATGAATAATAATCTAACCTAACAAACTAAAACTTCCTTTTATATCTAGGCCCATAAAAATAAGATTTAAAAACGCAAAGGAAAATTTCCGTCTGCTAGCCGCTTGTCCGGACCAGCAGTTCCTTTGGCCAGACTAGAGAAACAGACTGTCCAGATTGTGCCCAACCTTGGTCGTCCGGACCAGCCATGCCTTGGTCCGGACCAGATTTCCAGCTTTCACCTTATCGCTCCTCTTCTCGCCATTGATCCCTCCGGAACATCATTAACTCACGATTATTACTTCAAATCCCTTCCGAATGCTCCATAAGCCTTGAAACACTACAAACCAATTAAATCTCGTTAAATAACATTAGATAGGACCGACAAAGCCTAAGTTAGTGGGAATAAACGGGTGCTTTTCAGCACCTATCAAACATGCATGGAAGGCAATCGCAAAGTCAAAGAGGCCGGGGTCGAGCACGTGGACGTGGATGCGGAGGATGCTATGGATGAGGTCGTGGTAAAGGAGAAAACAATTTCAGAAATTTGTCCAACAAGGATAAAAGCGGACAAGATACATATTATCCAAGAGGCTGAGGAAGAGAGGATATAATTTTATATTTTCCAGAAGAAGGTATGATATTTCCTCCGTCCCACTTTAAATGTCAGAAATGATGCTTTTGAAGGTATGTTCCAATTGTAATCAATATAGTCACGCCAAGTATAGAAATGATGCTTTTGAAGAGAAATTCAACCTAGTGGAAGACAAACATGAAGCCGCGGAGACAACTTTATTGTTGACAAACAAGGAGGAAGAATTGTTGACATACAAGGAGGAAGAAAAGGGAGACATGAATTTGTGGTAGACACCAGTGCAAGCAACCATATGCTTGAGAGCAAAAATTTGTTCATGGACACTGATGAATCCATAATGGAAAATGTCACTTTTGGAGATTCTTCTCATATTTTTTGCCATGACCTTCCCCGTGAATATGGCAGGAGAAAAGACTTGAATTTATGCGACGAACGAAAAAATGAGTTTCGACAGCTGTGACTTGTTTTAAAAAAAAAAAATGGAGCCGCCACTTAACAAGGAGTTTGGGTATAAAAATGAGGTTTTCTTTCGTGTGTTAAGTCACCCCTAAAGACATTCCTAAAGAAGATGTCTTTAGGAAATCAATTGCTTGAAATTTTGTTTTTATTTACAAATGAATCCTTTTTAGATTTTGTCTACAAAATCAGAGATGGGTCTGGAGATTTACTGTTACGATGGAAAATTTTAAACTTGTGGGTCAAGGCAGGGAGCAATAACCGCTCTGCTAACTCGTGGGTCATGGCAGTGATCAAAATTTTGAACCCAGTTTCGTACTTCTCGTTCGGTCTTTGTGTAGTTTTTTCGCATATCACGAATTGATCGAGCTTATGAAAAATGTTCCTATTTGGTCAGCTCGTAAAGGAAGAAGGCGAAAGGCAGAAACGGTCATTGATTTGCCACTCTGTGAGGGTTTGGCTAAACTTCCACTTATGCTTCATATTGCTTAGCAATGATCTGATGTAGCTCTTACTATTTGCTTGTCACTTAAGCCTTCAACATTTATAGCCTCAGACACAAACAGATTGGTACCATGTGTGTGACAAATGAGAAACACGTGAGGGGATTCACTCCTGCTTGAGCTATTACCCGGCGCTGGTGTCATTGCAAGACCATGGGAGAAGTAGAACTTAGAATTTTGGAACAAACCTAATATTTTCCTTATTTGCACAAGATGTACATGTTTTTCTTATGCTCAAGCCTGTGTTTCATGTTAAGACAATTATATCGTAGACCCTGATGTATATCACGTATGGAATGCCCCTGCCTTTGTTAGGGAGTTATTTGGGCTGCATCTAGCATCATGACGTTGACGCATTGCCGAGTCTCCACCTTTACTCACCGATTTATTTATCTAGTTCTTGGGATTTGATTCTTCATTTACAAGCAAACTTGGTACGAAACAAAGCAATTTCTTGTGTAAAATACAACCTTGTGGGATCAATGTTTTTCCTAGCCGTCATGTGACTTGTTAAATTTACATTGTGACTTTCTTGAATCGAGACAACGTGTAGTGTACACGAGTTACTTAATCAGTACACAGGACAACCATCCACAACTATCCCCTTGGCTGTTGGACAAGTTGCCAAGTCACAATGTTCACCGTACGTGCCCCACCAATTCACTGATTTATTTTCAATGCCAACTGAGAAGTAGAGCAGCACCGCCATAAAAGCAAGTCCTGCATCCAGAGCTGCTGAAAGAACGTAGTTGTACCTCTGCCACCACTTCTTTCGGTAACGAAAGATGAAGAAATTGAAAATCGTTCCAACAATGATCCAAGAGGTGTAGTTTACTGCAGTTGCCGGTGGCATATAACTAGTTGCTCCCAGGAGGACCGGAAGATTAATCAGAGTAATCCAAGATTGGTTGGGAAATGCCTTGTGGAAGAGCCAAACTACAATTGGTCCTGCTGCACCAAAAACAAAGAACCAATTCATGGCACTGTAGATTCCAAGGCTTCCGAAAATCCGTTTGGGCCCCACCAGACCCCATATAACAGATGCGTCGAAGAAGACCCGGTCGCCAGGGCATGTCCAAGGACTATTCTCTGGAAGGAGTTCATCCTGGCATATGTCTACAATAGAGTTGAGAAGCCACCATGCCACTGCCATGTTTATAGTACCAGCAACAATGGTTCCTATGAACTGTCGCGTACACATGCGAAACATGATCAGTAATAAGTATCACCCACTATAATTGAACAATTGCCCAGTTTAATTTGAAGAAAAACAAAAACACCAAAAAACAATTGTCAAGTTTACCCACTAGAATGTGTGTTACATTGTTGTGTGAATGCTAATAGGGGGCCACTAGTTTAGTGCTTAAATTTCAACCTACTAACCTTAAGCTTGGGTTCAGGCCTAAGTACAACCACTTTGTCCATATATAAGGTTAGGTTTGTTCCCCATCTACCCGTTCCAAGGCCCAATCACACATTAATGGGTACCAAACTTGGCATACTTGTTTTACATCTTTATTATAATGGTAGTGTGAATGCTCCCGCCACACTATCATGGTTAAGTATTGCATAAGCCCAATGTGTGAAGTATTTCTACAGGCCTATGTAGCAGGGACACGACAGTGGACACAGACATGGGTACGAGACACGGCAATTTCCAAAAAATAGGGACACAGACACGGTAGGGGACTCAGCAGATTGTTTTTAGATAGCTTTTTTTTTTTTTGTTATTCATACCTAGATCGTAACCACTATATATTTAGGTTATGACTCCTATTGAATTGCACTTTTGGTCAAATACATTTAAAGTAATAAAAAATTTACTCCGGAAAGCTTAAATAATCTATAGAACTCAACCTGTTGTATATCCATGTGTGTCCCCAGATTGTTCACCATAAAAAAGTGTTAATTAATGGAAACGCCACATGGCTTGTCCCATATGTGTCACTGTGTCGTGTGTCCCGCCTGTCGTGTGTCCTCAGAGTGTCGGACACAGATACAACGATCTCTAGGAGTGTCGGTGCTTCATAGCAGCAGCCCAATGTATGTCCTATAAGAAGAAAACTCTAAGTACACTTGGAATTCCATTACAGTATGGAACTGTTCGTGCTTCCTTTTTATTGCAGAGCAAGGATTGTCCTGTTTCTAGTTGGTACCCAGTTCCCACTATAGTCGAAGAATCTAGATGCTTAATTGTGACACATGCCGAGATTTCTATTTCTTTCACAGACACGCGCGTAGTTTGTATATGGTGGATGTCATGTTTGTAGGCAAAACATTGTGTACCTGGACTAAGAACATCGATCTTGGAGGGATCTTCATGTAATGTCCCAGCTTGAAGTCACTGAGGAAAGAGACGGCCTGAGACATGCTCATGTAACCATAGACTTTGAAGCATACATTAGCTATTGGTCTTCCTGGATATATAAGACCCATGACATACTCTGTGATAATGTTCAGCCCTGGTGTCTGCATATAAAAGGTTAAAGCATTAGATGGACAGTAAGCAGATATTACATCAATGTCAAGGATCGACTTCGGGGTTGTGGATTTGGAGTCTGGGGCAGCAACTTTGATCAGCATTGAACGCCACCCATTTGTGTGTCTAGTTGTGTTTACCTTTTTCATTTAAATAAGCATAAAATGCATTTCTCGATTATAAATACAAACTGGGCGATTTTATAGTTGAAGATTTCCTATTTTCTACAAGTAGGAGTCCATGAAACCTGGAATGGTATCTCAACCACTTGACCAAATGGCTTGAACTGTCGCACTAAGATAAGATGGTTCATTTTCAGCTTGTGCAGAAGAATGTGGCATTATAAGTATGAGCTTCAAATGATCCAATAACTATTTCTTCTCATGCTGCAACGTAAGCACAGAAATGACGAGAGGCTAAAAGTGAGGTACCTGATTTGTCGTAGCAGTTATGATGCTGATTGGAAGGGTGAATACAAAGGCAATTAGGCAAGCAAATAGGAGTCCCCACCATGGGAGCTGAACCTGAGATTTCAAGATGGTGCAGAGTAATAGAGAGACAGCGATAGTCACTACGAGCAAAACGTAAAACCACCACGAAGGAATGTCCTCGTATTTCCTCATCAGTTTTGTGTGGATGTCGTCCTTACCCTTATACGAAGCACGGTATCGTTCGTAGATCTCCCTGTGGAATAAGATTGTATCTCTTAACAACTTTCAGATCATATATGAATGGTTAGTTTTAGATTGTTGTCTGAAAGTTTAAGTTGCCAGAGAGAGGGGTAACTTTTTATTTGTATTCCAAATAGTTATCAAGTTGATCTTTCATATGGCTTGCTGTTGTAATGCATATTCCTCTACATATGAGCATTACTTACATTTAGTGACATTAAGAACAGGTGGAATATTGGGAGTTAATATATCCACACAATTCATCCAAAATGAAAAACTTCAGAAAAATACTTAATGGTTTTAACTTTGAAGGCAAAACAATTACCAAAATATTTATACGCTGGTATTTGCCTTGTCACGATTAAAATGCACAGTAAAATAGTTTGCGTAGCGTGTGCAAGATGATGTGCGTTGTGTTCTCTTCATATTCTACATTCCTGTTTGTGAATATCAAAAGAAAACTAAATGTGTTTATTCATCACTATTGCATTGTACGAACTCTAAATTAACCCACGTGAGACTTCTAAGTTTCCATCACTCCTCCAAATATTGAACCTGTTTGGATTTTGTTCTTAATTGTCTGTGTTATCTAAAAAAAAGGGGAAACTTGAAAGTACAAGACAATCTATCAGGCAAATTTCATCTGAACTGAAGCTCAAAAAAAAGTGTGCAACCATAATGATTTATCACATGTTGATCTTGATACTGATATTAGGCCTAACGGCATGTTTGAATGAGGAATATTTACCTTCCATAGAAGAGGGAAACATGTGAAAGTGTGGCTGCAATTGTTGCGAAACCAAACCCATAAGTTAGGGCGAAAAACATGCTTAGATGTATAGGTCCTTGCTTCCCATACTCAACCAGATCTATCTCAAACTTTTCATTCACAATAGCTGATATATTATACACCTGACCTTGGCCTGTGAACAAGTGCGATGAGAAGATAGGAAATTTTCGAGCACCATACAAGCCTAGTCCCCAATAGGATACTGGAATTGCGATGTATATGATCAAGAAGTAGCCGACGAAGACATTGACAATGGAAAAGAAAGGGCTAATGAGGGGGCTGAACAAGAAGGATGAGACAGCAGACCAGTCGAGCGTTATGGCACCGACTCCAAGGCCTTTCATGCCTGATCCTATCTGTTGCGCTGTGACCGACTTAGGGAAAGCCCAGCAGACCCATGAGATGCTTGTAAGTGTTGGGAAGAGATATCCAGGGAATGCATACCAGGAAAAGCTGCAAATTAGTGCTACTACGAAGAACTTTGTCCTTGACATGCGTTTCTCGTCTCTTTCATGCAAAACCCTGAAAAATAAATATTAAATGGTTACCCGTTGAGGTTTGTGAATACTAGAGAGCAAATGTACTAATAGGCACACAGTATTATTTTAGCTGTTCTTGTTGTTTCCATGGTTAAAATGCTCTTTTGGGGTGCCTGTTTTACTTGGAATATTTGGTTGTTACTGACCAGAAATACATTATATCATTTTAGTACGTCTGAAATGAGGATGTTGGGATGAAGGAGTTTCTTCGGCCTTAGTAACAATGATGAAGTAGAAAAACGTGATAAATTGTGTGTCTCGGAGAGTGTAGGGAAGGCTAGTTACACTAGTACCTGTAGAAGAGGTTCGTGTGCAATGATTCTAATACTCTGAAGACTGCATTGAGTGTAGTTAAAACACCATACAAAACCTAGTTAAAAGGAAAACAGGCATCCATAGTTGTATATGTTAAATTGTCAGCAACTATCTCAAACTGAAGATCGCCCTCTCTCAAATGACCTTGTTCGCAACAGAAGTAAGACAGCCCTAAACAAGGTACAACAACTTAATGCATACCAATTTGTGAATGGACTTGAACCCACAACTTCCCCGAACAAGATATCTGGTATCATGTTACAATCGTTTTGTCTGGTTACTATAGGTTGTTCAAGAATGTGCCGATTTTATTGTATCTAAGTATGACGTTATAATTTTTTGTTTTAAGAATGACTATGAATGTTTTACAGAGCATTCATATTTGTCAAAAGAGTGATGAGCATGAAATTAAGCAATGTTGATCGTAGGCGAGGGGATGAATGTATCTTTTTTGCTGGTAGAACAAGGTGTTGAGTATGACTTTCATCACGTGCAGTGTACCCAAAGACATGGCTCGTGGATACTTGCCCAAAGACGAGACATGGTAACTAGCAATGTTTAGTTTTGCCTACTGGTAGCATTGATTGCAATTTGCAAGTGAGGAAAATTGAAGTTGCCATGAATTGATCCAAGTTGTGGCTCTCAAGTCTCAACTTCCTAAAAAATTTCATTTCTGTTAATCCACTCCTAACTGTCCTATCTTCTGAAAACTCGAAAATAGACAGAACTTGCGCCATGTATTGGTAGTAAGGCCGAGAGACGCAAATTTCAAGAATATATGATCCCGTGCCATAATTCTCATCTCCCTCCACCATCATCGGCTCGTCGCTGAGGCAAAAAAAAGCTTACTAGCGACGAAAGATTCTATCTACAATACTTGTTCGTCATTTTCCAACAAAATAATAATAATAATTTTTTTGTTGATAACTCAAGATGTCCAGGCTCCCGTTTACAATGAGATTTACCTGAATTTCCGCTACCTTTTGTGGGTATGGTGTCAATTACATTAATGATTGGCAAAACTTAAAAAAATAAGAATCAATCCATCAATCGGATCTGTTTTGTATGACGATTTTTTCCTCTTGTTTTCTTTCCAATAATTACTACTATAATATCAAAGTGAAAAGGAGGAAGGAAAAAGAATGAAAGAAGAAAAAAATATTTTAATGAAAATACATTAAAATAGAGAGTCCGGTGCAGTATCTATCTAAAACGTTGAGTAGCTACAACTAGGGCTGTCCGCGAATCCGACCCACCCGACCCGACCCGAAAACAGGCACAATGGACGGATCTGATTACCCGTTTCGATCGGATTCGGGTCCATTTAGTCGGATTTTGCATATTGTCGGTCGGGTGTCGGATGTACCATATTATTTCTCGGGTCACCCGACCCGACCGACATATTAGGTATAAAATGGAAAAAAAAGCCCTAAATCAGTTCACCTCAGTTTTTTTCGGCCATTCTAGTCCATACTTCCATTCTTTCCGTTCCGAGGTCGAGAACATCTCTCTCTCTCTCTCTCTCTCTCTCTCTCTCTCTCCAACACCCAGTACGCTAAACCCCCTTGTCTACCAAACCAATCGACCCATACACTCTCGAGAAATTTGATGGATTCCAGATTCCTCCTTAGCTTCAAAAATCACTCGATCTGCTCATGGATTCCAGGGGTTCGTCGCATTCTAGTCTTCTTCTTCCTCGACAACAACAGTGCCGTTCTTGGAGTGCGTCAGTGCCGTTCTCGGAGTGCGTCGACCTGTCGAACCAGTCGATTTTGAAATTTGATGTGCTATGTATGTGTTTATCTTTTGAAGTTTGATGTGTTCTGTAATTTGCATGTATTTATCTTTTGAAAGTGAAAGTGATGCGTTCTTAGATTTGTTGCCGTTGCCGTTACCGTTAGTCTTCTTCTTCTTCGTTGATCGCTCCTTGACTCCTTCTCTGACTGGAGGTTTTTTTTTTTTTTTTTTTTTCTCTTGATCCGACAACCCAACCCGAACCCGATAAATCCAACCCGACCACATTTCGGTCAGAGCCCGACCAGTTGTTCGGTCGGTTTCGGGTGGGCATTTCAATAATCCGACCACATTCGGGTCGGGCTGGATCCGACCCAAATCCGACCAAACCCGACCCGTGGACAACCCTAGCTACAACGAAGAAATGACTTTTTGATAATAACTTAATTGTAAAATTTGTTCAGACAATTTTTGTAAGATCTCAAATTAGCTGTTTTATTTAGAATATAGAAGTCAATATACGTAGCTGTCAATAAAGCCGATTTCAAGAGATCTCTTTCTTTACTCCAAATTGTAAGATTTCGTGGTTGTTCTCCTAAATAAGCCACTGGCTTTCCCTCCAAAAATGAGCCAAACAAACCCACAAAAAAACGAAAATAAGCCAATAAGCCACTTGTTTCGTCTTTATTCAAAAAAAATTGGATTTCGGTCAAAAAATTTTACTTTTTAGATTTCTCTTATCATGAGGATACAATAATCCCCAAAAAATTGACAATAAGCCAAGTGATACGAAAAAATTTTGAATAAGGACAAAAAATAAGCCACTTTGGCTTATTTATCCAAACACCCCTGACAGTCCAAGACTAGATTGGTTGACATATTCTAGTTGCTTACATGTGAATGCGATCACTTATTAGATGGGGGTTCAGACTGCCAGCTAAGTTCCAGCCAATAGCTTTTGTGGGATTTTCGAGTTTTCTTTCTGTTTTGTCCTTATTTAAATTTTTTTTTATATGTCAGTTTTGTGCATAACTTTTGTGAATTATTGATTTGTCTTATCAAGGCAAATCAAAAAAGTAAAAAATTATGACTTTTACCCAAAACTGACAAATTATAATATTTGGGTAAAAATTATAATTTTTTACTTTTTCAATTTAATCAAGACGAATCAATTATCCGTAAAAGTTATGCGCAAAACTGACAAACATGAAAAAAAAATTGAATAAGAACAAAATAGAAGAAAAAAAAACTCAAAAATCTTTAACAGAACTCAGCCGTAAACAATGAAATAAAAATGCAAGTACTCTATGAGCTGTAAATTAACCCGTGGAATGTGGATACACACCTAATAAAAAAAAATGTCATCAATACATACCTAATAAAAAGTCATCAATGCTCTAGATATTTGATTTTGAAAACTTAAAAAAAAAAAAAGTACTACCTCCGTCCCAATTTACTTATCACAGTTCTATTCTAACCGGATAAAAAAACTAGTTATATCTTTAAATTGGTAATGAATTGTATATCTAATATATATCTTGTTTAATAGATCTCGATTTGTTTTATAATACAATATTTTCAAAATCACCTAAAATATTATAAATTATAAGATATAATCAATTGAAAAGTGGCACAGACTCTCAAAAGTAACAATTAAATTGAGACAGAGAGAGCACTAATGATAATTTGATTATGACGACTTAAGGATACGAATCTTTGATCGCGTCAATTAAATAATGACATACAAAAGAAAATGAGACAAATTAATGATGCAATATAAAAAGTGCAGGAATTTTCGCGCAATTTTAAAAAGGAATGTCTTTTAAAATAATTTTGTGTAATGAGTCTTTCACCTCTATAATCAAATGACATAATAAAAAAAGGGGGGAAAAGGACATGAGAAATAGACGCTCAAGCCCCGTTCTGGATTGACCTTGACTCCCGTGAACCAGTCATAATGGGAAAACCGGGAAAGAGGTGAAAGTATTTTTATTTATTTTTTGATAACCGGGTGTTTCGATCTTGACTTATAATAATTTTAAAGTCCTGAAGTTAATAATAAGTGTATAATCCTCCTCCAATGCCTCATAAGTGCAGGCTGTGATTAAAGTAATACTCCCTCCGTCTCATTTTATATGTCCTTTTTTTTTATTTATTCATGTCAGTTTTTAATCCGCTTATATCTTTCGATATGAATTTGTAAAAATATATAATATGAATCTTGTTTGATAGTTCTTGATTAGGTCTATAATACAAAATTTCCAAAATTATGAAAAACGTTATAGATTGGAGATATAAACATTTAAAAAATGTCACAAATAACGCAAATAGACAAACAAAATGAGACAGAGGGAGTAATTGACAATATTTAAGGGAAAGGTAGGCAAAGTTATTAGTGAAAGGGGAAAGACCAAGTGGAGGACAAAGGATAAAAATGAATAATTTGCAGTCCTGAGTTTCTCATATACTATATAAGTTGTTGAGGTTAAAGTGCACGAAGAATCTCTAAATTATCACTTTTTCTCAAATTGATTACGTTGATTTTTCACGTAGCCACTCGAAAAAATATTTTACAATTTTTCAAGAGATCAGATTAGATCATTTGTGTCGGCGATGTCCACCGTATATACATCCCTCGGTCAGTACCAGGTCGGTACCAATAGTAGGGCTCAGTTATGAGCGAGTGGGAGGTAACATTGACAAATGATTTTGAGAGGGAGAGGGAGTGATGGAGTGGTGGCTTACCGGAAAAGAGAGACCTGAACAAGATTGCTGGGCCACCACATGTGGGCGGGCTCCACCACATACTTCCTCAATAGCCCTGCCCACCCATAACCTAACACCTGCAAATTACTTACACACCAATTTAATTATACTAGTAATAGTGTAATACTCTGTTTTGTTTTCGTAATTCTAAAACGATTATATTATTAACAGTCCATTAAGTTATCAATAAAATAAGAAGAATACAAATATAAAATATATAATTTTCGATGCACTTTTATCACTTTTTAAGGTACTTTAACACATAGAAAATCGTGTTTTACTGTTATCTTCCTGTCACCCATTTTATTAGCATTTTTCATTCTAAAAAACTACACTGAAAAGAAAAAACAAAAAACGTATTAGCACCGTTCGGCTGTTGTTTCAAGAATCCCCTTTCTCAGTTTATTAAGAAAAACAAATTCACCAAGATTCAAGAAGACTTTTTAGAATGTGATGAGCATTTTTTACTCCCCGTCACAAAAAGGAATTCCATTTTCGATGTTTCCGTCATTTTTTATTACTCATATCTTTTAATTTATACTCCCTCCGTCCCATAATATTTGTCCGATCCGCAGAACGGAGACGTAAAAATAATTCTATTTTTGTAAGAAAAGTTGGGAAAAAATTCAACAACTTACTAGATCTCGACGAGTTCTTTTAACTTGTGAAAAAAATTTGAATTTTTTCTTGAAAGAAATGCATTATTTTGTAGTCTCCGTTTTGTGGACCGGACAAATATTATGGAACGGAGGGAGTAATATTTTTATGAGTTCGAAAACTTTGTATAATAAAACTAATCAAGAACCATCAAACAAAATTCATATTGCATATTTTTGAAGATTCATATGAAAAAAATATAAGGAATTAAAATCGACACGACCATAAAAAATGAGCATTATTTTTTTTGGAACAGAGAGGAGTATTATATTACAGCTGATTCTAATCCAGCAAAGGAACAATTTTTTTGAACCGTGTGCTCGCAATGTTTGAAAAACAGAATCTTTGTTGACATAAAAAACGAAAGGATTACTGATTTCAAACTCCTCGTTTTCTGAAAACACAAAACAGTCTACAATGCAGTCTCTCGGTCTCATATAAGTTATTCGTTTTTTAAAATGGTGACATTTTTTCGTATCAAAATAGGCTCCGTTCCGCTAGATTCTTAAGTATTTTTTAATTTCTCCATTATCACTTTTAATTTAAAAAAAAAAAAGTACTACTCCTATTTATTTGAGTTAGCAGAGCGGGGCCTTACTTTCCATCATTCTTCAGGAAAAAAATTCCCTACAATTTAGAGAAAAAATTAAAAAAATTCGATTTTGGTAAGAAAACAGTCAAAAAAAATTATCAAAAAATACTACAGTACACATGAATCCAAAAAAATGAACAAAATGGTTTGGTACTGATGTGAGTGACCACCAAACTGATTATGAAAAGCCCAGAAACTTTACCCCAAAAGCAAAAAAAAACGCACCACCGCAGTACAGAAACCAAATAAAACAAAACAAAAATCTCTAAAACCCATTTCAACCTTCACCTAAAAGTTCAACTCAGGATAACTTAAACTTAACTTAAAGTTGTGAGTTTTGTCTTTATTTAAATTTTTTTTGTATATGTTAATTTTGCGGCAAATTTTTATAAATTATTGATTCGTCCAGACGAGAGGAATCAAAAAAATTTAAGAAAAAATTACTTGGGTAAAAGTAAAAAAAATTTACTTTTTCGATTTCTCTCATCGAGACGAATCAATAACCCATAAAAATTTGGCACAAAATTAACAAATGCAAAAAAAAAAAAAAATCAAATAAGGACAAAACTTTCAGATTTCTGTTTGTTTGGACGTAAAATGTTTTCCAGTAAAATATTTTACCTATTTTCAGGTGTTTGGTTGTGTAAAAACTGATGAAAACATTTTACATGTAAAAGATTCCTCATTAATTTGATGAAAATGACTTGTCCTTAAATCTTCCGTAAATTATTTTTTGAAATGAATCCGCTTCCTTCTATTGCAATTTTCACTGTTTAGTTTTCTCGATCGTACATTCTAACTCACTCACGCTCAATTCTAAGATTCTCAGATTTCTCCACCGTTTAAGCTTCCCTCTCTCTATACTATTTTGTCGATTTCTGAAAATATTTTTCAAATGCTTACCAAAAACCCAAAAATAAAAATTTGAAATTTATTTTTTAAAAAAACATTTTACATCTAAAGAAATGGAGCCTAAATTAAAAGAACGCAGCCTCAAAATTCAAAATTCAAAAAAAAAAAAAAAAGATTTTCAAGTGATTTACCTGAGTAGTAATAACGAGGATCCAACCCGCCATGAACGAGATTTTCCGCTGATAAAGCGCTTTGATAATGTCCACAATTCCAACAGCGTAAGCCGGCCCATTCCCGAAAGCGCTTCCGGCGTTGGCGAATATCGTGATGAGCACGTGCTCCTTCATGTTGAACGGGCCCGGGTTGAGTGAAAACAACCGGTCCCCGCATCCGGGGATCCGGAACTTGGTTTCCGGCAGCACCGCGTGCAGGAACCGGCCGATGGGGAGGCTGGCGATCTGGACCGTGATCTGGGTTATGATGAGCGGTTCGGTCCGGTACGAGAAGAACTGGTTGAGGAAAGAGAGGAGGCAGCACGAGAGCACGCCCAGGAGCCACATCCGGAATGTCCATACGGGTAGGGTCGGGTCGTCGGTGTTGGCCACGGTCAGCCGGACTTGTTCGATTGGAGAGACGTCATCGTCGTCGTCTGTTTTCTTATAGCCGTCGTGGGCGGCAGCGGCGGCAGTGGTGGTGGGTGGGTATGGGTGTTCTATCTCTAGAGTTCCCATGGGGTGATGAGAGAGAGGTTAAGAGGAGAGGAGAGGAGGGGAATTGGGGTTTTTTTTTTTTTTTTTGTATGGGTAGGAACGACAGTGGGAGGGATGTGCGGGTTTTGTCTTATATTGCAATTTGCAAGTTCATGGTGGTGTTTTACTTTTTTCTTTGATCATTAATGGTTGACTTGGTGTGGACAAAATGATTTGGAGGCGATAGCAATTTTTTTTTTTTTTTGGCCAAAATCGAAAACACAAAGGATATTATTACGCATCAAAATATCAAGCGGATAATCAAAACTTATCACATCACCTTTTTAACTTATAAAAATCTAAAAATTGTGACATAGAAAATAATTTTTTTAAATAGTTTTCAAACTAATAAAAACAAGTTATTAGAAAAAAAGAAAATAATTTTTTGAAAACTTTGATTTTAAAAAAACAATTTTAGGGGAAAATGTTTTTTTTTTTTAAACAACAGTTTTTGGAACATGTTGAAAATGGAAGAAAAAGAATATTTTTGTGTAATGATGGTGTATTTGATTGAGAAAATGTGAGACAACTAAATTTGATTAATTATTAACAAAAAATTACTAGTTTGATTATCCATTATTGCATATAATTTGTACTTCATATATGAAGTAAATGATATCTTCTATCGATTGACCAAAAAAACTTATAAAAAAACACACTTGAAACGATAACCCATGAAATAAAATTGCTGACCCAATTAGGGATTGGCCTAGTAAGTTAATAGGGAATATTGGTGATAATTTGATTGGGACAAAGATAATCCCGCAAAGTTTTGTGGGGTGTTTCCCAATTTGTTGCCGCCATTCTATTAGATAGATAAGACATAAAGTAAACAGGTTAGAGGGGCTATGCCGCCACCACGTTATATGGACAATAAAAGAAAAAGGCAATTGATGCTCAACCTAGCTTCGTTACACCTCAAGTCGAATTGGTGGCTCGGTTAGAGGTATCCGCTAAGTTGAGTACAAATTACACAAAGGAAATATAAACGGAGTACTTACAATGATTTGTCAATCCTCCAAATAAGCTATAATAAGAATTCCCCGGCAACGGCGCCAAAATTTGATTGCGGCCCTTTCGGTAGTCGTTGAAGTTTACCAAACGGCCGTCAAATTCAATTATTTATTTACCGGACTACAACTAAAGATTTACATAGTATAGCGAGAAAGTCCGAGTCGATCCACAGGGAGCTCGAATATAGCTTGTTTGGATTGTAGAAGTAAGGGTTTGTGGCGTTAAGACGGCCAACTTTGATTTTCCTTTGCAATGTGAGAAATACTCTCATGAAAAAGACTAGAAAATGAGTTTGAACTAAATTAAACAAGCGGCAAGGCCTAGAAGCTCCTAACACCCATAACTTAGGCCATCCAACCTTTCTCAATGAAAACACGGTTGAATTGCACGACTTAGGCTATCAACCGGAAGATTTAGCGGTGAAAATGGTTAGACTTGATATAGAGTTTGAATAACAAGCTAAACACAAGGCGTGACATCGCTCTCGAAATCATGTGAGCAAGCACATGATCACCGGATATTAACAACGCCAAGACTTGAATTCAAACCAAATATCAAGGTTAAGAACTAGAAGTATAGTTTGGAAAGCGAGCAAGTTCTTTGGTTCTTTTGGCAAACACGAGGCGAGACATAGCTCACGGAACCATATGAGCGAGCATATGATCACCGGAGGTTAACATCGATAAGTTTTGTTACATAAAAGGCGAACCACGCACATTTCCAAACCATACCTCAAGTCTTATGCTGAGAAAGGCAAGATTAACATAAGTCACAAGGTGTTATTTACCTCATGGCCGAGCCTAAACGACTACTCAAACATAATGAAAAGACTAGAAAGCTTGCTTAAGGAAGAAAACATGATTAACCGATAGAAATGGAAATAAACTTGATATTAAGGAGAATCTAAAGCGTAGCTACAACATTAACAAACGAGAAATTAACAAACGAACTAAACTTACTAAGATTCTTGAAGGAAATGACTTAAAACTTGAAGAACATTAATGGAGTTCTCTCCTAGAGAGAGAACTAAAGTAGAACATAAAGTAGATATTTGCAAAGTGAGAGAGAGGTGAGTATTTATACAACTCAGCCTTTTCTCCCCTCAAAATATCCCTAAACTTGCCAAAAGTGGCAAGTATTCCATAAATGGAAAGTCCAAAAAGCAGTAAAAATATCTGCTGAAGACCAATGTTATCGATACCATAAACAAAAGGTATCGATAACATCCTTCAAATGATTCCCCGGAGAATATTGTTATCGATAACTCCAACAAAATGTTATCGATACCCTTGCTTCTGGACAATTTCTGGACCAAAATAGGACCAATGTTATCGATAACAAGTGGAATGTTATCGATAACATTCTTCAAAACTGCAGATTTCAGGTTGGCTTCAGCTTCAGCAAACAGCTCCCAGCAACTTCACAGCTTCTCAGCACCTTATTTTCATTCTCTAAACTTAAGTAAAAGCTACATTTTAAACATTTCTTTTACCTTTCCTTTACTTTAATTTATTTAATGAAAATAAGAAAGTACCCCCCATTTGGAAACAATGGCATTGCCAGAATTTCAAGATTCCATTTAAATCAAAATGTCGACCCCCCACTCTTAGTACAAAATGGAAAACTGCACGTTTTTCTCAAGAGAAAATGGCTCAAAACATGACCTTGCTCTTCGAATAAAACCTTGTAACTTTGTAGTTACTCTTAGAAAAATTCAAGGATCAATTACCGCCATTTTTTATCTCGAAAATCAAAACTTTTTCAGAAAGTCAATTTTCCATACTTAGACAGATTTTAAGGGGCCGAAAGGGTCTTCGGGTACTTGGAAGCTTCCGGAGCATTCCTTGGCCTTCAAACGCGCCTTATTTGCACGTTTTACCTGAAACTACTAAACAATACCTTACGTGCAACACCGCATAAAAACGACGATAAATATGTACAAACACAACATGCTAGAGGACTTAAGCACTAAGAATATGCATTATTGGGTGCTTATCAATTGGCCTAGTAATTTATGAGTTTTTTCCTACCTCTTCCTATTTGTCAAGTTCGGAACCTTTCAAATACTATCATTTCTTATAGGGCTTAAATCGGGACACTCACTAGCAATAGGTGAAATTAACCTCCCAAAAATTAGAGGATATGCACATAACCTGTCCAAATGCTTTGTATTACACAAAGTGAAATGGAGTTGGTGAAAGAAATTATATGCAATAATGGACCCTTTTCCACGGGTGCCCAGGATATTTGTTGGAATTGCATCGCAATTGCGAATCCCTTCTGCTGGTAAAATTTTTAATATTCAAATATATAGAAATATAAATGAGAGCACGTTTATGGTCGTTTGGTTGCTATTCTCTGTTAGAGCATCCACATCTCTATCAACAAATTAACTTTTGGACTAAAGTAGAGAGCCAAACCCACCAAAAGCACCTTCATCAGCCTGGCCTCTCCTTTGCTTGCCTTCATAGTAACATTGCTACGGTTGCTCTTTTTCTTCCACGAGGAACAATTCACAGGTTAAACATTTATTTAATATTTTAATTTTAAACTTTGTTCAAAAATTGAGCCGCCACACCTCCAAAGATAGGGCCAGCTTGGTACCAGCAAGAAAAACTTGAATTTTTTATTTTCAATAGGCCCATTACGGATCCTACAAAGATTATTCGAACCGCAAATCGTTTTTAAAATATTTTTCTATGGATTTCTGAAAAAAAATTAGCTCAAACCGATATCGATAAGGGTTGTTTCAACATTCGTAGGGCACCCTACGAATTTTGAAGTAGCCTTTGCTGTTATGGGATTGAAGTATTTTTTTTTCAAGAACCCAAAAAATAACATTTTAAGAATGACTTGCAGTTTAAATAATCTTTGTTGAACTCGTAATAGATCCCGCAAAAATCATCAATTTGTTGCTCATTTGTTGTGCCTCAAATAAGGCTCTTGGCAAAAAAATAAGGTTCTTGGCAAAAAAAAAAATTTAATTGAGAAAAGAGCGAGAGTAAACAATATTTTTAATGAAAGAGTTTTAATATAGAAAGCCTGATGTAATAGACATTTTAAAAATAAATAACTACAGTAATAAAATAAATTGTTAAGCTGTACTTTGCTCCAAAATTTAAAGAGCTTCATGTGAATGCTCTTAACTAGTAAAGTAGTATAAAAATATGGAAAATTTCAAAATGACACCTGAACTTTGCTCCAAATGTCACAGCGACACCTGAACTTGAGTTTATTTTAATTAAACAAATGTACTAACAAAATCCTCAAATTTAGACACATGAACTTAAGTTTATTTCAATTAAATACCTGTACTAACAAAATTTCCAAATTTAGACCCCTGCCCTTATACTCCGTTCCAAAAATTGCTAACATGGCATCTCCAATCCATTTAAGTTGCCCCATCGCACATATTTTCAACCCTAGACAATATGTGCAATGGGGCAACTTAAACGGGTTGGAGATACTATGTTAGCAATTTTTGGGACGGAGTATAACGGCGGGAGTCTAAATTTGGGAATTTTGTTAGTATAATAGGTGTTTAATTGAAATAAACTTAAGTTCAGGTGTCTAAATTTGGAAATTTTGTTAATACGGGTGTTTAATTAAAATAAATTTAAATTCAGGTGTCTCTGTGATATTTGATGCAAAATTCAAGTGCCATTTTGAAATTTTCCCATAAGAATATGCTCCGCTTGAACAGTTACTAGAGAAGCCCAACCCTTGCAATAGGAATCACGTGTGAAGAGGGCCCGTTTTGGATTCATTGGAGTATCAAATAAAGATTCCAAGTTGTCACTTTCATAATCATCTAATCCAGCTATACTAGCCAATTGTCCTTTTTTCGAGAAATTCTTGGATGCCCGTAGCCACCATACATGTGGTACCCGTCGGCAATCGAAATATCCAAACGTATTTTAAATAGTCTAAATTTTAGAGAGAAAAAAAGAGAAGAGAGCAGTGGAGTGAGGGTAGAGAGAGAAAATAAATTTGAACTGTCCAAAATATGTGAGAACGGTCCGAATGGCGGACAGATATCGGAGGGCACCCAAAAACTTCTCCATATTTTCTACTACTTCGAATGTTTAATAGTCAGTTTTATCGGCCGGTAATGTGTAGTCAACTTTGCTAGCTTCGGTTGCTGATACCGTAATCACCGTCCCATGAAAGCGGAATCCTGACTCTACTCCAAACTTTGACCACAACTTTGTTATGGACCCCATGCTTAGTATTACTCTTTCTTGTCCCAATTTAAGTGTTTTTTAACGAGAAATCGTGCTATTTAAGAATTCAAAACTTTTGATCTAAATTTTCAAAATTAATTTCAAAAATTGTAAAGTTTATTATATGTATTGAAATCACTTATATTTTTTAATACGGATTACAAAAAAATATGTAATATAGATTTTATTTGATCGATCTCAATTAGTTTTATTATTCAATGTTTTCAGATTTAAGTTAAGTTCAAAATAATGCAGCCTTAAATTGGGACGGAGGGAGTATTTATGATCGGACATTCGGCGCAACTTGCGCGCACTTTACGTGATTTTGGAGCCCTAAGTTAATATAACTAGGCAAATCCCCGGTGATCCCGAGATTTAAAATGTTTAGCCTCTGTAAAAAATCAAACATGCAATATCATAGCTAAGACCAGACCTCTCGAAGTTAAGTAGTCATAGGTTCCACAACCCAAATAAGAACTTTTTTTGTTGAATAAGAAGGCTTGTTCCCCAAAAAATAAGAAGGAGGTACTTATTTTTCAGAATTTATATAGGTACCAATGGGCGCCGGAGAGGAAAATTGTACCGGCGGCCGCGCCGGGTCGTCTCCGGCCACCGAACGGCCGATCTGAGCCGTCCAAAAATTCTAAAAAAAAAACTGAGGGGGCTATCGCGGGAATCAACGGCATCCGAGGTGTGTAGGGTGCTTGATCCGAGCACCCCTTTTCCTTGTATATATAATCAAGCACATATACACGGAAAAGGGGTGCTCGGATCAAGCACCCTACACACGGGATGCCGTTGATTCCCGCTCGAGCCCCCTTGGTTTTTTTTTATAGAATTTTTGGATGGCTCGGATCGGCCGTTCGGTAGCCGAAGACGGCCCGCCGAGGCCGCCGCTACGATTTCCCTCCGCCGGCGCCCATTATCATAACAACAGTCTTATTTTTTGTATAAGGCAACTTCAAGCTCAAAAATCATGTGTTTACGCAAATAATTTTCCCACCACTATGGATCTTATTTGATAGATCTCATTGAGATCTTTAATACGGTGCAAAAAAAAATTTCATTTACATTATTTTTGAGTTTGAAAATGTGAAAGTAATTTTTATTTGGGTTTTGTGGAATGACCTTTCTTATTTTTAAATGAAAAGTGACAAAATAAGTACTTATTTTTTAAGAAAGTTTCCGGAACGGGACCTCAGTCGTTTATCAACTCCAGACGTGTGAATTCAGCATCCCCTTGTTTCCTTCCATTGTTTCCAATGGTCTCAGTCAAATATATTATCTTGTCTTCAAGTGCAAGAAATGTCTTGTCTTCAAGTGCAAGAAGATCAATACAGCATACAGTGTATATTGTTCGTCCAATTAACCATCGACATGATTAATGAAAGTCCTTGATTGAATCTATTCTTTCTTGTCTTCCATATTTTTGAATTCTACATCAGGAAGCTGGGGAAATAGTACGTGCGCGTGTCACGGTTGGAACCGGTAACAACTTCAGGGCCAGCTTCCAATTCCATCAGATTTTGTAACTATCAACACTTATTTATTTTTCTTTTTCTTTTTCTTTTTTATAACTATGGTATTTGATCGGCATTTTTTCTTTTCTTTTTTTTAACTTTTTACTATACTATTTGCGAATGGGTAGGACAGTTGTAAAATTGAGTAATACGAATAGCAATATCACGTCATCTTTAATCATCTTCGTAGGACTAATTTAAAAGTTAATAATTTAATTATAAATATAAAATTAAGTGCTTGGCCCCCACGAATTCTAAACAAACTTTTATCGATATCAGATTAAGCTAATATTTTGTACAAATCAATAAAAAAATATTTTAAGAACAACAAACGGTTTAAATCATCTTTGTAGGATTCAAAATGGGCCCCGCAAAAAAAAATCATTAAAAATGGGCCCCGCAAAAAAAAATCATTAAATCATTGTTGATTTTTTTGTGAGGCCCATTTTGGATCTTACAAAGATTGTTCAAACCGTTTTTTGCTCTTAAAATATTTTTTTTATTGATTTGTACAAAAAGAAAAGGCTCCCTCCAATGGGTTAATCTAAAATTATGGATTTGTTCTCTTTTGATGTTATTCTTATTGCATTCCTATTATATATCTTGTTGCTTGTAAGTTATGGGTTTGGGTGGCCGGGTTTTGGGTACTGAGCGTCATCGCTCAAGGTACTATGTTGCCCTGATAACTTGAATGTCAGGTACCGAAGACGGAACAGAAGTGTCGTACGATTCGATTGAGTTCAATCTTATCAAGGAAGAAGCTGCATAGTCGCTCTGATTAATTTAAGTCGACTTTATCTTGAAAGCTTCTAAATTTATTTGAAAATTGTAATATTTTTATTTATTCGAAACGGTTGTAATATAATGACATATGCTTTTGAAATGGTGACGTAATAAATATATGAATTCCTTTTGTGAAAATAATCTTTTAAATATTTTTTTTAATGTCTCCGAATTTTCGGAGCGTTACACCCTCAATTATTCTAGTTCTAAATTCTCCCGTGGTTCAGCTTCAGCCTTCAGCGGTCAGCTCTCAACTCTAATTATCATCTCAATGGATGGAACGATTAGACACACAAAATTTGTCGTCGGACAAAAGTACTCTATCGCCCACACAAAAATAATTCTTCTGATTAATTTATTAGACACACAAAATTAGTGGTGTTTTGGCTATATAAGTCACTTAATTTATTTTTGTCTTTATTTTAAAAAAAAAATCCCATCTGTTAGTTTCGCATCAAATTTTTGTGGATTATTTATTCGTTTCAACGAGAGAAATCGAGAAAAATAAAAAATTGTAATGCAAACTCAAATTTCTTTAAATAAAGCCATCTGACTTTTTTTTACTTATTTTTGTCTTTATTCAAAATATTGTAAGTTTGGACATAATTTTTGTAAGTTGGGACAATTCAATAATTCACAAAATTTGACACGAAACAATTAAATGCGAAAAAAATTGAATTAGAAAAAGAAGCCATATAGCTTATTTAGCCATAACACCCCTTAATTACGGTTTATTGAATAATTATGCTACATACACAACAATGCAAACTCAACCTTTCATATAGATGTGGGTGGTTGTATTTGATGTTGAATTTGGATTGTTATGTACATAAATTTTTTTTTGGTTTATTATTTACCAAAAAAAAAAAACTTTTTGATTATTGAATAAGCCGTCTGGTCCATAAATTTTGAACTTTGACACTAATTTAACTGACTATGGAGATTTAAATTCCTACAAATGGTTAAAACAATTATGCATGAAAAGGTAGAAAATTAACACGACCTTTTAAGATGAACCAAAATTTTGAGATGGAATGAGTACAAATATTCAAGTAACAGTATGTCTGTTCACAGATTTTTTCCACACAGATCGCGCACTGATTTGTGTGTGGCAGAGGCAGTTCTAGGTGTGGCCATACGGGGGCCATAGCCTCCGCGTTGTTTCGGGTGAGTTTTTTTTAAATTTTTTTATTTTAATATTAGTACTTTTTTTTGTTTGTTAATAACGCCTAAATATTGTATTTTGTATTAAGTGTTACAAGTCTTGACATGCCCACACTTTAAAAATGTATTCGTTTTGGATCCCAAAACCCAATTTCTCTCTCTCTCTCTCTCTCTCTCTCTCTCTCTCTCTCTCCCCGCCACAGTCTCCTATAAATTTTTCCTTTAATTATTTATCTCATTCATCTTTCTATCTCTCTCTACTTACTACTCAAAAAACCTCCCTCAAATTCTAAACCGAACAAACTATTAGATTTTCGAACCTTGAAATTTCAAAATCTTGTTCATAGTTCGGCCTCCGCGTTTACATAATCCTGGTTCTGTCCCTGGTGTGTGGGGCCCACTCCGAATCTCACACAAATGATCCGAGCCGTTCATTAAATGTAAAATATTGTTTCAAGGATCTTTGTGAAAAATCATCTCAATCTGATACCTATGGACACTCGATTGGATCATCTAACTTTTCATTATTTTGAAATCCGAACGAAAAGTTAGATGAATATATCGAGCACCTATAAGTATCGAATTGAGCTGATTTTTTGGCCGAGGCTCTTGAAAAAATATTTGACATTCAATGAACGGCTTAAATCGTTTGTGTGATACCCGTAGTTGATCCCACGGGTGTAGCATTACTGAGAGTAACAGGTCCTACTGACTCCTACACCACTCACGGATGCTGTCAAAGAGTTACATGTATGGATCCTCATTATATGGTTTTTGACACTCAACTTATTTATGATAGCACTCCAAAACTTGTCATTTAGTGTACAAATTATACATAACAAGCCACACTAAAAAATAAATTTTAAAACGCAATCATAAAAAATTAGAGTGCCAAAATCATCTTCCCGGAAAAATCTCTCAAAATTGCTTGCTCCAATCTCAGCTTGTCAAAATTATTCTCCACACTGTCTGACGAAAAGATCGATTTATCAACAATGATCTCATTCATTGTTGAACAAGGAGCTGTTTATTTACTTTATTATTACAAGCTTTTTCCGTATCTAGGAGTATTATTTTTCAATAAAACTGTCAAAGATTTTAGTTGCATCATTTCTATCACTTTCATTGGCCGCCTTCATTAGACGAGGGAATTTTTCAAAACCATTCGTTTCCTCCGCTAGCTATCACTGTTTGACCCATACGTCATACACCAATAGTTTTATTTATTTATTTATTTATTATTATTATTAGTCACGATCACGATCACGCCCATGCCCACAATCTGTCACGTGCACGTGAATAGTTGCCTCTTTGAGACAGCAAAAAATCACTTTCCAAAAAAGTTTGAAATCTTCTTGCAAGTGGTTTCCCAATACTGAGGGTTTGCCGGCCATATTTTCTACTAGTAACCTCCATTTGGGAGAAGAGAGAGAGAGAGAGAGAGAGAGAAGAACTTCCTTTTTTTCTGTCTTTATTGTTGCGTCGATTTACCAATCTTCCGAATCTTTTTTTTTTTTTTTTTTTTATCATTCAATCTTCCGAATCTTTGAGTCTCCTCAATTTTGGCTTCTCGCTTTTGAAGTCCCTATATATATAATCCAGACTACCCTGTGCAAATACCATCTTCCACTTTCCCTCCCTACTCTCTCTCTCTCTCTCCCCTTCTGTCTGTTCCATAGCACGAAAACCCTAATCGCTATGGCCGAATCTCGTCGGATTTCAGTCCATCAAGCTCTTGGCGGTGGTTCAGGTTCTCTCTCTACATACGTATCTATGTATATACGAAGGCGCCGATATACGTATTTGCTCACGTATGATATAACAATGTGTATATATGCACGCATAGGAAATTTTTTTATTTTTTTTTGACTTCGATGCGAACGTATGAATCTATTTTCGTCGAATCCACATTGATCCGATCTTCTGATACGAACAGCAATAATTCTTTTAGCGTCACAGAATAATGTTTCTTTGTCTAATCTATTTTCGTGGAATTCTGCCATGAATGCTTATGCTTAAGTAGTTTATATTGCTGGATAATGTCTTCTTTTCTTTTCTTTTCTTTTCCTTTTTTTTTTTGCTTATCGAGGGTGTCCGAAACATTTTGCTCGACTAATCACTCGGGTACAAGCAGTCCCCCGTCACATGTACAGGGTAATTTCCGGGCCTAAGCCCTGGGGTAACCTCAAAGGGGGGGTGAGTTATGGAATTTCACCATAGGTCCACCCCTTGAGATTCGAACCTTGGACATTCCTTTTGGAAATTCTATTGCTGAATAATGTTCCTCTTTTGTGTGCGATTATTAGATTGGTTTGGTCAGTTTTTGAGTAAGTGAGAATTTTGATGTGATTTGGAATGTTATTGGATTTTGAAGTTTTACATATATCTGGTCCAGTGGCCGATGTGTTGCTGTGGCGGAGATGGTGCGGATCGGTTATTTTGCTGGGCTCTTCTACGGCCCTGTGGTTCCTATTTGAGTGGGCAGGTTACAACCTCTTGTCTTTCACTGCAAATGTTCTATTGCTTCTCGTTGCCATCCTTTTCTTCTGGGCTAAATCTGCTTCATTACTCAATAGGTGGGTATATGTGCTTTTATACTTTGCCGCACTGCGTTCGTTTTATGTTGTTTAACTATTGTCCATAATTAGAAACTTTCTATAGATTTTGTGCTCTTACAGATCTTATTTATGCTGTAAACATGATGGTATATGTGTATATATAGTGTACTCGTGTATTTGTTACCCTTGGAATGCTCATTCAGATGTATGGTCCACTAAGCAATAACGGAATGACATGATAAAATTAACTTATTTTGGTGAATAGTCGTTACAGTGGGAGATTAAGGAATGCTCATTCCAGGCAAACAAAACTCTAACGAGGTGTTTATTTTGTTTGTCTTAACAGTTTAAAACATTATAGGTGGGTTGAACTGTTGTTTTATAATGGTGGGATCGAGAAATTTAGCAATAAAATTTTGAGACATCATGTGTGCTCTTGGCAGCTTTGTCCTACTTGGAATGTTACCACATGAATACTGAAGCTGTAGGAGGTTTTGATTAATTGCAGATCCTACCATATTCTTCGCTAATGTTGCTAGGGTTTAAACTATGGTTCTCGGGGTGTAACCTTCTTGGTGATGTGCATGGTGTTTTTCTTTACATCTTTCAATGAACTATTTCTTAGCAAAAGAAAATTGCAGACCTTTGCCTCCCCTTCCTGATCTGGAAATTTCTGAGGAATCTGTTTTGAAAGCTGCCGATGTAGCCCGAGTGTGGATCAATCATGCATTGTCAGTTGCTCATGACATTGCAGTTGGTCGAAAAGTGAAACTTTTTCTTCAGGTGTGATTCCTAGATATACCTTCCTTCTCTGTATGCAATCAATTTATTGGCATACTAATGGTGAACTTCAATGTGCCTATGTATTGTGGTTTTGGTCTTCAGGTTGCCTCTGGCTTGTGGGTAATTTCGTACATTGGTAGTTTCTTCAACTTCCTTACCCTGGTCTACATTGGTGAGTTTTTTTGCGGCCTTACCCTGTAGAAGTGCACAAGCATTTTAAGAGACTAACTTGATTCAAGCTTGGTTATTTGCTTTGATTTTTTCTGTAGGGGTTCTTCTTAGTTTGTCGGTCCCCGTGTTGTATGAGAAGTACCAGGCTCAAGTTGATGAGAAGCTGATTGTAGCTCATAAGATCATTCAGACACAATACAAGAAATTAGATGATAATATCCTGAGAAAGATGCCTCTTAACAAGGAAAAGAAAACTCAATAAATCAGTGTAACTCTCTCTCTCTCTCTCTCTCTCTCTCTCTCTCTCTCTCTCTCTCTCTCTCAACATTGCATGCTTGATAAATGCGCGCTTTAGAAACCCCTATGCTAACTACTGTCTTCAAAATTATAATCTCCAAGGGGTCTAAAATGACTGAAGTTTGAAAGGACAAGTTGCTACGTACTTGTGAGTTGAGAATAGATCACGAATACAATGGAAGAGTTGTTGACTTATTTTGTTACTTTATTTCAGCATTGCTGCAATTCACCCTTGACGTTGGTTTGTTATTCTAGGATGATTTGAGTTGCTTGTTCCTCTCATAATTGAACTCTTTTTTTTTTGAAAAAAGTTCCTGGCATTTTTTTTTTGATGACCATGTGTATTCCTGGCATGTTAAACAGTCAAGATTCATCTGCTTCTTGGTGCTGACCCTCACAAAAGGATGCCACCTTCAATTTTAGTCAACAGCAATCTAGAACATCCTTTATTGATGATTCTATTCTAAGGCACAGTTGTCAGTGTAATACAGATCAGTGCACGTGCACGCTATGTAGCACTGACACTGCCAGGCAACATGACATGGGCACGACATCGACAATCCGACATGAAAGTTCCAAAGAAATAGAGGACACGACTTGTTGGGGACACGTTTTACAAAAATAGGTATTATTCAATTGTAGGAATAAAAAAAGGTTCTAATTTTCTAATATTTAACACTGCATATACCTTAAATCTTACTTTTCATCACATCATTGACAAAAGTGTTCTAACCAATAAACCATCATATTTCACAAAAAAGAAAGACTTTTCTAATTTATAACAAGTATCTACTTCATTTAGCACCCTGGCGTGTATCGTGAGTGTCCAAAGAATTTTTTTAGAATGTCCCCGGAGTGTCCAAGCAAAAAACATTGACAAAAAAATAGGAAACTTCGGATTTGAGTGTCGGTCGCATGTCTAGAGAGTGTCGGTGTTCGACAATTGTCTGACACCCATAAGTGGCCTCCAACGAAGTGTCCGTGCTACATAAAGTGACCATTTACATCCACATGCTTTAAGGAAGAGTTGCAGCAGTGATGTGCTTAATTTTTGGAACGATTGCTGCTGCTAAATCCAACTTGCTGCTTCATTTAATTATAGTAGTGGACTAGAAGCATTCGTGCTTTACAACAAATAGAACATAAATACATTTAGAAAAGTGAAGGGAGACGCAAAAAACATAAATACATTTTAGGTAAGTTACAAGTGGCACCAATCAAAGAGATTAATAAGAGCAAGTAGAGTTGAGCAATCCAACTTCCGGGTAGAGGTGTGGGGAAAAAATCAAAGAGCAAGGCTCTGAAAGATGAGGGTTGAGGGGTAATGAAAGGGGACATAATCAGCCTACTCATTAGCAAAAAAAGGGGTAGTGGGCGTAATTGGCTTTAGAATCAATTCAGGGGACATAATCAGCCTACTCATTAGCAAAAAAAGGGGTAGTGGGCATAATTGGCTTTAGAATCAATTCAGGTTATGGCTGGATGGAGCCTATACAGGGAAATGGATCCATCTAGACAACTCTTACTGATTGGGAATAACGCTAGCTGAGTCAAGTTGAGCTTGACTTTGTTGCGTGGGAGATGAAGACAAATGTTCCCGAGGGATGCTGGTCTCAGTCCTCAATATAGATATTGCTTTCTTATCCCTTTGAAAGAAAAGAAGATATACTACAAGCTTTAAAGGGTCACAGAGATGTTCAACTTCTCAGAAAAGCTGCCAAGGTATATACTGGTGATCTAAGTTCATGCGGTAAGAAGTTCAACTTTTCGGAAAACTGCTAAGGTATATGACTAAATCTGATGATCTGAATTCGGGTACTCATGGTGGGTTGAATCAAAGAACCACTCAAGAGTTGCAGGTCAAGTAGTGTGCTGTTGCCAAAAGCCATAGTTTGACATGGATTTTAAAATTTTAGACGTGCATTATTGACTGATAGACAACTTATAAAAGAGTTGGACTGGGAAAGATGAATCAATATCCTACATTATATACGTCAAACAAAATAGATAAAACTTTGTACCTGACATGCTACAGCAATTTCTTGTCGTCATTTATATCTGTTGAAGGTGAAAGACAAGACAGAAATGGTATATAAGGATCTTGAAAGAGCATTTTAAAAGATTCTACATTACTGGTTTAGGTTTTCTTTTGGTGGCTTGGTTTTGGTCGGTGCTTTGTTGGGAGCTCACTGTGACGTTGCGCTATAGGTGCTTGAATTGATGTAAAGAGGATTTTGGAGGATGTCTTTCCTCTTGTTATTGGGTTTGATTGGAGGATATGACCTGAATCTTTTCTGCAGTTCTCTCTCTTAGGAGGTAAACTAATAATTTCATTAGGGGTCTAGGATTTATATGTATGGAATAGTTTTTGTTCTTTTTCTTGGGTGTCTTCTTGACTAGAGGAGGGATGTTATGTTGTTTTGACTTTTGACCATGCCAGCCTTGTCGATTGCAACTGAACTGAGCTTCTTTACACACGGGCATGGACACTAGTTGAAATTTTTTCCAAATGATGTTAACTAGAATACGTTAGAAGAGTTTACATGCAGAAGAGGGTATTACTTCATCTTGTAAACTATTTGCATCATTGCATGCGCTTCTATTTTTCTTTAATAGATAGAAAATTGAAGTAAACTGAGCTAGAAGAGTTTACATGCAGAAGAGGGTATTACTTCATCTTGTAAACTATTTGCATCATTGCATGCGCTTCTATTTTTCTTTAATAGATAGAAAATTGAAGTAAACTGAGCAAGTACTTTTTAGATGGTAGGTATATTATGATTTCACGTTATTTCTAAGAGAGGATCAATTCAGTAATGCATGCACTGAATGTCTCTTTCAGTCATATTTTGTCAGCACAAGTTATATATTTGTTTTGGAGATTTCTGTGTCATGACTCGTATCAAACCATAAGTTAGAACTTAGAAGGACTTTGTTATGTGTGTTTGTGTGCAGTTACACGTCCAAGATATCATTTCTTTAACTTCATTGTCTCATGTTTTACGGTAAAATTGCAGTTTGGGTAGAGGCAACCATGTAACTTAATAATGACACAAATTCTTAATGTATTCTCAATTTCTCATGAAGTGAACTTGAAATTCTGGACATGTACATGTACAACACGGCTTTTTTTTTGTGCATATTCTAGACCCACACTTAGGTCATCAGGACATGTCTGACCCTATCTCTGTCAGATTGTGCTTGGTTGTTTTGTTCAAACGGGGTCCTTTTTTTAGCCTTGGTTCTTGAGTTGAATGTGTCATGTTTTGTTCAAACAGGGTGCTTTTTTTTAGCCTTAGTTCTTGAGTTGAATGTGTCATGTTCTACTGCTACTCTCCATCCTCTTGTAGTGTATGTTAGTCCACGTGGAGATCTTGTTTCTCACGTTATGATTTGATAAGGGTTTTGAATAGTTCCTAACTTGTGCAAGTTATTTTCAGGTTTCTGTTTGCTGGATGGTTAATGTCAACACCAACTACATGCAGTGCGGTAAAGTATCTGGAGCAGGATTGACCTACATTTACTTGGACACTTTTTAGGAACACATGGACAGATTTTGGTTTTCTTTAGCTAAAGGAAATTTTCCCTTGGTGAGCTTGGTTTGTGCATGGGAAGTTGTCCCATTTGATCGTTTGATGTGTTTTCTCTGTAGTTTACTCTTCTGCAGAGTGAGTTTGTTCATGGAATATCGATCTTATCACATGGGAATCAGCTATAAATCTACTCCAATGTTGTGGCTGTTTTGTTGTCTTCGTTTCGTTTGCCCTTGTTCATTTCAATGATTTGATTTTCTGATCAATGGTTTCTTGGTAATATTGCACATCAAAATTATCAGACGCACAGAAGTGAAGATGCAAGATTCTCTGACCTCATGATGGAATTTTGTTTTACAATTTTTTTAACGTAGTTTTCATAAAAAACAATGTCTGTTTGGATCTCGAATTTGTAGAGGAATAGAAGAGTGAGGAAAAAATAGATTCACAAATACTCTTCGTTTACTTTTCTTTCTATAAATTCAATATCTAACAGTCTGAAGCAAATTTCTTTTGATGAATTAGGCGAAGGAGGGCAGCCCTTGGGAAAAATAAGGATGCGTGCTCATGGTGACTGCTAATTTAGGACTGAGTCGAGCAATAAATTGTATATTCAAGCTTAGCTTATTAGAATTAGTTGAGTCAATTTTAAACAATTTTACCCAATTGATCTCAAGTAGTTTGGATTTTTTAAACACACAAATATAACAAGCCGAGTAATAACTTGCTGAAGTTTAATTTGCTTTCAAAAGCTGGTTAAGCTTGATTCGTGTATGTAGCAACTAGCAAACCATTCTCAAATGACTTTTTAATAAGTCGTACACAAATTCAAACTCGAGCAGCTTGGTTCATTTGATGGTCTGAATATCTCAATACTGCATTCTTTGCCATGTACAGAAGCTGCTTGCTTGGCCAAGTTCAAAGAATTAGAGACTCCTGGTCATGCAATACCAACTCATCACAATGATACTTGCAAAGAGGCTTGCTGTAGGGACTAGAGGATGAGAGAGAGAGAGAGAGAGAGAGAGAGAGAGAGAGAGAGAGAGAGAGAGAGAGAGAGAGAGAACTTAAGCAAACATAAAATACAGCCTCAAGCAGTCAGAACACAGCCTAATGCAACAATTTTATACGGAGATGCAAACCACCCTTTTGTTGACAGCTAGAGTTAGGAAAACATGGTTTTCTCCTCAAATTCCCATTCTAGGCTTTGATTGCCATCCAACGGAGGCAGGTTATGCCATCCTCGGAACTGGAATGCTTTCTGATGGCGGTAATGTCACTGACCGTAACAGCTCCAGTGAGCAAACAAGCCCCAAGAAGTGAGAAAGGATTGTGTTGGCTGATGCCTGTAAAACCATAGATGGTTTAAGCAAATAAAGCAATCAAATAAACCCCTCATGCTATAAAATTAATTAACCGCTCAGAAGTGAAAGGAGCACCTAGCCAAAGTCCTTTCAGCATTAGTACAAGTAATTGCCGAAACGAAAGGCAGGTTCAACTCCACTGTAACTAAGAAATTCTGGCTGAACTATATATGAACTAGATATTTGTCGGACAAAATCTCTCAACATATAGAGAAGTGACTGTGGATTGAAAAGCTAAACAAACTTCTAGGTTTCAAATATTCGGAAACCTAATACAAGTAATAACAAGTACACAATTTCCTACTCCACGTCCTTTTTCCTTTCCAAAACTAATATTCTTTTCTTCCCAAGAGCAAGGTTATAATGTGAAATCCTCCCCAAGCCCACATCGGTTATGCTTGGAAACGTGGGATGGTATATAAGGTAAGGCCCACTAGCTAATATTTTTTTGAACGGCACCCACTAGCTTGTAGCTACTATTAACCTACTATTTACCTAAGTTATAACTTTTGAGCCATGTGGTTAGGTTAAGGGTTAACAGGTCAGCTAGCGTGGTTGTTACAGGTCCATTTGGTTCTAAAACACAATATTTCCTTGTATTGTTGATCGGTGCCATAGAATGCTAAAAATAGCAAGAAGGAATTGTACAACATACGGAAGGTATAAGTTTGCCCGGAACCATATCTAGCAAGTTTATAACTGCTAACTACTGAACTCAAGGTTTTCAATAGTTCACACGAATAGCCATGTAGAGTGAAGAGCAATTGTTTGAAATAAACTAGCTAAGTACCTGGACCAAGAACACATCCAACGCAAGCACAGGGTTGTAACCAGGTGAGGCACCCGCAAAATAAGGATTTGCCGAAGAAGTTAGAGCTTTCGCAACCAACGATCCCACCGTGGCTTGCATGCCGAGGATAGCAGCACCCATTCCCAGAAGATTCAACATTATCCCATTTTTCAAGCTTTTGACAACATCAGCTCGAGGAGGAGCCTAAAAACACAAACCAGTCAGATTATAGCAATTTAACTGACATTGTTTGATATAACTGATACAAAGAAATAAGGACACAATCCATTTAAAATGTATGGGCAAGAAAAATATGCATAGAAAGTAAATAAAGCTACTTTTTGGAAACAAAGCTCAAATATATAAGGTGGACTGGCCACCCAATACTTGCAAAAACTAAACATAATGAAAGGATGTAGGCGAATAAAATTAAGCACTTCATAAAATGATTGGATAGCTGAAATTTAGCCCATAGAAATAGGGAGGGGAAGAAAAAGGAATGGTAAATATAAGCTAAAATGAAAATTCACTCAACTATTCAGCAAATGAGACTTTTTTTTTTTGATCCGCAGCAAATGAGACTTTGTTTCAGAAAATCCTTTGTTGGATGAAATTTTACATATGAACTAGTAATCATATGGAACTTAAAAATGCTGGTATGTCCACCCGATCGATGTATCTCCACCAATCTAAAAACAAATGCATCTCCACATTCTCCAAATACCAACGGCATATTACCACTAAATATACAGTGAAATGACCCTTGCCATTATAGAGCCCTGTTGTTTAAAGATTGTAAGTTTACTACACTTTTGAGTCATGATAAAGTTGCAGGTGTTTCTGAAGAACACACTGACAAGAGCCCAAATTATTGCAGGTCTCATCTCTGTTTCAATTGCCCAAATTGTTGGATGTCCCTAGGTAACAAACTAGTGAGTGTATGTGTGGATATGTATGATACAAGAAATAATGCATTTAACGAGGAATCACAAACTGCACAGACACAAAAACAAAAGGGTTGACAATTGATTTGCCGAACTCTCTAGGCCGGACATGTAATGGTTCCAATGTCACGTACATCTTTGTTTTTGGTTTGTCCTAAGCCCCCACATTGCTTCCTGATACCACAACCTAGATGAATTTTAGACTTCTCCTTGCCCTTAATAGCACTGGGAGTGAGTAGTAGAATTTCTAGTCTTTGATTGTACATGGCAAAACCACCTAAATCGATTTCACTCAAATTTATTTCCAATGTGTTCCACTTCCAACTTATAAATGTCACATTTCTATGTTTTCTTTTTTGCACATTAACTCAACACCAATTGTCATCCAACTTACAAATGTCACATTTCTATGTTTTTATTTTTGCACATTAACTCTACGCCAATTGTCACATACCAAATACTCTATACATAATCCATGTGTTTGTAACAGGTACATGAAACATTTACTTCATCTAAAGGAGCAGAGATATGTTTGCTTCCTTCTGAAAAACCTATTTTCGTTAGCTTTTAATATTTGAGTCTGTACAATCATGTCTGTATCGTTCAAAATGACAACATCTACATGCCTAACTCAAGATTCTCCAGTGCCACTAAACTTCCCCATCGGAAGTTGCTTACAATGCCGAACATGCAAAACAAAGCTTGAAAGAGATTAGAGAGCTTGATAAGATTTTTATAGAAAAATAGGCCAAGACACTATTGTAATCCACAAAATTACACCATAGAAATCAAATTTTCCTCCCAAGAATATGCTACTAACATGATCCGTCTACATGTGTTTTGTCGTATGACGTAGGAAGCAATTAGTAAATAAGTGTTGCAATTCTTGAAGCATGATCCAATAAAAGCAGTAAGCTGCACTCGTGATGATCAAAATACCAGGAAATATGGATTCTTGCAACTTGATCATGTAAAGTGATGCTCAATGAACAAAACAAGATAAAAGGAACAAGGCATTTGCAAATCCATTAACCGTGCATTGTCCTTAACTGGTCTTTAAAGAGATTGTAGAACCAAATGACATACTTACCTTTGAAGGGTCGTTGGCAGTTTTCCGGAGCTTGTCGGCCAGGCGGATGTACCCAAATGACCAAAACACAGAAATGAAGCCAGCAGCAATTCCCCCAGAAGTAGCATAAAATGTAGCAGGTGAAGTGATCTTCCCCGTAACAACAACAGAAAATGAGAGGATCACAGCAGCCACAACAGTGCAGACTAGCTGTCCCCAAAACCCAAAACTACCCAACCTCTTGATGTACCTTGAAGTACTCTCTAACCTCTTCGAAACCTGTGTCCACGTCGAAACAAAAAATATTCAACTTTGAGCATAATGCATTATTAAAAAACTGTATTTCTTCAATATCTACCTCTAGTTGTGGATTAAAACAAAATTGCATCAGGCATAACCATTTAATCTACAGTGCTCACTTTAGGCTCAAATTTACATGCTAAATCCATCTAATAAAGACTCGTAAATCCTACGACATAATGCTTCTTTCATCGAAACCCATAATTCTTCAACAGATCCATCTATCTATGAGCGAAAACAGATATCACACCATAGAACCGTTCGAATAAACATGTTTACTTTGCACATAAATTTGGCATTCTAAATCCACCTAGTGAAGACTAGTAAGTCCTAAAACGTCTAAGAGTTAACTCATTTTGGTCCCTGACTCAAGGAAAATTAAGCAACGAAATTGGAACTTTTTCTTTCACATTTTGGACATTTCAATGGGTTGAACCTAGAGCAGCTTCAGCCCTTAACTCATAATCGAGTAAAACAATGCCTTGAAACTCTCTCCGCTACTTGGATCAAACCTTAAATCAAACACTACCTCCATCCATATTTGTTTGTCAACTTTCACTATTCCACACATCTTAAAAAATTGTCCATATCTTTCAATATGAATGTCTAAAAATATGCAATATGAATCTTATTTGATAGATCTCAATTAGTTCTATTATACGAAATTTTCAAAATCATGAAAACCATTATAAATTGAAAGATGTAGATAATTTAAAACATGACAAAAATGCCGAAAATGGACCAACAAACACAGACGGAGGGAGTAGGATTCTGCTCAAATCAAGGTTGACTCAAATCTCCACTTAAACAATCAAAGCTCTTCTTCCAAATACCCCACTTATCAAAACTTTCACCTAAATTCATGCTTAGATTTGAGTTTGCTTCACATCAAATGAAGCTTTTACTTCAACTTTTACTCAATTTGAGCAAAAGCTTGAGTAAAGTGTTAAGGCTGGAGAGGGCCTTTGAAGTTTGAACCAGTTTGAATTTCGAACGAAAATTACACATGCGATGACTGGAAAAAGCAGTGCTATGACTACATACACCATGTACGTACCCCCGAATACACGTCTTTGGGACCCATTTTGGGTTCCACAAAGATAATCTAATCCGCTCGTTTTATTCAAAATATGTTGGTTAGGGTCCTGTGAAATATCAGCTCATTTGGATATCAGCAAGAGCGTTTACGAAACATCCAACTTTAATTCAGAATCCCAGCCAAACAACATACATGATGTAGGTACTCATATTCTTTTCGTGACTGGATAACCCTAACGAACTATTCAAGATTGTTCCTTTGAGTTCACAACCACTGACTTTGGCCTGACTGGAAAACCCTAAACGAACAATTCACATCGACCCAATAACTACTGCATACTGCATTAAATAGTATAATACAGTTTATCTACGTACATTTATCTAGAGAGAGAGAGAACCTGAGCGAGTTTGGCCCTTTCGGGATCATCACTTGTGGGAGCAGAAGAAATGGGTGACGAAGCGAGAGCTGTTGGTCTCTTTTTGAGCGTAATAAGCGGTAAGGACGGAGGGGTAGACGAAGAAGAGAGAGATTGAGGGGATTTAAGGGAAGAGAGAGAAGGGAGGAGTCTTGAGGAGTGGACGAAGGACGGAGGTGGACGAGGTGAGCGGTGGAGGTTGGAGTGTAGCGGATGAGCCGCCGCTGGTGACGGCGGTGCGCCGGCGGACCGGATTGCCGGCAACAGGAGGGCTTGCATAGCTGTGAAATGCGCTGTTTGGGCTCGTGAGTTCGTTCGGACTCTGTAATGTTACGCTGTGCGTATGCAAGCGAGAACAGGGGATGATATCTGAAAAGATTGTAGAGTATATTTTGCTAAGAACTTTTCAAATTTATTTTTGTTACTGTAATAAATTAAAAAAGCTTATTGAAATGCTTTTTTTTTCTTTTTTGTTCATTTTAGTGCTGAATTTTGGATATTTTGAAATTTTTTTGGATAAAAGTCATAATTTTTAACCTCTTTAATTCCTCTCGTCGAGACAAATTTAGAATTCATAAAATTTTAACGCAGACTTCTTAATTACCAAAAAAAACAAAAGAAAAAAAAATGCCCCGGTCTTTTTTCTTTTCTTTTATTCTTTGAAAACTAGGCCTTATGTTTAAGTTGACGGTTTCCGGAATGGCTATTTTTTGGACTAGGGAGGGAGAGTAAAATTAAGAAAGAGAAAGGAAACTCTTTTGATCCTGCTTTGGGCCTGGGCGGTCCTCTTTGATGTACATTTTGGCATTTCTTTGGGCTCACTTTATCGATCGCATTTTTTCAATTTTTTAGAGCTCAGTTACGCCAAAAATTTCATTGATTGGATATCATTTGTGGTGTTTTTCATAACACTTCTATGATGAGAAAAATAAATTTCAATTCAGTTTTGTAATTTTTTACAGGATAAATGTGTTTCAAAATTAGATCAACTAGTATCCAATTAACATGATTTTTGATAAATCAATGTAATCAATGAATTCTAAACAATTGAACGCCTGTTCAATAAAATGGGCCTGTAGAGCGCCTAGAAAAGGCTCAATTGGACCGTCTAGTTTCCAAATGGGACTAGAAAGGATGTTTCTGGTATTGGAAAATAGTTATTTTTCTTTTGTTTAGTTTGGCTAAAAATAAAGAAAAGAGTGAAGAAAAATATTTTTCTCTTCCTCGGTCTAAGATAGAAAAGAGGAATATATCAAACTACAATGAGTAACAGCCTGAACTATTTATCATCTTTACGTATATTTGCTTTCTTCCTTCCCTATCAAAACCAAAAGAATGAGGAAGAATAATCTTTACTGCTTTTTCCTTCTTTTCTCAAGTTAAAAAAGAAAGTGTGAGTCTGTGAGACAAGAATGAGAGACAAGTTGAACATGTCTTCACCATATATAATTGTGTTGCTTTTCCCCTTCTTTCTCTAGGTTTCAAACACAAATATAATGAAATTAGTTATTCTTTAATTAGTTTAAATTTTCACAAAAAAAAATGTCAAAGTTTAGGATAGTTCCATTGATAAGAAAAGAAAATAGTACATCAAGAAGGGCAAGGATCCCCATAAAGGGAGATACAAGCCACTGCACGGGCTATACCATGCGCCACAGAACTATCACCACTCTGAAAACCTACTATCATTGTATCAAAACCCTCCACATAGCCTCCAAAGGGGTAAGAAAGTCCCATGAAGGAAAAGAAAAGCTCGCACAGGGGTAGGGTAGATCAAAGAACAACAATCTCCTAACACGAGTTAGGAAACCCAGCCACACATGCCTCCGAATTGAGCTTTTATCTTCCAACGGGCACCTCCCACCCAACGCATCCCTCCCTGATACACACGAAGATCTACTCAAACTTCCCATGGAGTTAATTACCGACTCCACCACGAAGTTAAAAATCCAACACCAAGTCAACCTTGAATTCACTTATGAAGAATCCAAAGATGTAGCACCCACAAACGTACTACCATCAAGCACATAAAGGTTATTCAATTTTTGACCCTTCATCAAAACACTAGCACCCTTCGAAACCCTCAAAACTCCACCTTCATCGGCATGCTTCCAACCCAAAGGGTCAAGAGTACCTGTGTGCTTGAACCTTGCTCTTGTGCCATTGGTGATTGCCCCATGGGGGCGGCCCCATGGAGTACTTTCTTGCTTTGTGCTTGAGCGGAACCACGTATATCTTTGTGTTTAATCTGGTACATGTCAAACACCAACACAACGTCCTCACAAAACCATCGTGCATTTTGACTTTAACTGTTCATATCCCAATAATTCTACAAGGCATGTTATTCCCCATAAAAACTGTACCACATCTGACCGATTCATAATTATCGAAACAATCTTTATTTGGACACATGTGGTAAGAAAATCCGAAGTCCAAAATCCATTCGGTATTCGAACAGACATCATCGACACTCACAGAAAGAGCGAAAAGTGAATCGTCGGAATCTTCTTCAACAATACTAGCAACAACATTCTCTTCAAATTTGTCCTTATTTTTTAACCTTAGACAATTTCTCACCATGTGCCTGTATTTCCTACAGTAGAAACACTTTACTTCAGTCTAGTCGTGTTTACAAGGTCAAGCATGTGCGCTTGAGTCTTGCTCATTTGTTCTTGTTTATCGCTTGTTCATTTGTTATATTCTCAATTTCATTTTCGGCACAACATCTCCTACTGAAGGCCTACCAAGACAAGAAAAACAATCTTCCAAATGGAGGCAGAAAGCTACAATCTGAAAAAGAAAAAAAGAAAAAACCAGTCAATAACTGGTAACAAGTCACCTGAGTAGCCCACTGAGTCACACCAAGTTAAGGATGAGTCGCACCATCTCAAACCATTCCAAGGATAAGGCTCTGTCTTCGTCTCTGTTAAGACCCTAGCGACCTCGATCGCAAAACCCACCTTCGGCGACCACGAGTTGCACAACAAATTAAACAACCTCCAATTATCGCAATGGCGAAAACCAGTGACAAACCACCAGACAATGCGATGGAACCATTGGAGAAGGAGCGGCTGGTGCTGGTGGTATAGGGAGGAGGAGGAGGAGGATGGGGGGTGATGTATGAAAAGAAAGAAAACTCCCGGTTTTAGGATCATGAGAAGAAGATCACCTGCAAGGGGGAGAACCTGTAATGCCCGATTTTTCAAATATTTTCGGAGGCATTAAATATTAATATAAGGAAAAGTTTACTTTATTAATGACTAAAACAGATAATTCGATATAAGAAATTGTTTATTACAACCGAATGTGGAAATTGATACGGATCCCAAGCATACACTGACTCAGTCTCCATCTCCGGATTCATCTCTAGGTAGTACTGCCCTCCTTCAGGGTCCTGAGTCTTCACTTGATTTTCTGCAAAATCTGACACGGATGCCAGACAATCTGTGCCGGAGTGAAAAAGTTCACCCCGTAGTATAATCTAACCCAATCACCCCCTTTACATTACAGTTAGCAGGTAACAATATATTATCAATGCAAAAAAAAGTAGTTCACATACACCTATTCATTACTGACTAATAGCCTAAGGAAAAGCTAGTCATGCCCGGACCATAACTAGGGTTCGCCTACCTTAATCACCACATCAAAATCACCACCGGACTCCCACTAGTTCTATCATCACAAAACATCACTGGACCACCCACTAGGTTTTATCATTGCAAAATCTCACTGGACCACCTGCTAGGTTTTATCATCACAAAACATCTCTGGACCATCTGCTAGGTTTTATCATCGCAAAACGTCACTGGACCAACTGCCAGGTTTTAACCGTTTTATCATCACAAAACATCACTGCCCTATCCGCCAAGTTTTATCATCGCAAAATGTCACTGGACCAACCGCCAGGTTTTAACTGTTTTATCATCACAAAACATCACTGGCCTATCCGCCAAGTTTTATTATCATAAAACGTCACTGGACCAACCACCAGGTTTTATCATCACAAAATATTTCTGCCCAATCCGCCAGGTTTTATCTTCACAAAACATCACTGGACTATCCGCTAGGTTTTATCATCACAAAACATTGATGGACCATCCACCAGGTTTTATCTTCACAAAACATCGCTGAACTATCCGCTAGGTTTTATCAACATCATTGGACTACTCGCTAGGTTTCAAATTATCACTAGACAACCCGCCAGTTTCAAATCACATTACTGGATTACCCGCCAGTTTCAAATCACATCCCACAATTCGCCTGCAGACATCTTCTGATATCTCTTTCTCCCAAATAACCATGGCCTACTAACGTCTAAGTGAAATCCTACTCGTAAGTCACCACATGTCTCTAGGGTCCAATCTAGGACAATGAATCAAGAGTCGGAGCAGTATACATTAATCACAATGATAATTGAAATAAACAACAAGCGTAGAAATCACGTAACTTTTTATGAATGGGTCGTTGCCCTTAATCTTGTATGTTCAAGAAGTAATTAATAATACAAGAAACTTAAATCAAACACTACCTCCATCCACTTAAACAATCAAAGCTCTTCTTCCAAATACCCCACTTATCAAAACTTTCACCTAAATTCATGCTTAGATTTGAGTTTGCTTCACATCAAATGAAGCTTTTACTTCAACTTTTACTCAATTTGAGCAAAAGCTTGAGTAAAGTGTTAAGGCTGGAGAGGGCCTTTGAAGTTTGAACCAGTTTGAATTTCGAACGAAAATTACACATGCGATGACTGGAAACAGCAGTGCTATGACTACATACACCATGTACGTACCCCCGAATACACGTCTTTGGGACCCATTTTGGGTTCCACAAAGATAATCTAATCCGCTCGTTTTATTCAAAATATGTTGTTTAGGGTCCTGTGAAATATCAGCTCATTTGGATATCAGCAAGAGCGTTTACGAAACATCCAACTTTAATTCAGAATCCCAGCCAAACAACATACATGGTGTATGTACTCATATTCTTTTCGTGACTGGAAAACCCTAACGAACTATTCAAAATTGTTCTTTTGAGTTCACAACTACTGACTTTTGCCTGACTGGAAAACCCTAAACGAACAATTCACATCGACCCAATAACTACTGCATACTGCATTAAATAGTATAATACAGTTTATCTACGTACATTTATCTAGAGAGAGAGAGAACCTGAGCGAGTTTGGCCCTTTCGGGATCGTCACTTGTGGGAGCAGAAGAAATGGGTGAAGACGCGAGAGCTGTTGGTCTCTTTTTGAGCGTAATAAGCGGTAAGGACGGAGGGGTAGATGAAGAGGAGAGAGATTGAGGGGATTTAAGGGAAGAGAGAGAAGGGAGGAGTCTTGAGGAGTGGACGAAGGACGGAGGTGGACGAGGTGAGCGGTGGAGGTTGGAGTGTAGCGGATGAGCCGCCGCTGGTGACGGCGGTGTGCCGGCGGACCGGATTGCCGGCAACAGGAGGGCTTGCATACCTGTGAAATGCGCTGTTTGGGCTCGTGAGTTCGTTCGGACTTTGTAATGTTACGCTGTGCGTATGCAAGCGAGAACAGGGGATGATATCTGAAAAGATTGTAGAGTATATTTTGCTAAGAACTTTTCAAATTTATTTTTGTTACTGTAATAAATTAAAAAAGCTTATTGAAATGCTTTTTTTTTCTTTTTTGTTCATTTTAGTGCTGAATTTTGGATATTTTGAAATTTTTTTGGATAAAAGTCATAATTTTTAACCTCTTTAGTTCCTCTCGTCGAGACAAATTTAGAATTCATAAAATTTTAACGCAGACTCCTTAATTACCAAAAAAAACAAAAGAAAAAAAAATGCCCAGGTCTTTTTTCTTTTCTTTTATTTTTTGAAAACTAGGCCTTATGTTTAAGTTGACGGTTTCCGGAATGGCTATTTTTTGGACTAGGGAGGAGAGTATAATTAAGAAAGAGAAAGGAAACTCTCTTGATCCTGCTTTGGGCCTGGGCGGTCCTCTTTGATGTACATTTTGGCATTTCTTTGGGCTCACTTTATCGCATTTTTTCAATTTTTTAGAGCTCAGTTACACCAAAAATTTCATAGATCGGATATCATTTGTGGTGTTTTTCATAACACTTCTATGATGAGAAAAATAAATTTCAATTCAGTTTTGTAATTTTTTACAGGATAAATGTGTTTCAAAATTAGATCAACTAGTATCCAATTAACATGATTTTTGATAAATCAATGTAATCAATGAATTCTAAACAATTGAACGCCTGTTCAATAAAATGGGCCTGTAGAGCGCCTAGAAAAGGCTCAATTGGACCGTCTAGTTTCCAAATGGGACTAGAAAGGATGTTTCTGGTATTGGAAAATAGTTATTTTTCTTTTGTTTAGTTTGGCTAAAAATAAAGAAAAGAGTGAAGAAAAATATTTTTCTCTTCCTCGGTCTAAGATAGAAAAGAGGAATATATCAAACTACAATGAGTAACAGCCTGAACTATTTATCATCTTTACGTATATTTGCTTTCTTCCTTCCCTATCAAAACCAAAAGAATGAGGAAGAATAATCTTTATACTGCTTTTTCCTTCTTTTCTCAAGTTAAAAAAGAAAGTGTGAGTCTGTGAGACAAGAATGAGAGACAAGTTGAACATGTCTTCACCATATATAATTGTGTTGCTTTTCCCCTTCTTTCTCTAGGTTTCAAACACAAATATAATGAAATTAGTTATTCTTTTATTAGTTTAAATTTTCACAAAAAAAAATGTCAAAGTTTAGGATAGTTCCATTGATAAGAAAAGAAAATAGTACATCAAGAAGGGCAAGGATCCCCATAAAGGGAGATACAAGCCACTGCACGGGCTATACCATGCGCCACAGAACTATCACCACTCTGAAAACCTACTATCATTGTATCAAAACCCCCCACATAGCCTCCAAAGGGGTAAGAAAGGCCCATGAAGGAAAAGAAAAGCTCACACAGGGGTAGGGCAGATCAAAGAACAACAATCTCCTAACATGAGTTAGGAAACCCAGCCACACATGCCTCCGAATTGAGCCTTTATCTTCCAACGGGCACCTCCCACCCAACGCATCCCTCCCGGATACACACGAAGATTTACTCAAACTTCCCATGGAGTTAATTACCGACTCCACCACGGAGTTAAAAATCCAACACCAAGTCAACCTTGAATTCACTTATGAAGAATCCAAAGATGTAGCACCCACAAACGTACTACCATCAAGCACATAAAGGTTATTCAATTTTTGACCCTTCATGAAAACACTAGCACCCTTCGAAACCCTCAAAACTCCACCTTCATCGGCATGCTTCCAACCCAAAGAGTCAAGAGTACCTGTGTGCTTGAACCTTGCTCTTGTGCCATTGGTGATTGCCCCATGGGGGCGGCCCCATGGAGTACTTTCTTGCTTTGTGCTTGAGCGGAACCACGTATATCTTTGTGTTTAATCTGGTACATGTCAAACACCAACACAACGTCCTCACAAAACCATCGTGCATTTTGACTTTAACTGTTCCTATCCCAATAATTCTACAAGGCATGTTATTCCCCATAAAAACTGTACCACAGCTGACCGATTCATAATTATCGAAACAATCTTTATTTGGACACATGTGGTAAGAAAATCCGAAGTCCAAAATCCATTCGGTATTCGAACAGACATCATCGACACTCACAGAAAGAGCGAAAAGTGAATCGTCGGAATCTTCTTCAACAATACTAGCAACAACATTCTCTTCAAATTTGTCCTTATTTTTTAACCTTAGACAATTTCTCACCATGTGCCTGTATTTCCTACAGTAGAAACACTTTACTTCAGTCTAGTCGTGTTTACAAGGTCAAGCATGTGCGCTTGAGTCTTGCTCATTTGTTCTTGTTTATCGCTTGTTGATTTGTTATATTCTCAATTTCGTTTTCGGTACAACATCTCCTACTGAAGGCCTACCAAGACAAGAAAAACAATCTTCCAAATGGAGGTAGAAAGCTACAATCTGAAAAAGAAAAAAAGAAATAACCAGTCAATAACTGGTAACAAGTCACCTTAGTAGCCCACTGAGTCACACCAAGTTAAGGATGAGACGCACCATTTCAAACCATTCCAAGGATAAGGCTCTGTCTCTGTCTCTGTTAAGACCCTAGAGACCTCGATCGCAAAATCCACCTTCGGCGACCACGAGTTGCACAACAAATTAAACAACCTCCAATTATCGCAATGGCGAAAACCAGTGACAAACCACCAGACAATGCGATGGAACCATTGGAGAAGGAGCGGCTGGTGCTGGTGGTATAGGGAGGAGGAGGAGGAGGATGGGGGGTGATGTATGAAAAGAAAGAAAACTCCCGGTTTTAGGATCATGAGAAAAAGATCACCTGCAAGGGGGAGAACCTGTAATGCCCGATTTTTCAAATATTTTCGGAGGCATTAAATATTAATATAAGGAAAAGTTTACTTTATTAATGACTAAAACAGATAATTCGATATAAGAAATTGTTTATTACAACCGAATGTGGAAATTGATACGGATCCCAAGCATACACTGACTCAGTCTCCATCTCCGGATTCATCTCTAGGTAGTACTGCCCTCCTTCAGGGTCCTGAGTCTTCACTTGATTTTCTGCAAAATCTGACACGGATGCCAGACAATCTGTGCCGGAGTGAAAAAGTTCACCCCGTAGTATAATCTAACCCAATCACCCCCTTTACATTACAGTTAGCAGGTAACAATATATTATCAATGCAAAAAAAAGTAGTTCACATACACCTATTCATTTGACTAATAGCCTAAGGAAAAGCTAGTCATGCCCGGACCATAACTAGGGTTCGCCTACCTTAATCACCACATCAAAATCACCACCGGACTCCCACCAGTTCTATCATCACAAAACATCATTGGACCACCCACCAGGTTTTATCATTGCAAAATCTCACTGGACCACTTGCTAGTTTTATCATCACAAAACATCTCTGGACCATCTGCTAGGTTTTATCATCGCAAAACGTCACTGGACCAACCGCCAAGTTTTAACCGTTTTATCATCACAAAACATCACTGCCCTATCCGCCAAGTTTTATCAAAGCAAAATGTCACTGGACCAACCGCCAGGTTTTAACTGTTTTATCATCACAAAACATCACTGGCCTATCCGCCAAGTTTTATTATCATAAAACGTCACTGGACCAACCACCAGGTTTTATCATCACAAAATATTTCTGCCCAATCCGCCAGGTTTTATCTTCACAAAACATCACTGGACTATCTGCTAGGTTTTATCATCACAAAACATTGATGGACCATCCACCAGGTTTTATCTTCACAAAACATCGCTGAACTATCCGCTAGGTTTTATCATCACAAAACATTGATGGACCATCCACCAGGTTTTATCTTCACAAAACATCGCTGAACTATCCGCTAGGTTTTATCAACATCATTGGACTACTCGCCAGGTTTCAAATTATCACTAGACAACCCACCAATTTCAAATCACATTACTGGACTACCCGCCAGTTTCAAATCACATCCCACAATTCGCCTGCAGACATCTTTTGATATCTCTTTCTCCCAAATAACCATGGCTGTAACGTCCCGGATTTTTTGCCCTATTTTTTTTTTATATAAGAAATTAATTTTAATCAAATAGTCTATAGTAATTGATTAATTATTTAAAAGTGTGATTAGATTAAACCAAAACCTAGATTAATTTTTCGTGACTAAAATTAATTTAGCAAAATTTTAATTCAACTTGTAACTATAAATGTTTACATATTTATCTATACAAAAAATATTATTCGTAATAATAAAATTCTTTTCCTTAATAGATATTTACAAATATAATTATCCTATTCTAATTATCTTTTTTTGTTTTTAAATCGCATGCATGCATGCACACTCCTTCCATCCCTCCATCTCCTACTCAGTCTATACTTCCTCCCTAGCCATAATCTCGTCCGTCTAATAGCCTACGAGTTTGAGTTCCGATTAAACTCAATTCTATCAACTTCTTTAAAATTCTCCTATATATACCCCATAAATCCGGCCCTACGGCATACCACAATATTTCCCACGCCTCACCAGTCCAGAAGAGAGAGAAAATTCAGAGAGAACGAAGCTCCAATCCATGGAGTTCTAGAGAGAGAAAGAAAGAGAGAGAAAAGTGGGTTTGGTACCAAGACCCAACCGAAATTCAATTCGATCATTCCGGACTCTTCCTACAACTCCTAGCATCACCAAGCGTCGTCCAATTTGATCCCAAGGTTCCCCGATCGAAAAACCCGAAGTTGTCTTCTCCAATTTCAAGTTTCGAATTAAAATCAATTCGATCCGATTCAAGGTGTTATAATCCATTCCAATCACTCCTCTAAGTATATTTATTGTTTTTATGCTTAACCCTATGCCCCGAACGAACCCATGCATCGAAACCATCGCGAAAAACGAAGAAAATCGAAACTGCCTTCAACCTTGTGGCCGCAAGGTTCGGGCCGCAAGAACCAGGTTCAACATTGCGGCAGAAGGTCTAGCCGCGAGGTCATCTCGGTCCAACCTTGCGGTTTGGACTATTTTGTTTCGAATCGATTTTGCGACCTTCTAAACATGATTTTTGACCCCCGAACTATTTTTCCTAGACTTTTCACACATTAAAGATCATAACTTGTTAAGGTCATATTTTTTTTATTTAATTATCTATTTATTAAATTATTTATTAGTTATCATTCAAAGTTTACAAATGAAAATTAATTACGACCTTCCAACCAACGTTTTAATACTCAAACCAATTTTTTCTAGACTCCTTGCATCTCAAAGATGGTAATTTGTTAAATTAAATATTTATTTTATTTAATTCACTATTTATTATTATTTTTAAAGTAATTCCAATCAAAATTAGTTTACGACCTTATAACCCTTATTATTAATGCCCGCTTAATTTTATTTAGACTCCTTACATTAAGTAAATGAAACTTTGTTAATCACAACATATTTTAAATTTGTAAATTATTTATTATCTATTTACTTCACTTTTGGCCACTTTAATTAACGTCTTCATTTAAAATTAATCCCGTGATCCTCCGAACTCAACTTTTGATACTCAAACATGTTGCGTAGGACCTTTAGGACACTTATCAAGGTCATGATAATTATTCTAATATTTTTACCTAATTAATGTATTTAATTAGTTTTTAATCTATCTAATTTCTTAAGAATTAAATTAATGAGAGCTTAGAAAATATTCTATTAAAATTTCTATAAAAGCTCTATTTCATTATTGACAACATGGCCATATAGGAATAACGGCAACGGCCCATTTATTAAAAGTTGTGTGATTGCATTGCTCGTTATTGTTTTAATTATTATTTGGTTTAATTGTATATTGCACCGATATCTGATTCATTGCATTGCTTATTATTTGTTTTAATTACTATTTGATTTGATTGTATACTGCACCGACATTTGATTTGAATGTTAGATTGGACCCTAGAGACATGGGATGGTATGCGAATAGATTTCATCTAGACGATACTAAATTGATGGAAAAATGGTAAAGTGTTGAAGTCGTGAGATTGTGGATTTTGATTTGGCCATGGAAAAGGGTGACCTGCGGGGCCCAGTGATGATAAGGGTGACCTGCGGGGCCCAGTGATGATGTTTTGGTGACCCTAACGTATGGTACGCCATGGGAAGTTCCAAGGGGTAATCGTGCCTTGCAAGGCCAGCAAGGGGGATTGTCCCATGACACGGTCATAGTTAGTGGCTTAGGAATGGTAGCGACCCTAATGTATGGTGCGCCATGGAAAGTTTCAAAGGGTAATCGTGCCCCCTGTTATGGTCCTAAATGAATTCATACGAGGTACATAACTTAGGTGAATTCATTTAGAACCCCGTGTGCAGGACAAGCAAGGGGGGGATTTTCCATAACACGATCATAGTTAGTGGTATGGGAGGAAAGGATCTCGTGGAGGAGATCTTAGATTTCACATTAAATTAACGGATGAAAATAAATTGGTTCATGTGAGAAATCTCTGCTTGACTCTTCGATTCAATATTGTCTTGTACTTGTTAACTGTAAAGTAAGAGGGGTAGTTGGGTTGGATTATTCTACTGGGTGATTTATAACTCACGGATACGTTTGTATCCTAACAAATCGTTTGCTTCGGCGATCAATTTGCCAGAGGGCGCAAGATTCAAAGAAGGAGATTCAATGATGATGCAGTTCGACGCGGAAAGAATATCAGGAATGGAGATCAAGTATACTCGGGATTCGCATCAAGCCTAGAGTCAGCTCTGAAGTTAATATATTTTGAATTAGTAAATTTTCTTGGGATTGTAACAGCTAGACTTTTATTTTGGAAAATCATATTTATTTAGCAAAATTTTCTTAAGATATTATTTTCTATTGCTTCCGAAAAGTCGGGGCGTTACAATGGCCTACTAACGTCTAAGTGAAATCCTACTCGTAAGTCACCACATGTCTCTAGGGTCCAATCTAGGACAATGAATCAAGAGTCGGAGCAGTATACATTAATCACAATGATAATTGAAATAAACAAGCGTAGAAATCACGTAACTTTTTATGAATGGGCCGTTGCCCTTAATCTTGTATGTTCAAGAAGTAATTAATAATACAAGAAACTTTTATCTAGTTATTAAAATAATAATTTTATCAAAAAGAGAAAAAAATTAGTAGGCCAAGGCTTGTATTAATTTTATTTAAGAATTTAGATTTATTAACAACCATAATAAATGCAATAATAGATAGATCTTGTTTAGTCATAAGTAAAAAGTTATAAAAATTTTACTCCCTCCATCCTACTTTAAATGTCCCCTAGGGGAATTCATGCATTTTCAATGAGCACTTTAATTTGGTGTAAGAAAAAAAATAAAAATATTTTTTTTAAAATTTGAAATAGTATGAATTTTTGTAAGAAACAATTAAAGGACTGAGGGAGTATAAATTAGAATCATGCAAGGCGGTTAGGATCATGCCAATAAATTTTGGGGAACTTAAATAGGGGCCCTTCCCTTTATAAATACTTAAGTCTTCATTTTAGTAAGTTTAAAAACTTATCTTTCCATCCTCAAATTCAAATTAGTCCTATACTACCCTTTCTCTCTCCTAATTTTTATAATCTTTCACTCTCCTTATTTATTTTTCTAATTTATTTCATTCCCTCTCCTATCTTTTTTTCTCCTAATCCACTCTCTCCAATTTTCTCTCACCTAAAATCTAAAAACAACATTTAAAAATAAAACTAACATCTACCAAACTTGAAAATGAATATTCATAAACAAGAATTTGTCATGAATACGTATCATAAAATTGTCCTTACGTATGAAACTACATTAAACTAAAATCATGGCAAAATTTGAAGAAATCAAAACACGCATATTGAAATTATGACAAATTTTGTGAAATCACCATGAAACAGAAAACATCATAAATACGTATCGTAAAATTGTGCCGACGAAACTACGTACACCTAAACCAAAATAACGACAAAATTCTGAGAAATCGAAACACACATATCAAAAATATGATAAAATTTGTTAAATCACCATAAAACATAAACAATCATGAACACAAATCGTAAAATCATCCTAATGAAACTACAGTAAATACTAAATAGAAATCATGACAAAATTTGGAGAAATCAAAACACATACGTCGAAATCATGACAAAAAGTAGTGGCAGCAACTCAAGTGAAATCGATCGCCATTAAACAACTAAGTGAACTCGTTTGCGGGCAGAAAACTAATGCTGTGTTTGGTTTAGGCATATTCAAACGGATTGAAAATTGGAACACTAAATTTTTCATAGGCAGTTTATATATTAAAAAATATGGTTAAAAATTTAAGTGCTCCAATTTTTAATCCGTTTGAACCAGTGCGAAAATTTTATTTCTATAATCATTTTATTCTAAAGGGTCATAATTAATTTTTAACTTTAGAACTTTCGTTAATTAGCCATAAGAAAGTAGTAGAATCAAATATCTCTTAGGACTAACTAACGAGAGCCCTAGATCCAAAAATTAATTATGATTCTGTAGGATAAAATGATCAGAGAAATAAGATCTTATCACCGATTCAAAAGGATTGAAAATTAGAGCACTTAATTTTTTCTTTTTTACAGATCATGTGACATGCACATGCTCCTTTGACGATTTTTTGGATCCCAGACTAATGGCAGGCATTATGTGTTAGGAAATGGAAAATAAATGGGATAGGTTGTAGCATTCTATAGTAGAAGGGGGTAAAGTGAAAATATGTATAGATAAAGGGGGCAACAAGTAATTAACCCGTATATTATCTTATATAGATGTCGTTTAGTTATAGTAAAATCATAAAATATTATAAATGAGGAATGCAAGGTCGTTAGGATAATGCAAATTGTGCTAGCCTGCCAAAGTTTCGCAGAACCTAGAACTCGAACCCTTGAGGGTTGAGTATTATCTCATCACGAAACTGCGACTGGATAATCATATCCGAACGCTGCGTCGTCGAACCCAGCATCCAAACCTAGGGTTTAGACCACATTCGTTTTGGAATTTTAAATTTATAAATAATGAATGTAGAAAGAAATAGAGTAATAATTGAAAATATGAATAATAATTGAAGAGAGATAGAGAAAAAAAATTAGAATAATGATTAAAAAATGATAATAATTAGAATTTAAAATTCAAAATCCTTAAACGAACGGAGTCTTAATAATGTGTCCCGCAGAAATATGTGGTAATTAAGGTGCCGGGGCACCACATGAGTCATGACATTGCCCAATAGTCCAACAACAGTGCTACTTGCACATATGTTTTTCACATATATTGCACATACATATTTGTGGGATCCATATCGGGGTCCCACAAAATAATCCGACCCGCTCATCTTTTTTAAAATATTTTTTGGAGGGTTCTTGTAAAAAATCAACTCCAACGGATATCGGTAAGAGCTTTCTTAGAATTCGTAGGGCAAAACAGAATGATTTGTCCTACAATTTCTGAGAAAACCCTTACTGATATCCGTTGGAGTTAATTTTTTACAAGAATCCTCTTTAAAATATTTTTAAAAACATGAATGGTTCGGATCATTTTGTAAGATCAACCTCGTAAAAAAGTATATGCAAAATATGTGAAAAACATGTGTGTGAGAATCCTTACCGATAGTCCAGGGAATAGCAAATTTTCCCAAGTGACCACGAGCAAAAAGTCCAATCCCACCCCCATTCGGTAAGGCCCACGCGCTACCCCCCTAACCCAGTTTTGGCCCTTGTGTACTTCACAAAAAAACTGTACACCCCAGATTACGGGCGCGCGTAACTTCAGCATTCAGTTAGTAAAATATAAGAGGAGTAGGAGGAGTATTTTATTCTTTCACGACCATAAGTATATGCGTCCCTTTCACTTACCCACTCACACTCTTCTACACCCACCAACTAATACAAATTAGGTTAGGTTACCAGTATATATCCAAAGACAACAGTCTCTTCCTTCTTAGATATAGAGAGAGAGAGAGAGAGAAGAAAACACACGCATAGAGAGAGAGAAGAAAACACACACGAGAACAAAACTGAACCGAGCGAGATTCAAAAAACCAGACAATGGCGGCTTCTGCGAAACCACCCACCGCCTCACTATCATGGACCAAGCTCCTTCCCTCCTCCCCCTTCGCCACCGCCCTCGTCTCCTTCCCCCGCCGCAAGGGACCGGGGAAAGCGCTGTTCGTCGTCGCCGTCTCTTCGGGCGCCAAACCGACGGTCCTCGTCGCCGAGAAGCTCGGGGAGGCCGGGATCAGCCTGCTGAAGGAATTCGCCAACGTCGACTGCTCCTACAACCTTACTCAAGAGGAGCTGTGCACCAAGATCTCGCTCTGCGACGCGCTGATCGTGCGGAGCGGCACCAAGGTCACGCGCGACGTGTTCGAGGCGTCGTCGGGGAGGTTGAAGGTGGTGGGACGCGCCGGCGTGGGGATCGATAACGTGGATCTGGCGGCGGCGACGGAGCACGGGTGCCTGGTGGTGAATGCGCCCACGGCGAACACTGTTGCTGCCGCCGAGCATGGGATCGCGCTCATGGCTGCCATGGCGCGGAATATTGCGCAGGCTAGTGAGGCTGTGAAAGCTGGTCTCTCTCTCTCTCTCTCTCTCTCTCATGAAGTGTTTTTTTTGTTGTTGTTGAGATCTTTTGTTAGTGAATTAGTTTTTATTCGCTGTTGAGAACTCGAAATCGGTTGCTGTTGTGTAGTTTTCCTGTTACGCATTTCTTCGAACAGGCTGTGTGGTAAAGGTTTTTGCCCTTTTGCTTAAGTAAGTAAAGTTTGTTTCTGATCTAGTTTACTCGTTTGCAAGTATATTCCTTATCTTTTCTATGTATGGCTTACCTTTTCTGTGTTTTCCTTTAGTCTTTCAGAAAGCTGAAAATGGGAAGTACTGAAACTTGCTAGATCTGATTGTTTCCTGTTCACTAAGATTTTTGGAGTTTTGGCTTGCTTTTTCGTTTTTACTGTTTTATTCAATGAGAGACATTAACAATGTTGAAAATGAGTCCCGAATAAGTTTACCCTGTACGATTTGGTTGGCAGCGCTGTTTACCCAATGCGGAGTCTCTAAAGAGTAAGGCCTGGAATTGGGATGCCTATATGCTTTAGCTATATGGCACATCTAAATTCAGTATACAGTTGGCCAGTGCAGTACCTTTGCAACACGCCAATCAATATTTTATTTCTCTGTTTATATAGTAATATAGCAAATTACAGGTGTTATGGTGGTGAAATGAGAAACGGAAGGGGAAATTTTACAAGTTGTTGTTTCATGATGAAATTGAAGAACGGATGGCTTAGAATATAACACTTGTTGCTAAACATATGCTAGCATTGTCACAATGTTCATCAGGTCTACCACCACTGGCAGTGAAGTTTAACCAATCACCAATGATGATCCATATGGGTCAATTCGGAGACTTGCATTCAATCATGTTACGTCTCTATTTTCAGTGCATCTAATACACTTAATGTACCTATCAGTATTGTCATTGGGTTGCAGGCTGCTGCTATTTCCAGTGATGTGCTTATTGGCGTACATGTTAAAATCTCATGTTTCAGCTGCTAGTTCTTCGGTTGCCCCGTTGCTAACGTTGCTACTGCCACCTGATTTGCCACCGGATTCTTCATATATGTGTTCATGTCATAAGTGGATCTCTGTTCTCCGTCTTCAATATAGTGTAGACTTGCTCTTGTTAATGTTGCCCACACTTACATCCAGTTCAGTCTCCACTAATTTGGGGTGGGGGAAGATTGACGTGCCTACGTTTGGCTTTATTTGCACAAAGTGGCTGCCTATTGGCATGGTTTGGTATGCCTAATACTGTTTCTGTTGATTAGTTGATGCTTCGAGGGCTTAATTCTACTTGTTAGATGTTAATTATAATTGTTAAATTGGACGTTGGTTTCTAGTAAACTAGAAATAAAGAATCCTCTTGACACATTTTTTTGTCCACTTCAGGGAAGTGGCAGCGGAGCAAATATGTGGGAGTTTCCCTTGTTGGCAAAACACTTGCTGTGATGGGTTTTGGAAAGGTTGGGTCAGAAGTTGCAAGGCGTGCCAAGGGGCTTGGTATGCATGTGATTGCCCATGATCCTTATGCCCCAGCAGACCGTGCCCGTGCTATAGGTGTGGAACTCGTGAGCTTCGATGAAGCCTTAGCAACTGCTGATTTCATCTCACTGCATATGCCTCTCACTGCTACCACATCAAAGGTTCTCAACGATGAAACTTTTGCAAAGATGAAGAAAGGAGTTCGAATTATCAATGTTGCTCGTGGGGGAGTAATTGATGAAGAAGCTTTGGTGAAGGCATTGGATGCTGGAATTGTTGCTCAGGTTGCTTTCTCTTTTTCTGAAGCATAAGCAATTTGTTATTTGTTGAAGCGGGTTGATAACCTTTTTCCATATTTCAGGCTGCACTGGATGTTTTCACTGTAGAGCCACCACCAACGGACAGCAAATTAGTAAAGGATGAACGAGTGACTGTTACACCACATCTTGGTGCCAGTACTATGGAAGCTCAGGTTTGTTGAATGACGAGCCTTGACATCTACTCAATCCTTTTTTTTTTTGTAGCCTTTTGTAATCATATCATTAGGTAATGTTGGTGTTGATGAGCAGGAAGGAGTGGCAATTGAAATTGCTGAAGCTGTTGTTGGAGCCTTGAGAGGGGAGCTGGCTGCTACAGCAGTCAATGCACCCATGGTTCCTGCTGAGGTATCTTTATGAAATTTTGCTTTCATCAATTTCTTTATTCCTGATATTTTCTGAACGGAACATAGTATACCCTTCCTACTGCAAAAGCTTTACAATTTCCTTCCTTTATTTTCTTTAGATGTTATTTTCTTAGAGTTGCGAAACCTTCACTTTCCGATATGATGAAGATTAGTTGTTCTTGCATTTTGTGTGGCGCCTCCCACTCCACCACGCAGAGCAATGGCTCATTGTTTCTGATTAGTAGGTATACAAAATTGGCATGGGTAAAAAATAATTCATAAATGTACAACCACTTGGTGTACAATGTTCCACTAGATAGAATTTTGTGTGATGACTAAAGTCAATGATTCAAAACGTTCGTGCCTTGAGAGAAATGGATGGGCTAGAATCAGCAGTGTTTGATGCAATCTGGTATTGAACTGACTGTGAAAATTACCATTTCACATTCGTAACTTGTATTTGTGTATGTGCTTCGTATTGACTAAGAACTGCTAAACTTTAATGTCGTCCTTAGAGCTACTTAGTGAACTAGTTTTTTCGTTAAGGTTATTTTTTTGATAACTTTTGTCCTTTATTCTGCTTGGGTATTTTCCAAAGCATTTCAATAGTGAGGTTCTAATCATATTCTCTCTCTCTCTCTCTCGATACCTCCAGGTCCTAACAGAGCTGAAACCATATGTTGGACTCGCCGAGAAGCTGGGTAGACTAGCGGTCCAACTAATAGCAGGCGGCAGTGGTGTGAAATCAGTAAAAGTGACGTATGCTTCCGCTCGAGCTCCCGACGACCTTGACACCAGACTCCTTCGAGCCATGATCACCAAAGGTCTAATTGAGCCCATATCCAGCGTTTTTGTAAACTTGGTAAACGCAGATTTCACTGCCAAACAAAGAGGTTTACGGATTTCTGAAGAAAGAATCCTCTTGGACGGATCCCCAGAAAGCCCTCTCGAGTTCATCCAGGTGAGTGGCGACTCCAAATTTTTCCTAGTGGGTTTATATGATATTTTATTCCCTGGGGTTATAAGATGTTAAAACGAAAATGTTTATTTTCAATTTACCATAATTTCCTGATTAAAAAACAGGTTCCTAACTTGGATTTTTTTTGTTCGTTTAGTAGATTGACTCTAAATTGGTAAACAAAGTTATTAGTCTCAGCTCAGAAAGAACACGAAGTCCTGACGGATCCGTATCATATTTTTACATATTCTTTTCTTAGGTTAATGGGATCAAATTGTAAACTCCATTGACGTTTTGTAAATACATAATATACTTGTTCTCAGTTTTTAGGAATTGATGGGGCCAATTGACGCCTTAAACTAACACATGGAATCGCCCCTTGTTCCAGGTCCAGATTGCCAATGTGGAATCGAAATTCGCGAGCGCGATTTCTGAATCAGGGGAAGTTAAAGTGGAGGGGAAGGTGAAAGACGGGGTTCCGCATTTGACGAAGGTGGGGTCATTCGAAGTTGATGTGAGCTTGGAAGGGAGTCTCATACTATGCAGACAGGTGGATCAGCCGGGGATGATAGGGAAGGTGGGGAGCTTATTGGGGGAGGAGAATGTGAATGTGAGCTTTATGAGTGTCGGAAGGATTGCTCCGCGGAAGCAGGCAGTGATGGCAATCGGAGTGGATGAGCCGCCGAGCAAGGATGCTTTGAAAAAGATTGGGGAGATCCCGGCCATCGAAGAGTTTGTTTACCTCAAGTTATAGTGTGGTATGTCTGTTGCACCACTACTGCTTCATGTTTGTTTGGTGCCCCGTTTTGACTATTGTTGTTTGTGTTTTGTGATGGCTTTAGGTGAGGCAAAGAATAATGCGGCTGTGCTATTATGATTTTGTAGTTGTGATTGTTTTTTATTCCCTGGTTAAATAAAGGGCAAGACGTGCTGAAATGTAGGTCATCTTTTCTGTATGTAAACGTCTGGGCAGTTTACGCATATCTCGAGTAGTAGTATGTTTTGAGGTTTGGTTTATAAGCTTAACGAGCTTTAAAAAGGATTTAGCTTGGTTTGTTTATGTATAGGGTCTCCCAATCTGGAAGTTAGAGAACGTTTGTTGACGTCGTGTAAAAATAAAAACATTAAACGAACTTCAAAGATGAGACGAGCTTTGGTTTATAAGCTTAACGAGCTTTAAAAAGGATTAAGCTTGGTTTGTTTATTTACAGGGTCCCCCAATTTGGAAGTTAGAGAACTGTTTGTTGACGTCGTGTGAAAATAAAAACATTAGCGAACTTCAAAGATGAGATGAGCTTCGGTTGATAAGCTTAACGAGCTTTAAAAAAGATTAAGCTTGGTTTGTTTATGTACAGGGTCTCCCAATCTAGAAGTTAGAGAACGTTTGTTGACGTGGTGTAAAAATAAAAACATTAACGAACTTCAAAGGTGAGACGAGCTTTGGTTTATAAGCTTAACAAGCTTTAAAAAGGATTAAGCTTGATTTGTTTATGTACAAGGTCCCCCTGACTGGAAGTCAGAGAATGTTTGTTGACGTGGTGTAAAAATAAAAATAAAAACAAAAACGTCAACGAACTTCAAAGATGTGACCATTTTGAACTCCGCTGATAGAGCATTTTTTGACTCAATGAAATAAGGCTGTTATTGGTTGTTGAATTCTCCGCTGAGAGAGCACCATCCCGCCTTCCTCCCAGAGCAGCCAGAGCTTTATAGAGAGATGCCATAGAGAGACGGATCCCTCTATGGATAAACCTGAGCAGTGACCAAATATGTTTCTAATTTGTTATAATAAGCAGCCGATGATGCGTTTGAACGACTTGAGTTTGGACAGTCTAGAAATGAAGACGTGTTCTTTTTGCCAAAATTTTGATGCTTTTTTGAAAAGCACGAAGTTAAATTACGTTGAAGATTTTCCAACGCAAGAGAAGCCTCCTTTTTCTTTTTTTTTTTGCTTTGCTTCTGGTTTTCAATTTCAAGGATATACTGGATTCATCTCCAGCACCCTAGTAGCAAATGGAAGAAATTAACGCCGACCGTAAAACCAGAAGCTGGGCATTGAAGGACCCAATTGGAAAAATTGGACCAAAAAAGTGCAAGCCATGAAATCCTCCAAGTGGTTCTTTTATTATACCAAGTGTTTGGATAACAAAGTACAAATAACTCACACACCAAAGTACACAACTCACACGCCACCTGCATAGGCAATTGCAAAGAAGATACACACCGAAAAACAAACAAAAAGAGTTTATATGACTTCCGTCTCTCCCATTAAACCTTCTAATGATTTGGAAATCTTTTTGATCAGAGGTTGAATCGATCATAAGAAGAAGAATTAGTCCAAAAATTAGGATACACTTTGGGAAAATATAACTTTCATCGAAGTTCATACTTACAAAGACTTTCTTTTATCAGCCATCCTTACTAAGTCTTAATCAGACTCACTTCCAAATATGCAGATCTTACCCAACTTAATCCTTATGATCACGCCCTACAACAAGTAGTACTAACTTAAACACACGTTTTTTAAATTAGTGATCAAATCTACTTGTTGCTGTTGGCAATGTCGACGACAAATCAGAACCTGACATCGTTCTTCTCCAACCTCTCCAAAGCAGTGTTGACGTAGTCTCCTCTTCACGACTTTAATGGTAGAAGTGATGCCATTTCTTTGCAGAAGTTCAGCATCTCCTCTTTCTGCCTTGTGCTCCCTACATAGTTCCCACTTACTGTCTTCCCCCCTTCACCCATTCAAACACAAATTTCGTTCTAAAGTTAGTTCCCACATTGGAGATATAATGTGTCCGTGTATATGAGAGTACGAATGCAAGCGTGTGCAAGTGGACTTTTAAAAAAAATAAGGAATGCTCGTCTTTTCAAACAATTTTCACTTGGTACCATTAGGAAAATGTAAATACACAAATACCCTTGCGAAATCCATGTACACCAAAACAGGTCTTTAAATAAATGTAAACACACAAGTACCCTTACATAATTCTTTTACACTAGACCGGCCCTGGAGGGAGGTTGAAGAAGTGGCTGCTTTGGGTCCCAACCTAAGGCCCAAAACGGACACCAAATTTTGGTAACCCATGTATTAGGGACGATTATTTATTTGAGCCCAACCGATCAAAGTGCCCCAATTCCCGTTAGCCTGTATTACATTTTAGTTTTCACAAATCTCTTGGCCATTAGATAGAGGCAGAAAAGCATGTTCGTTCTCTACCACATCGGGAGCAGTAAAGGAACACATTTGCTTATTGGTTGAAGATTTTCTGAAGTAACAGAAGCCTCTCTCTCTCTCTCTCTCTCTCTCTCTCTCTCTCTCTCTCTCTCCGGTTTTCAATTACAAACTATACTTGTATCATCAAATACAATCTAGTTAAGTATTGGGTTGCATCTAATAAAATTTTAACTTAGATTAATACCATAAATGTTGGGAAATAGTACAAGAAGAGAGTAAAAACAAATACAAACCTAACATGGACATCTATCAAGAAAGAGTTGAGACTCACGAGTAAAAGAAAAACAAAAAGATTATCAACCAAAAAAGAAAGGAACCAAAATGTTTTTCACTTGTTATAATGAATAAGTTTTGTATTTGTACCTTTTTTTAGGTTGATTTTAGCTTTTAATATTTTGAATGGAAAAATGCATAAAGGTCTCAAAATAAATATATAAATATGTGTGTGTGTGTGTGTGTGTGTGTGTATATATATATATATATATATATATATATATATATCTCAAAGTTTTCAGAGGCGAAAGCGCAAGGCGAGGCGTATGCCCCAAGGCACTGAGGCGTAAGCCTTTTGATTTTTTTTAAATAATTAAATTAATAAAATAACTTAAAAATACAAAAAATGTGTAGTTCATAAAAGATAGATTAATACAAAAAGATAGCATAAAGTAAAATATCAGTTAATGACTCATTATTACCTTATTAGTTAATAACTAATTGAGAAACCCTATAACATCACTTTATTATTTAACATTTTATCTTATTAACTTATCACTTTATTAGTTATTAACAGAGCATATCAGTTTGTCACTTAGTAAAGGAAAACAAAGCACAACTATTTAAAAAAAATAGAGCCCGACTGTGGATGATGAACAACTTCAACAAGGCAGCACAGAGAAGGGGGGGGGGGGGGGGGGGGGGGGGGGTTGGGGTTGGTTTGAATTTGGTTTGAATTAGGAAATTATCAAAATTAGATTAGGAAAATTTCTCTCATAAGGCTTACACCTCACCTATCGGGGCGTAAAAGGCGACTGAGGCATACGCCTTAGTGCGCCTAAGGAAATTAGGTGACTGCCTTGGTGGTTCACTGCCCATTTTTTCAAGCCCCGAGGCGTTTTGGCATTGCCTCACCGCCCCAACACGAGCCCAAAAAACGCCTTTGAAAACATTGATATATGTATATATATATATATATATATATATATATATATATATATATATATATATATATATATATGTGGAGAGGGAGAGAGAGAGAGCGAGTCTCACCAAGCACGACAAAAGGCCTTGAGACATGAAGTGGGGAGACCCATTAAGAACGACTTCCCATCAAACTTCAACAAATATGGGTGAGGCTCAAGGGGATGCAACACTGGCAGTATGTGAATGATGTAGTCAAGTGAGTCGCCTCTGGAAGAGAGAATTGCAGAATTTAGTCGTAGCTCAAGAATTCAGAATGTTCCAACTCTTTTCCATGTGTGAAGGCAAAGGAGCAGTTAACTTTAGGCTCTCCAGACCCGAAAGGTCAAAATCCGATGATAACTGCACATGGTGCAAAGCGCTAGACACGTTGGGCAAAACCATCTCTTTACAATGAAGGTGTAGAAGAGGCTGCTTTTCGAGAATACTTCCGTTCTCCAATTCAAGGCCAAAGGGAAGTCTTTTTCCCTTTGGCAACTTCTCAGGAATAGAGCCAGGTAGATGTTTCATTTTCCTATGAGCCTGCCATCCGTACTTGTAGTCTCCAACAATCGGTGTACCTAATACCTCAGCACAATGTACTCGAAGCTTTTTTGTAGCAGAACATGGACAGAGGAACATGTGCAGTATTATTATGAGTAACAACTGAAGCAAGAAGATACATAGAATCATGAAAACTGATAATCATACCTGGTGCTTTCTACCAGTGAGAGGAGACAGCTCTAACCATGTATAACCTGCAATTTTTAAATCTATCATAAAACAGCCTGTAGATTGAAGGCATGAAGTTCGGACGATATCCAAGCACCAACATTGACTCTAAAATCTAAGCCAATATCCAACATACATTAGTACAGAAGTTCTCAATGCTTCTACCCTTTAGTTAACACACATAGGCATGCACAGAAATAGAAAGAAAATTATCTTAACTGCAGGTTGAGAAAACATAGGTGTTACCTCAACCACTGAAGAACTCTCTCTTTCTCCATTTTCTTCTCGGCAAATATAGTATCAGCTATGTTATATTGATTTTGAATGTATAAAGTACCACTGTGGAACACTCGACACTTCTAAAGATGTTGGATATGTGTTAAATACATTCGGTTGGACAATCACCAATTAATCGTAAGCATTCTAGTTTCAGTAGAAATACGAATAAAATTCTCAAAATATACATAGGATGTTCTGTGGCACCATTTACACGCCTTTGACATTAGAAAACAAAAGAAAACCTCATCCTTCAAATGGGAATCAGATGCATTTGACAATTTAACAATTTGCGTGCCCTTGGAACTTTGAATGTTGCAGAACATAAAGCTGCTTTTGTACGAAACAGCTTCTCAGCAGGTAAGAAGTAAGAACTAATAAGGCAGTGGCATGCATTTTACTTAGAGCCACATATCAGCCACACAGCTTGATCAAATCAAGGATTGGATCACCTGATAGTACAACAGTACCACTCACAAGAGCAGCACAATCAAAATCGGCAGAATAACAAGGGTTTCTAAATTTTAAGCTTAAGAAGCTGTCATATTTCATAAAGGCATTATTTCTTTTTTTGCGTTTGTCAGAAAATTCAGGTAAACTTTCAAAAACAATAAGCATGTGTGCTGAATGTGTGATGGAAGTGGTATAGTTACTCCGGTACAAATTGCATCAAGAATCCACTGAACTGTGTTTATTCCTCCTAGTCTTGTGATCAGTAATAGCTATCTGCAAATGAGTATCAGAGCTTACCATTGCAAGAAGATTCAATTACTCGATACTCTGTTATGGCATGCTGAGAAGACATCACTTGAGCATCGTCAGCTACAGTTATTCTCTCAGATTTTCCATCATCCACTATCACCTGAAAGAAGTCAAATTGTAACGCACTAGACCTTCCGAGGTTGCAGGACTATTCTGTTTTCACTTTTTTGATTCCATGTGCAAAAAATCGCTTATGTTGCCATGAAAAGCATGGGTGGTGCAATGAAAAAATGGAACTCGTGTTCTTTTGGTAATGAGATGTTAAAAAAAAAACAAATAAAAATAGATTGTCGGCTTCAACAAACAAGTGAATCACATAAAGTGAAACAGCAAGGGCAAAGACAGAAGCAAATAAACCAAGTTGCAAGGACGCAAGGTCGCTGTTAGTAGAGACTGTAACCTTTTTTAGTGGCACTGAGATTAGTCCTTTAGAGCGTCTTGGGGACCCAATGACAAGTGCCCAATACTTCCTTTGCAATGTTCTCTTTATATTTTGCAGATCCTTCAAAAGGAAAATTTATAAGATATAGCTCACAAAGGCGATAGTAGAAAAAGAAGGGGAAAATGAAGAAGAAGACGCAGTGATGCAATTCTATTCCTTTGAAAGAAAAAGGGACAAAAAAGGCGAGCAAAAACACACATCACTTGATGCTCCAGAAGTTTTCTCGCGGAAGATAGAATGCAATACTCTGGCACTTGTTTGTGTCCTCCCCATAACCAAGATGCCACTACTATCTCTATCCAGTCTGTGCACCTAATAAGAAACAAACTTATAAACAGATAAGAGAAGATGATTGAGAACCCCCAGACATTCATCCCAGTAGTAATTGACTATAGGAAATGCTGTCAAAGAAGACGGGGGGGGGGGGGGGGGGGGGTTGAACCCAATGCACCAATTCAACCAGGGGATAACACACTTTGAATTATTGTCGCATGACCACTTGTATTTGTGGTGTAACAAATATTTCTGGTATATAACACACTTCAGGGGCATTGGCTCCACCACATATAGAGAGAGTCATATAACAAGGGGTGAGAGTGGAAATATAACAAGCTTTTCTATCGCAATAAAGCTATGCTACTATTCTAACGCAAACCATCTATACCGAACTTAAATAAAAGCTCACCAGTCGAGGGGGTTCTGTGTAATCATATCTCAAATAACTAGCAGCTAGTTCATCTAAGCTGTTTCTTATGCCTGCTCCACCCTGTCAAGATACATTAGTTGAATAAGGTGACTCAATGGCCACAATTTGTCAGTACACAGATATATATATATATATATATATATAAGATTGAAGATGCTGATAGCTAACCTGAACAGGCATTCCAGGGGGTTTATTCACAACAATAATGGCTGAATCCTAGATATTGGAACATTTAACTTCAATGTTGGAAAGAAAAGAACATGATGTCAATAATATCTGAAAAAAGCCAAATGCCAAAATTTAAGCACCTTATACAACTCAAGACTGCAGAGAAACTCCATTTCTTCTTCATTGCAAAAGCACTCTGGTTTCTTAGTCTCTGAGGGAAACTCTTGAACAGTTATAGGAAGAAATATCTGATCTCCTACATTCATTGGATCTTTCGCAGCTACCTTCTCATAATATATATATCACGTGAAAGAAATCAATGAATACTTGCTCCCATGAGAAGAAATAAGAGTGGAAAGCTTTCTTTGTATGTGCAAACAGATAAATAGTATGAGAAAAAGGAAATTTAATTGAATGGGAATATAAGCATGAGTTACCCTTGTAAGCTTATGTTCGTGTGTTCGAACACCCAAATCAGAACTCGTTGCCAAATCAGATGATTCTCTTCGAACCTGTAACATAGTGTATGGTAAAAATGGCTTGAAATATCAGGAGAAGAACAATTCAACCTTTTTTCACAATTATGCCTTCCAGTTTCCGCCATGACCCCAAATTTGGTAAAAAGTGAAAATTCACATATCATTTATGAGAAAAAACCAATTTCAAAATATTTCAGCTAGTCTTTTGTTCCTACCAAAACTTCACTTTAACATGAAATTTGGATTAGGGAGGTGTTAATGTATTTCCAAATCCCCACGTTAAGCTGTTACTTTTTCCCACCACCTCAAACCAACAAAAAGAAGATATAAAATATTGCTGTAATGTTTCTGAAAAAGGGAGATGAGACACTGATATTGACACACTGATATTTTGGAAAAAAATTCATACCATTAATCTCGAATTCATAACTTATGTATAAAAAGTTCGTAACGTAAATCCAAAATGTTATGAATTCAAAGAATGCATATCGTACACACCCTTGAATTGTAGCATTTCCCTCTAAAAAATCAGGTGGAAAGGAATATGGAACGAAATCATACTGCATACAAACGGCAATCATTCGAGGGCCCGTTTGGTTGACACTGCTTGTTAGCTTATTTATCATAAATAAACAACACGCAAACCCCATAAGCAAAATACGCTCTTAAATTCTTAGTTATTGGGATTACTGAGGGCTAGACCTGTCTCAGGCGAAAGAGTTTCTGCACAAGAGACCTCGGAAGCTGAGGGCAGCACCGTAGGACCCACTTAAGCGCCGTGGTGGCGGTAACGGCGTCATCGGAACACCGTCCTGACAGCTCCTTTCCAAGCGCAGCGCCGTCGACGATCGAATTATTGAACGGCGGTAAGGTGAACCACTTGCCTTTTGACTTCTCATCTTTCCTTTCAGTCACCACCGCATCGGTCGTGGCGGTGCTGTATTGAGATTGAAAATCCTGAAAGGCTAACGGAAGGGTCGTTGCTCCTCGAGATGCGGCGGCGAACGGTTGGACGGCGCGGCGGAGGAGGGCGGTGGAGAGATTCATTTTGTGGGGTTTTGGGTTTGGGCTTGATGGACCTGAGGGTTTTGGAGGGAGTGAGGGGTTTAACACCAAAGACTTTTGGTTATAAGAAAAAGGAGGCTATTTTAGCCCAATGAATAAGTGGGCTTTTGCCTGTTTAGTGGGCCCAGTACTCAACGAATTAGTGGGCCAGTCTAAGTTAATTTTAGGGAAAATGACGGCCCATGATGTGTTTTGATAATTAATACCCGCCAATGATATTTTCTGAAAAAATTTATGTTATATCCCTTCAACATTAAGTGAAAATTCAATTTAGTACTTCACTTTCAATTTGGACAAATAAACACTTCCATTTTCGATTTCGTTCCAATGTCATTCCATACTTGAATGGCGTTATTTTTTGGACAGAAAATTCCCCTTTTTTCTAGCACGTGAGCTAATGGGAGGGGTATATTTGCCCATTCCCTCTTCCCTTCAAGGTAAAAGAAAAAAAACACTACTGAAAAAATTGAAAACAGATCTGGAAGGAGAGAGAGAGAAAGAGAGAGAGAGAGAGAGAGAGAGAGAGAGAGAGAGGGGAGGAGGAGGAGGAGGGTGATTGACGACCGCCGTCGTCTCCGCCACTAGCAGCGCCACCAACGGAAAGGAAGCTTCTACTCCGGCCGTCTCCTCCAATGCCAGCGAGCTTTACTCCAAATGGGTTTGACAGATCCTGTTGCGCCTGATGAGCACCCAATATTGTAGATATTTGGTGCGATTAGTCCTGTTTCATGTTATTTTAACTTGCATTTATTTAGCTTTTATAACGATATTGCACGTAAGATGTGTTTTTAATGTTTTCAGGTAAAATGTGCAAATAAGGCATGTTTTGATGCCATGGATGACTCAAGTGCTTTCAAGTATCTTAAGACCTTGTCCGCTCCTTAAAATCTGTCTAAGTATGAACAAATGACTTTCTGAAAAAGTATTATTTTCGAGATAAAAAATGGCGGTAATTGATCCTTGAATTTTTCTAAGAGTAACTAGGAAGTTGCAAGGTTTTATTTGAAGAGCAAGGTCATGTTTTGAGCCATTTTCTCTTGTCACGCCCTCGATTTTCAACATAAATATAAATAACTTTTCTTAATTAAAATCCTCATGGTGACGTACATCATTTTCCAAAAGAGTTTTACCCAAGGCGCATCGGCCTGATAACTTGTAATTACAAAGAGTGAGAGAGAAGTTAAATAGTTTATAATTACCCATTTGTCAAATAACTAAAATGAAAGTACAATTACAGCTTCCAAAGAAATCCGAACGAGTGTCAATGCAATATCCCCATGCTAGCTTTCAAAAGGTTTCCAACAAATGCACGCACATTACTCCATGCTACAACTCCGAATGTACACCTGAAAAATAAAGGGTTGAGCAAAACACATGCCCAGTAAAAAAATCTCTACAAACTTTATAAGCAAAAGAGAAGATTTGAACATGAAAGAATGAAGTCTAAGACAACGAAAGAGAATGCAACTTAACGTAACTTTATGAAGGGAACTCAAAACTCAAGGAACACTTCGCTTGCCATTAACCGATCTATTAACCATCTTTTAAGAGTGTTATTGATTTAACTCCATCTCGTACATTTCTACAGTTAATGACTTGCATTCCGGGTCTTATGGACCCCGTACATCTCCCGTCAACCTCCAATAGAGCTCGAGTAGCTCCACCTCCATTAACACGCCAAACAATGAGTTTAAGAAATTTTCCGGGTCTTAGGGCCCCATATACCCACATTACATTTTCGGGTATTCGTGACCCCGTATGGCCATCTTACATTCCGGGTGCTCATGACCCCGTACATCCAATTTAAGTTCCGGGTATCAAGACCCCGTATGCCGATTACAACTCATTTATATTGCTTTACGACATATATATTTCCAATGCTCTAATTGCACGATTGTAGAAAAAGAGAGAGATTGATATTAAGTACACGGCCCACGTACCGATTCATATTTCCAATCTATTTCCAAACTAATTATCCCGACCCATTCCTCACACTACAAGGCATCAAGTATTAAGTTCTCGTCCATTTATGATTCGTTCGTCCATGCTCCCATCTAACAATAAACCTTATCAACACACGTATTTAGTTGTTAACGAGTTCTTCCTGCCAATCCTAATATCTCACAAAATCATTAATAGTTAAATGAGCACCCCAATAAAATATTAGGATGACAAATTATTCCATCCAACCTTTGTATTCAATGCAACGAGAGCCAACGAATGAGGATAACCAAAGAATCATTGGAATGCGAACAACAATGCATGGAAGTGATTTAGAGCAGCTAGAAGTGTGTTGGAAATGAATGGATGTCACCGCAATCGAACAAGGAAGAGAAGAAGCAAAACTGTCCAAATACAAGGTGTTATCGATACCCTTGAAGAATGGTATCGATAACAATGGGTTGAGACCAAATAAAAACGTGATGTTATCGATACCATGACGAAAGGTATCGATAATAATAGGGTCAATATCATTCCAGACGTAAGGGTAGCGATAACAAAATCATAAGGTATCGATAACAATAGGTTTTCTTGGTTTTGGGAACGCAGTGTTATCGATAACAATAAAAATGTTATCGATAACGATAGCCTTCGAGCAGATTTTCTGCAGATTTCCTTTTGACTCAATCACAACTCAAACAACAATCCCAGGCACGAATCATGTACAAAACCAACTCAAGAACATATAAAGAGAGAGAGAAATCCCTACCTCGAGGGTTAAAGCCGGAACCCAAGAGATTCTCCGAGCCCTAAACTCCAAAATCTTCAATCTCAATCGAATAATCCTCTCCTGAGCTTGATCCACAAAATTCAAAGCTTGAATCACGTTTAGAAGACAATTTGGGGGTTGGTTTGTATAGAGCTTAAGTGGTTTTGATGGGTTCTTAAGTGAGAGTGGAAGAGAGCTGAGAGAAAGGGAGAGGTCGGGAGAGAGAGAGAGAGAGAGTGTGGGATTTGGGAAAAAGATTTTCCCCTCCCCCAATACACGACACACACATACATATATAGTATATATCACACACACACCTTCAAGTTTACAATTCCAACATTTTAGCCCCAAAATCAATATCCTTCACCAATTCCTTCATCTTATTCCACTTACCACATTTTAAATAATATTCAAAAAATTACAGGTCCGTACATCTCTTGAGATAAATGTGCAGTTTTCTATTTTACACTGTGGGGGTTGACATTTTGATTTAATTGGAATCTTGAAATTTTGGTAATGCCATTATTTCCAAATAGGTGGTACTTTCTTATTTTTATTAAATAAATTAAAGAAAAGAAAATGTAAAAGAAATGTTTAAAATGTAGTCTTTACTTAAGTTTAGAGAATGAAAATAAGTTGTTGTAGAGCTGTGAAGTTGCTGGGAGCTGCCTGCTGAAGTTTTGAAGGCTGGCCTGAAGACCTAGAGATAAGCTTTCCGTATCGATACAGCCTTAAACCGTATCGATACGCATTAGATTCGTGGGAAGGCAGGTTTTGTTGTATCGATACGGCCTTAACCCGCATCGATACGGGATCACTTCGGGGAAAGTGGCTTTTTCAAGCTTAGCAGTGTGGTATCGATACTTTCCATAATTAGTATCGATACTATGAGCTTTCGGCTAGATACTTGCTGCTTTTTGAACTTTCCAATTATGGAATAGTTGCTCCTTATAGTATGTTTATAGGATATTTGTTGGGAGAGAAGTTGAGTTGTATAAATACTCTTCTCTCTCACTTTAGTTCATAATCTATTTTATGCTCTAGGTTAGGGTTTCTCCATAGTTTTTTGCTTAGCCTCCGAACCTCGCCTTCGAATAAGGTTGAGAAAACCCCAAGCGTAGGGCTAGGTCGTCGATAGCATAATATCCGGAAGTCCGGGATCGTACCCACAGAGAATCGAAATATAGCTAGTTTGGATTGTAGGTTTGAAAGGTAGAATGCGGCGTTTAAGTCGGCCAACTTGATTTTGCTTTAAACGGAAATGATAATGGAAAAGACTAGAAATGAACTTTATAAACTAAAAGAGGCAAGTCTAGGGATCGTCTATCCCTTGACAAGGGCCGCTACCGGTTCTCGATTATAACTCAAGCGAGAGTCACGACCGCGTGCTCACGCCCGGAAGATTTAGCTTTAATGATTACATTTATTGAAAGATATGATTTAACCGAACTAAACAAACCTATTTTTGCTAATGTATCTAACACGTAGGAGGCCACGAGCCCTCAATATGCCGCTTGCCAAGACCGCTTGACTAAACAACATACCAAGGAGTTAACACCCCTCGTTTAGACCAAAATGGCTAGATTAATCCAATTCCGAAAACCATGATTTTAAGCCCGAGAGATCGAGAACCAAATAACCACCTAAGTCATTGGGAAAGATTAGCCCAAGACTTAGCCAAAAGACTACTCACACATAGCTAAAAGACTAGACATGGTAAGAAAATGGAGCGAAAGATTTAACCGAAGAAAACGAAAATAAACTTGATTTATGCAAAGCTCCAAAGCGTAGCTACAACATTAATAAACGAGAAATTAACATAAGACAAATACTTACATGAGTTCTTGAAGAAATTAACTAAGAAAAGCTTGAAAGCAACAATGGAGTCCTAGAAAGACTTAGGCCTAAAAAAGACTAGAAAATGGCCTTCCTTCTATAAAAGGCATACAAGCCTATTTATAGGGCTCTAAAGTTAAATTACAAATGACCAAAAAGTCCCCCAAAATATCCCAAAAATACTCCATAAGTGGAAACTTTCCATAAATGGAAAGTTGAAAAAGCTAACAAAAATCTGCAGATTTTTCCATGCAGTACCGGTACTGGGCAACTCCCAGTACCGGTACAAGGCTTCAACGGGCTGGAAAATTGATCTCTGGACACCCGGTACCGGTACTGGGAATTGCCCAGTACCGGTACCCGCTTGACAGATTTTTGGGCAAACTTCGTAGGCTCGCTCCGGACACTCCCGAACTCGGATTTAGGCGTTCTTTGGACCGTTGGAAAGCTTGTCGAGTCTACTTTCTAACCCAAGTGGTTTGGATCAAAATTACTTTGTACATCAAAAGTTATGACGATTCTACCCTCAGCTAGTCGAAAGGTGAATTGCTTTGGCAAAATCCTCACTCCTCCTTCAATTCCCTTGACCCTTGAGCGACCCGAGCAACCTCCAAACCATCTTTTCATGAATTTTCGGGCACCGCAATGTGGTGGCATGTGGCCTTGAGTACTTGGTTGCACCCGGAGCATTCCTTGGCGTTCAAACGCGCCTTATTTATACGAATTACCTGAAATACACAAAAACCTACCTTACGTGCAATATCATTATAAAAGCTAAATAAACGCAAGTTAAACCAACATACTACGGGACTAGTCGCACCAAATATCTACAGTATTGGGAGCTCATCATTTTTCTCAAGCTTCTTAGTTTAATTGTTCAAGAACTTCTTAAGGTAATTAGTATTCGTTAATTTTCGTTTATTAATGTTGTAGCTACGGACTAGATTCTTCTTAATATCAAGTTTATTTCCGTTTTTATCGGTTAATCAATTTTCACTTCCTAGCATAATTTCTAGTCTTTTTAATATGTGTGAGTAGTATTGCGGGCTAAGTCTTGGGATACTCTTTCTCGATGACTTAAGTTGTTGTTTAGTTCTCAAACTCTCGAGCTTAAAATCATGGTTTTCGAAATTTAAGTAACCTAGCCATTTTGGTCTAAGAGAGGGGTGTTAACTACTTGATATGTCGTTTAGTCAAGCGGTCTTGGCAAGCGGCATATTGAGTGCTTGTGACCTCCTACGTGTTAGATACATTAGCAAAAATAGGTTAATTTAATTTCGATTAATCACATATTTTGATAAACGTAGTCGTTAAAGTTATATCTTTCGGGCGTGAGCACTCGGTCGTGACTCTCGTTTGAGTTATATTGAGAACCGGTAGCGGCCTTTGTCAAGGTTTAGACAATCCCTAAACTTGCCTCTTTTAAGTTCATTAAGCACATTTCTAGTTTTTTGCTTTAGTAATTTCACCGTTCAAAGCAAAATCTAGTTGGCCGTCTTAGACGCCAAAATCCGCTGCATAAAATCTACAATCCAAACTAGCTATATTTAGATTCTCTGTGGGTACGATCCCGGACTTTCGGATATTATGATTTCAACGATCTAGCCCTACGCTTGGCGTTTTTCCAACCTTATATTTGAAGGCGAGGTTTTCGAAGCAAAGCAGCGCCCGACTTCTTCATCCACCAAAGGCCGACTTGTCCCTCCTCCTCGAGAGTTTAAGCAGCATTCTACTGGTCTAGAACCTCACAACACCCCTTATCCATCTCTGATTTATACCACCTAACGGCCAACTCCATCTTCTCCCTCAATTTTTTGGCCTATCAATTTGTCAAACCCTTGCAATTTGGGTATCGATCGATAATTGGGGGCAATACTTACAAAACTAAAGATTTGGGATTTGAGAGTTCTCATCAATTTTTCTTGTCGTGCAATTAGAACCAATTCAAAATCTAATTTCTTTTACACCATCTGACCCATCCATTTGAGTTTAGAATTGAGTTTGGTAACATTGGGTCATATACACAGTTTCTTCTCCAGTCTTTGTGGTTAATTTATTAGAAATAGGACTTAAAAAAAAGTTAAAGATCAAGTTTGCCTTGGTAGAACTATTTGCTTGATGGGTCGATGGTGGGTATAAGTTTTTAGCCGTGGACGATCGGAAGTGAGTGATTTCGTGTATAGGTATAGATTTTTGGCCACCAGCGATCGGAGAGGGCGGTTGCAGCAGTGGGCGCAGATCCTCCTTTGATGAATTCGACAGAAATAAAACAATGATGTCGAACAACTCTTTGTAGGAACAAACAATACTGGACGATGGAATTTGGTGGTGTGGAGCACGATACTGGTATGGGTATTGGTGATAATTCAAAATCGGTTGAAAGGTTGGAGCTTTTGGCAGAAGAGGTGGGTGGCCAAATATGGACAGAGGAGAGAGACACCAGGGAGGGAGGGGTGGGTGAGGGAGGAGAGAGACTTGGGTTTTGAGGGAGGTGTAGAATGACAAATTTACCCCTGAAAAATGGTCACGTGCTGGGCACATGATGATTTTCTGCCCAAAAACACTAACGCCATCCAAGTATGGGATGACATTGGAAAGAAATTGAAAATAGAAGTATTTATCTGTCCAAATTAAAAGGTGAAGGACCAAAATGAATTTTTGTTGAAAGTCGAAGGGATATAAAAGAAATTTTTTTACATTTTCAGTATTAACAAATATTCTCAGCACGTTCTTGACGGCTATTAATTACTCCCTCCGTTCCAAAATGAGTGTCCTTTTTGGGACTCCGTGCCATTTTCAAATGCTTATATCTTTTGATTTATGAAGTTTTATGTGATTTTGAAAACTTTGTTTAATAGAACTAATTATGATCTATCAAACAAGATCCATATTGCATATTTTTTGACATTCACATTGAAAGATATAAGCAATTGAAAATGACACGCTTTCCCAAAAAGGACACTCTTTTTGGAACGGAGGGAGTATCAAAATACGTTATTGGCCGTCATTTTTCCTTAGTTTTAGCCCAAAAATAGTGTGTATTATTGATGTTAAGTGATATTTTGTTAAAAAAATAACTAATCATTCGTCTCGAGAGGAAGAATTATAAAGATAAGAAACAATAGATCAAAACTGCAAAAAGTGTGAAGAACAAAAGATAGTTTAGGGATTTTTTTTTTCTTCCTTAGGGAATATTTTGGGACTTTTGATCATAGTTCTGTAATTTTGATTACTATCATCATCAGGACTAATGGATAATGTCAAAAAATTTAGCACGAAATTCTAAGGCTACCGCATGCCATGTGGACCCTACTTTGGACCCCAAAAAAATATAAAAAAAACTAGGGTTTGGCTGTGCCTACACACTACCTACTCCATTTGGAATTATCCTTTGAATCTTGGAACACAATAATGGGTATCAAATTTGTCGGTAGTTACAAACTATTTTTTGGTGGCACAAAAAAGAATTGCTTGAAAGAATTACCTATGCATGTGGCATGGGCAATTTTTGTAACTTTCAAAAAAAATAATGTATTGGTAAGATCCAAATTTAGTGGATCTGATATTTTTTAGATAATTGTCCGTGCCTACGGCACTCCCAAAACATTTACTAGTACAATTCTTCTGACTTATGGTTAAAAGTTAGTAACAAATAAATGTAAAAGGAGAAATATAAAAGAAATATAAAAAGTTCTTCTAATATTCTTAATCCCACTACACAACTATCATCCGGAATAACACTAAAAGAAAAAAAATCATCTCTTTTTAAACCTTCGACCACAAATATTTTCTAAAAACTATCATAGCTCTCTCTTGATGCTTATTATAAAAAAAAAAAATATTTAGGTTGGAAGAGAAGCCAATCTGCATCATTCCCCAAAAAAGTGTTTTGGACGCAGTACCTAGGTACTTCTTCAATATTTACCGCAGACTAAATCAGCCATTCTTACACAATATTGATCCCATCAAATTTAACTATATTCATAGATTAACTCTATTCCTATGAATATTTGCTTTTACAAATAAGGGAACACAAATTCAGCTATCTTTCTTATATATCATTAGATTCATTACCCTCTCCAACCCCTCACCAAACCGCTCCCCTCACCTAATGTCATGCACAAGAAAGATCAATTTCGTAGAGGAAAAAGCATTTTTGAAAAGAAAAGAAAAAAAAAAAAAAACAGAAGGGGTGAGAGAAGGAAAAATGGAAAAAGATGTAAAGGAAATAAAAGTTTTCCTCTCTCTTTCCTCTTCCTTTACATTACCAAACACCAATTTATTGTAACAATCAGAAAAAAGAAACATGTTAACAGCCCTAAAATTTTACCAGAAAGTTTAGGGAGAAAGCCTCTATCATAGTTTGCTTATTAAAGAAAAGTATCCCCCTCTCTCACAAGGATGATTACATAGAATAGGATCTGTGCCGTTCCGGTTTCTAGAAAAAGGAAGTTTTAGAAAAAAAAGGTAATTTCAAGCTTAAAAATTATGTATTTACGCAAATAATTTTTCTACCAATATGAATCTTGTTTGATAGATCTCATTGAGATCTTTTAAACGGTGCAAAAACAATTTAAAAATTATTTTTTATTTTCATTATATTTGAGCTTGAAATGACCATCTTTTTGAAAAACAAGGTTTAAAAAGAAAGCGGAACGGAGCCAGACCAGTTAACATTCAAAACCCATTTCAAAAATCAAATTTCCATTTACAGATAAAAGAGAAAAAACATAACTTGCTTCAATAGGACCAAATAGAGGGAAAAAACTGTTGGCAACAACGGGAGAGAGAGACAGAGAGGACTCGGGTGGATTTGAATTGGGTACAGGTGAAGGTATGAGATGGCAATTGTGTAATATGTGCAAAGAATGTGAGCAATTTCTTGGAAGGAGGAGAATGCCTCTCAACCCTTGGATCAAATGAATCTCAACCCTTCTTTTAACTTGTGTTTGTGTGTCTCCATAAATTTTAAAATATTTGTCTATGACGCCATGTAAAACTGAGTTTTGTCTCTATGAATTCAGAAAACATATCCATCGATATCCGTTGGAGCTAATTTTTTACATGGCTCCATAAATAAATATTTTAAAATTTACGAGTATTTGTCTGTATTTTTGTGAAGTCCGAAGTAAGTCCCACACAGCATGGAATAGCCTTGTGCGGTGGTTTGGTGCGGTGTACGTGCCACGTTTGTATGATTTGGGCTTTCATCTTCTGATGATGGTGGCAATTGCCAACAAGGCCTTCAGCCTCAAGTAAAGCTATGTTTGGTATCGAAAAATCTTATTTTCTTCTTTTCGTGTATTTAGTACCAAGATGTTTATTGTTTGTCGTTTATATTCTAGTTAAGAACTCACATAGCTCGGACAGAGGGTTGGTGCTGCTACATAGCACCGTGCTACGTGGTTCGGATGTCATCCGTTTGACAATTTAACGGTTCAAATCTCATATTTGCAATGAACGACTCGAATGCAACATGGGTGCAGATGAGATTTGAACCGTTGGATTGCTGAATGGATGGCATCCGAACCGTGCAGCTCGGTGCTGTGCAGCAGCTGCACAGCACCAACAGCCATAGTTAAAAGTTCGCTTTATTCAAACCACCTGCTTTTTGAAAAATAAAAACAATAGACTAAGGCTGCTGATTTTGTCACTCTATTTTTTTGTTAACGTCACTCCTCTGCAAGTGTATTTTTGGTGCAAAATACACTTGCAGGGGGGTGACGTTAACAAAAAATAGAGTGACGAATGAACAAGGTAAATAAACTTCTTGGAAAAAATATCAAAATTGAACTTTACGAGCAAGCCAAACACAGTGGTAATCCGCTATGCCCTCAATTAGACCCGTTGTGCTTCACCATTCCCATACGTTTGCCAAAAAAAATAAAAAAATTCAATGCTTCTTCCCATTCTGCCTTCAAAATAAACGATTTAGAGCGGTATTTGGGTGCATTATCCTAAGTTATTATCTGAGCAATGTTTGGTATTTCGAAAGGATACCCCGAAAATACTCCGAAATGAGAAATTAATAGTCCAGATTTATTTTGTAATGAATCTAGATCATTGAAATTTCGGGATATTTTCAGAGTATCTTTTCGGAATACTTATTTGGATTCCAATTGTCTTGAGCCGGCCTTTTAGTGCAGGAAATCGTGGTCCCATTTTTGTTTTTGGAAGTTAGCTTTCTACATGAAAGATACAACAAAGATGCTGCTTGACAAAAAGAACAAGTAGAAGATATTCTGCATCGCATATTTTTGTCATCACGTGCATGATTTTTCATCTAACAAGCCAAGTTGAAAAGGGCATTGGTTTTGGCAAATTTCTCTTAAATTATTAACCCACATTCTCATTGAAATATTGTTCTTATCCTCCAACACCATTGCCTTATCTTCACTTACGACCTTACATTTTTTCTCACCACAAATCACACAAAAAAAAAAAAAAAAAATCATAAATGGAACAATCACATTAAAATAGTTCAAGTATATATATATTTTTATAATCGGACGTTTGGGCGAGCTTAGATGCACCTCGATTAATTTTTGGGCCTTGAAGATAAGATCGAGCATAACCCTCAATGGCCCCAATGTTTGGAATGTTTATCGTTCGTGAGAATGGAACCTGTGATATCATGGAAGAACACTTATTGCTTTCTCACAACTATATGGCCAAACCCGTTAGAGTTAATAGTTTTGGAGGAGGGCAAGAGGGTAATTTCACATACCAACTCACCTAGGTAATTGTTGACTAGGGAGAGGCATAATGAACCATTTAAACACACACACACACACAATACCCAAACTCCTGATGTGGGAGCCAGCCCAACTGACGCAAGCCCAAAAGCCTCGCCACTAAAGAGTGGCACCACGACAGAGGGCCCAAGGGGACTGCACTAGAGGTCAAGCACCCAAACCACAACGGGTGGACGAGACTTGGTTGTTTTGGAGGAGGACAAGAGGGTAATTACACATACTAATTCATCTAGGTAATTGCTGACTAGGGAGAGACATAATAGACTCTTTAAACACACACATACAATGCCTAAACTCCCGATGTGATAGTTCAAGTACTTTGAATCGATGAATTCTCCGTAAAAATAGGACAATACAATGGGTCGCAAGAATACAATTTCCACATAAATACCGTCTACGAAAATTCAATCCCAACCACACATCAATCGCGTATTATTAGATGCGTCCCCCTTCATTCAAATAATTGTTTGGGACTACTACCACGTGGTACTTCGTACTACTTTACAATCACACATTTCTGTGGAGGTTTACCATTAGTATATGGACCTCACAGGAACATATAGTTGTAAAGTGGTCCGGAGTACCACGTGACAGTAGTCCCGAACAATTGTATAATTACTTTTCAATGCATGAGTTTTTTTGGTCTAGTACATTGTTCGACGGTGCAACTCGAGCGCCGATTATTCCATGTACGAAAATTTCAATCCCAACTTTCATGTGCTGGAATGGCCAATTATATCATCCACAAACAACTTTATGTTCCGGTCCGATGATCCACCGTCCGCCACCGCATCTCGAGCGGCCACTTTCAACCCCGCCGCATTTTTCTTAAACTCCTCCGAATTCGGCCCGCCCATAACCTCTTCAATGCACCTCTCCACTTCCTCACTGGTTACCACACCGTCCGAGTTCGGGATGACCCGCATGCCTATCCGCCACACATCCGCAATAAACTTTGCATTTGTCGGCTGGTCCGTCCACTGGGGGTATGCGATTACGGGCACGCCGGCAGTGATCGTTTCCAGCATCGAATTCCATCCGCAATGGCTCAGAAAGCACCCAATTGATGGGTGCATTAGAACCTTTATTTGAGGACTCCATGGCACAATAAGGCCTTGTCCTTTCAATTCTTCTAGAAACCCAAATGACGCTTTCTCTGCGCCGTCCTTCATTTTGAAGTTTAATCACAGAAATCAGAAGAAAAAAACAAATAACTGTTCAAAAAAAATTGTCCAAATCAAGCATTTTCTGGTTATTTTTTTTACTAATTTTTCGTGGGCACCCTTAAAATTATGTTCTAAATATATTAAACTGCTCGAATCATCGAAATTCGATCGCAAAAAAAGAATCCATATTTTAAGAAATCCTAATTTGAAACATTCCTTTAGAATAGATATATAGATAGATTACCAGCACTTTACCTCATAATCGGGTCGTTTCACCACCCAAAGAAACGGCCGGGCACTCTTCTTCAGACCCGTCGCAATACTCTGCATTTGCTCTTCCGATAACACCACAATGCTTCCAAACGAAACGTAAATAACAGAACACGCTCCTTGCTGATCAAGCCACCCGATACAATCGTCATCGGATTTCCACATATCAACTCCACCCACAGCATCATCCGCCCGATCTTCACCCAACAGTTCCTGCGGCACAAGCGGCCCGACCGGCATGACCCGGTGCATCTCCGACATGGACCCGATGACATCCTTCTCGAGTTCTTCGAACGAGTTAACGAGAACCCACTTGAACTTCCCCATGCTCCGGAACAACTCGTCGAATAACTTCGGGAACGCGCTAAAGTGATTGGAAGGGAGAACAAAAGAGGGTAAATCCTCTGTTTTAAGCAAGGGCAACCCGGGTAAATCCGCGGGTAAGTCCGGGTTTTTCACCGTCGGAAACGGGTTGAGGTTGTTGTAGAAGCGGTAGTATATGGAGTAGAGAGCGCAGGGTTGTATCCAGAGCATGGCGCAGGGGATTCCGTGGGCCGCTGATGTATCAGCGGCCCACGGAATGAACGGGTTCGTGATCACGCAGTTGAATTCGGTGGGGTGGTTGCTTTGGATTATGGCGGAGAGGTTTGCGGGGCCTGCGGCAGCGAGGGAGTCCATGAAGTGGTCGAGGTTGGACTTGCGGTCGTAGTCGAGGGGGAGACCGTCGGAGAAGAATTCGAAGCGGATTTTCGCAACGGAGTGAGCGGAGGCGGTGGTGGAGGAGGCTATTATGCGGTGGCGGGCGAGTTCGGTTGTGGCGAGGGTGACGTGGAGGTTTTTTTGGGAAGTTATGAGGCGGTTGGCTAGTCGGAGCATGGGGTTGATGTGGCCTTGGGATGAGAACGCTACCATTAGTACGTGAATGTCTTCTTTGGTTTCCATGATAGTCTTGGAGAGATGGAGAGAGAGAGAGAGAGAGAGAGAGGTGGCGGCTCTAAGGCAGTGGTGGGGGATAATAAGAGGCAACCACGGTAGGCAGTGACGCATTCACAAATCAGAAAATCATGTGGTGGTAATTCAATTGTTTATTTCTTTTGCAAAATTTTAAAGTTTTTGATTTTTTTTTTCTTAAATTTAGGAGTTGTCCTTATTTAAATTTTTTTCGCATTTATTAGTTTTGCGCCAAATCTTTATACGTTATTGATTCGTCTTGACGAGATCCATGTATTTTGAGAAATAACCATTTTTAGAACAAAAAAAATTGTCATTTTTAAACTAAAAAGTTTTTATTTCTCAAAATACTTGGGTAAAAGTAAAAAAAAAATTACTTTTCCAATTTCTCTCGCCGAAACGAATCAATGACCCACAAAAATTTTGCGCAAAACTAACAAATACGAAAAAAATTTAAATAAGGACAATTTTCAAATTTAAATTGGGTTTAAGTTAAGTTGAAGAGGTAATCAAGAAAAATAGAAGTATCAATCCCCCTCATAATTTGACATTATGTGAGACCATGGTTTTAAATAAGGGTATTAGGTACACAGAAAGATAATGGACGGGGTCTAACGGGAGTATCAAGACGGATCCAAGAATTCTCTTTAGTGGGGGCACCAATTTTTATTACACTTGAAAAAAAATTTATAATCAAGCACAATATAAATTTAAACTTCATCATATGAGAAAAGGAAAATAATTTGAAAAAATTCCTAAAAATAAACGCAAAAAAAGTTATAATTCCTTTACGGCTTCTCTAATGAGAGCCACCATCAAGGGGCAAAATTTGAAAAAATAATGCTCATGTTTTTTCATTAGTGAATTATTTATAATGTGATTATGTGTGCTTATAACATTGTCCAAAAAATTAAGTGCTCTAATTTTTAATTAATTTTGAATAGATACAAAAATCTTTATTTTTTGATCATATTATTTTAAAGGGTCATAATTAATTTTTGTCTTTAGAGATCTCATATGAGAGCTGTAGAACCAAATGAAGAGAAGATACTTAAGTGCTCCAATTTTCAATTCGTTTGAATTGGTACGAATATCTTATTTTTCTAATTATTTTATCCTTAAGGTTCATAATTAATTTTTAGTTCTAAAGCTCTCAAATGAAAATCCTAAGAGAGCCGTAGAATTAAATGAAAAGCAGATACTTAAGTATTTCAATTTTCAATCCGTTCAAACTGATGCAAAAATTATATTTGTCTGATCATTTTATCCTTAACAATCATAATTAATTTTTGACTTTAAAACTCTCATAATTAATTTCTGGATTAATTTTTGAAAACAAAAAATTGAATTGCGTGCCCCCATAGTGCATCTGTCCCTTTGTAATGTAGCGGTCATCGGTTGCCGTGGTTATGAATTTTTGAAAATAATTGACAAAAATATTCTAAAGTGTCAAATCAGATGGGGAAGACAATACAAGTCGATGGACACATGATTCAATTTTACGAAAACAGCTTCTCGTCCTTCTCGTCTGGAATGCGTCTTCTTGATGCATATTAGGAGATTAAATTACTTCCACCAGCGGTAGAAATGATGTGCTTTTCACCACTGTCGTTGCGGGCTTTATCGTGCGTTTATTGGTGATCCGAATAATTCATCTTATAGAGCCCGCAGAATAGTATATTAAAGCAAAAAATTAGTTTGATCGGACATAATAGATCTATCAAAAATTGAATTTAAATTTATACAGTGGACTGTCTGATTCTGTCAAGTTTAACTATTCGGAAGAGTTTAACTTACAGTATATGCACGCAAAAGATTTACTTATTTTTGTTGGTGATTTTTCGTATTTCTCTTTTTCAAAATTGAACTCCCTATTTTATTTTTAGCTATGTTAAAATACAATATTGCCATTAAAATATGTCAAAAAGAGCGATCATTGAAGAACAATATTATAATTTCACATGAGTAAAAACAATAATGTTATAGACTTGTAGTTTCACATGAATAAAAACAAGAAAGGAAGTGCGATTATATAAAAAAGAGTCCGAAAATAACTCCCTTAAAGAAGCCGCCACCCCATCTCCCTCATTCCCTTCCTCCTAGGGTTTTACACCCTAATGGGTGACGGGAAAAGAGGGATTTCTCCCCCTCATGGGATTTTTTCATTTTTCGATCTTACATCTCGGAGGTTTTCTTTTCTTCCCCCTTCACCCTCCTCCTCCTCCTACTCCCCAAACCACCATTCGTCGCCCCTCCTTTGCCTCTTTTGACGTGTAGTCCAATGGTTTTTAGAGGTAGTGGTTGCAGATCGGGGTCGCCGGAGTGGGTGATCTAGGTTGGTGGATGAAGTTTATTTTTGTACGGCGGACTCTATCCGACCCGTTACTGATTTTCCTCTCGCTCTCTCAGTCTCTCTCTCTGGTTCTCAGACCCCTGTGTGTGTGTTTTTTTGTTGTTTTCTAGAGTGCTCCATCTGTTTGGAGGGGTGGGTTTAGTTGTAGTTGGGTGTAGTTTTTGAACTAAATCCCCTCATGTTTGATTTCTTGACCCTTTGTTTAGCAATGAAGTTTCCTCTTGATGTATTTTTGTTTCTTGGATTTATAATATCACATGTTATCATTTTGGAAAAAAAAAAAAAACTATACAAACAATTGTCTTCTCGGTCTTTATGCAAGAACACTCTGAAGTGATTTTTGGACGTTGTCTTGTAGTCCATTAAATGCAAACCAAAATTAAGCGCAGCATAACCAGTAGCATCCACACTCCACATCATACAAACGATTATGTCGATGATGGTGACATATCCCAATTTTCTCAAGGAGTTCGATCCTCTCACGTCTACCTGGTGGACTTATACATGGGATCCAGGAGTGCTGTAGTGCACCTTGCACGCGGTCGATTCGACTGTCTATTTCGTCACTAAACGGTTCGAATTTTAATTCAAATAATGGACGGTTCGGATTTAAAAGAGCTCAGATTAAATCTAAGACATCCATGCTAAGATGGACGGTCGAATGGTGTAGTGCGGCTACCGCACTACAGCACCTCCCAATCCCTTTAAATGACAGTTCGGTTTCTACTGTTTGTTGGCTTTGATCGGAACTATTAACGTTTTAGCGTTCATCAAGAATATCAAACTTGAAACCACATTGATAATCCAAGGGCAACACCTTGGATTCTTGGAGACGCTTCACCCCCACACAAGGTTGTGAGAGGGGTTGTAGGGCCCAGAACATCTTACATTGATATAATTACCTAACACTTTTAACCAAATTTATCATGAACGATATCCTCACAATGTAATTTTTTGCGTAATTATTATCCTCAATAAGCTTTAAAAAGTGAACGATTTCGGTCATCGAATGGGACTGGAGAATGGCCCAAAACTACCAAAATTGAACTGTTTGAGAATCGAACTTTTTTCTTAATCGAGTGTTCAAGTCATCTTATGTGGATCTCGAATAATTATATAAAACTTAAAATTAACAATCATGCAAACTTCAAGTGGCTCTAAAATACTTTTTATTAAAGTACAAACAGAACCAAATGCGAACTTAGAAGATTACGCCGTCATTTGCAAAGCTTCTTCTCTTTATTTTTTATTTTTTTATCCTCTGATGCAAAGCACATTCTTAAGATCTGAAACCTCTCAAGTAATATCAATTCATTTGAGCAGGTTCATACGAGGCTTTGCCCTCGCATTAGATTAACCCTATTAGTGAATGATGGAATCACTCCCCAAAATTAATCAGAGTACCCGCAAACTAGTCTGAATAATGAGTCATATAATAGTAGTGATAATTAGGAAATGTTGATAATGACCAGTCGAACCCCCATTCTAATATGATAACGACCAGTCGACCCCCCATGGGCCTCATGAAGCCACCACCAACGGTACATGTGTGGTGGGTGTTTCGGCTGGGGTTGGGTCGTTTGGCATGGTAAGTTGAATGAATTATTTTTTTGTTTGGCAATTGTTATGTCGATTTTGTGAGGATTATTGTTCTTTCATGACGAGAGGAATTTAAAAAGTAAAAAATTACGATTGAATATTTTTTTTGAATAAAGACAAAAAAATTGACTTATTGGCTTATTTTTTCTGTCTTTATTCAAAAAAAAAATTGAGTTTTGATTGTAATTTTTTACTTTTTAGGTTCCTCTCATCATGAAGAAGTAATAATCCTTAAAAAATCTACGAAAAACTAACAAATGCAAAAAAAAAAAAATTGAATAAAGACTAAAAAATAAGTCATTAAAGACTAATAAATTCATAGGGAAATGATATTGGCACTTCAAAAATTGATGTAAGCACTCCAAAATCAGTGTATCTCCAAAGCCACTTTTCTTTATTTTTGGAGTGCCTGCATTAATTTTTGGAGTGTCAATATCATTTCCATTTTTTTATTCCTCTTTCCGAGACGAATCAAAAAAATAATTTTTTTTACTAAAAACTAAAAAAGGTTTGATGAAAATAATAATAAATCATTATCTTAAACCATAACTTTGTCAAAATTCCACCACAATATTTCTTTTACAGGGCCTAAACCAAGCACCTTTTTTTCATGTCATGTGAAAAACCTAAACTAAGTACCTTTAATAAGGAAGGAGGAATAACAAAGAAAAGGGAAAATGACGGCTCAGGACGTGTTTTGATAATTAATATCTGCCAAGGACATGCTTAGAACATTTATTATTACTGCTGAAAATGTCCTTAGCAGGTATTAATTATCAAAATACGTCATTGGCCGTCATTTTCCCCAAAGAAAACGAGACCAGCATGATATTTTTTGGCCTAAACCAAGCACCTTTGCTTATTGCTTGGGCTCTTCTTTTTATTTTTGGTCCGGATTGTGTAGACATCATCAAATTTTGAACTTGGAGCCCAATCCGTATTTGCTGGCCCAACAAGCTTTTATTGGGCCGTCGGAGTACCGTTCGATGTGGCCCTATTGAACCCACATCTTTTAACCCCTCGTTTTTTTTTCCCTCAACAAATACACCACATAAGGGAACTTCTTCTTCTTTTCTTATCTTTTTGGTATATAGGAAAATTAATAAAACAAACTAAAACCTCTCAAACGCCACTCCTCTTATATCCGCCTCAAGAAAGGGAATGAGATCATCAGGAGGGATGATATGAGACACCATGTTATACCCATGTTTGCAAGTTTGTTCGCAACATTGTTGACTTTTCTCAATGTGTGCCTCAGCGTGTAATCCGTAGCGTCAAGGAGGGCAAACTGAAGTTAGATTAATCACCAATTAACTCTAGTGCCTCTAATAATCTTTTACAAAATTACCAAGGGAAATTCTAACCTCATCTATAAGGGCAGTGGATACTAAGTAAAAGGTGCATCAATATTTGAGAAAAATATGCTGATATTTCTAGAATTATATTAATATTCATGAGATTTGTAGCTGAGATCCGAACTTATTTGAAATTATATTCATATTATATGTCGCCTACTAGGCCGAGGTTAACAAAACCCATATTTGAAAAAGGATCCATATTTGTTCGTATTATGGAGCTTGTTAAGAAGTTCAACATGCAAAAAAAAAAAAAAATCATGTTACTTGGCAATTGTTCAACAAGTAGGGTGATAGTCAAGTTGGAAGGCACCATATATCTTCATGCACAAGACTAAGAGTCTAATCTCACTAACAACTGACACTTCTTACATGTTCTAAAAAAAATAGAGACGCATATTTGCCTTCCATTCATTGTGTCAACCTATTTTTTTTCATAAACATATAGTATGTTTTCAAAACATGTTAATCAAAGGGCTGATAAACGAGTCAAACCACTCGTATTCGCCCGTTAAAAGTTCGTTTGTGATCGGCTCCTAATCATTAAATACTACTACTTTCTTAGTATCATATCAAATATACTAATCAACATATCTTTTTCCACGAAATGATATTCTCGACAACCTCTACAAATCATCGAAACATTTCTTTGGAAATAAACTTTTTCATCATTCAAGCAATTGGAATAGTCATCCCCAAAGTCCTTAATAAAGTTGTGACAATTTCTCATCCTCAACATATACAAACCGATTAACCTCCTATCCGAAAACTTGATTGTAATGTACCTCGTGTAATTAGTACTCAAAAAGAAAAAGAAAAAGAAAAATAAAGATAAAAAAAAAGTCAAAATGGAGTTCTCTCTGCCGTGCTCTGTCTCGGCTTGGATCGTTAAATGGAATTACGACGAGCTAGCTCCATTTTGCTGTCATACTACGAAACACAATAGATTCATTACACGAGAAGATCTTACTCTGATTTCACCACTCGCGGTGCTCCCAATGTCACCGCATCCAGAGTACGTACGTGGTTTGTAGACTTAGCACAGAAAGCACTATTTCCAAAGAATAACTGTATGTGAAGAAGCACTAGGGTAGCTTCCACCCTCTAGTGACCCGGTCCGCTGCGGCTCGGCCCAGAGTAAGCTCTGCCTGTTATGAAGATCTTTATGGATGAAGAAGGAAACGATTGATGATATAATAGAGGTCTCAAGCCCTGGACTGGAACAGAGTAAGAGACCAAGAGAAACAAAAAGAATATGCAAATGGCATTGAAAGCCATTATCAAAGAATGGGACTTCATTTTTGTGTTTTGAAGGCCTGGGTTGTGCTTCTAAGGGGTTGGAGAGGAGGTGGAGTTGGATATATCTGTGTCTATGTATATATAAGTTGGAAAAACAGGTGAGAGCTCAAGTAAAGCAAGTTTGTTTGACTTTAAAGAATTTAGCATGTAGCTAGGCTGGGTTTGGAGGTAGAAAGAATTTACCCATGAGACGATCTTCATGTGATGCAAAACGAGACTTATTATGGTCTCATTTAATGATTTGAACTATTGATATCGAGTGTAAATTATTAATGAATCGAACATCAGTCAAGACTTTGTAAAATCATACTACGTCCTCCCCAAAATGTTTATCTGGTTTGCAAAATGAGAATTTAAAAATAAAATCAAACTTTTCGCATGAATATCTAGTAAATTGTTGGAATTTTTTTCGAGAAAATGTATTATTTTTATGTCTTCGTTTTGTGGATGGATTAAATATTTTCTGACAGTGGGGTTATTTTCTTAGAGAAATGGATGGTCAGATTTTGACCGTTCATTTTCGTTAAGATAAATATTATTTGTTCGAATAGATACAAGTATTTGATCAGCAAATTTTTTTGTAAGATTAAATATACATGATGAATACCTACAAAAATGAACTGACTTAGATCGTTGAATGAGACTATGGTTGATTTCATTAGGTGTTACATAAGCACATCAGAAATCATCCCATTAGATATTCTAATTCGGTAGGAGGAAGAGGAATTTAGGAAAGTTGTTTTTTCAAGAAGTTGAATTTGGGTTTGAAAACGTAAAGTCCACAGTTTGAAAATTTGACATGGAATTTGTAAATTATTGAAGCCAAGTCAACCGGTTTGGTGTGGTTTTAGTTATTCTATGGAATTTACTTTCCCATAGAGCCATAGATTAATGGCTTTGTTGCAAAAGTGAGTTAGGGTTGTTATGTGCCGATATCGATCTTTCTATGAAACATGATGGATCTTATTTGGACACATAATTTTAGTGGTCGGTAAATTGATGGTGACACATTTGAGGAGGGAAAATTGGTAAAGTAAACCACGTGTCATTTTAAAAAATAAAAATAGAATGAATTTGGTTGGCTTTCAATAAGAGAAATGAGTCTATATAACGGCATTTCATCATTGGTTTATGTCACAACGTAAGTAAACTTTTACGACAACATGTTTCTTGTTGGTGGCCGCTATTAGCAGCCCTGTTCTTGCTACTCGCAGCCGATTAAAACTTTTATCAATTACGGACAAAAATACCCTCATGCAGTTTGACCATTATACCCCTAAAACCTCATGTTATTTGACAATTTTGCCCTTTAAAAATATTACATAACACCCTACATATAATCCAAAAAATCATCTCCTGATTTCCCTCCATCCCACCCCAGACCGTCTCCTCCCTCCTCCATTCAAACTCCTCCATTGTCATCCCTACCCAGCTGCCATCACCCACCACCAGGCCCCTCCCACCAGCAGCCAACTCTGTCTATCTTCCTCCTCTCCTCTTCCTCCTACATTATCAATGGAAACCTCAATTGCTTTCTCTCCCTCCATTGATAAACAAGAAATAGTTGACCCAACAATACACCATGATTTGGAGTCGAAAGATCACACAATGGATGTTGAGAAACATGTCGCAGATGTTGCAGTGACGGAGCAAAAATCGCAGCAAGAGGTAAGCCCGCCCTCCATTTTCAATTTCAGAAGCCCTCCATTTTCAATTTCAGTTCTGGCCCGACACAGTTGGACACGCAGTGCCAAAACCTTACTAACTTTTCAGACTCTAATATTTGAATTATGTACAACGATTCGGATATTAATATCCGAATAATGTCAACATTGTTAGACTTTTATATCCGAATTTATTGTCAGTTTTCAGACATTAATATCTGAATTAAACTGCAGAGAATCTTGCACTTACAGTTTGATACACAGTTCCAAAACTTTACTAACTTTTCGGACTCTAATGTCTGAATTATGTACAACTATTTGGATATTAATATCCGAATATTGTCAACTTTGTTGGACTCTTATATCCGAATTTAGTGCCCGTTTTCAGATATTAATATTTGAACAAAACTGCAGAGAATCATACACTTACGTAGTTTGTCTTTGAGTGTTACAGGGTGACACTTCAACACTTGGTAGTTATGTAGGGCCATCGACTATACCTACTTCGACTTGTCCTCCATACAATTATACGGAGCATTTTACAACAGAGACAGTGAGTGTTTTTTTCATAGAGTATTTATGTTTTGCAATCTTATATCATGGGCTATAATTTTTTGTTATATGTGTGTAGGTTTTTCCATCCGATGAAGCGTTGGTAGATTGGATAAGATGCACTGGTAAACAACACGAGTTGATCATTGTGATTAAGGGAGGTCATCCATGTCAATTAGCCATATTTAGATTGAGAAACGATTTAATGTGTTGTATTATATAATGTGTTCTAATATTATGAAAATTGGATGATTACGTCTACTTGTAGTTTTCAGATCGTCAAGGAAACTTTTATATTGTATTTCTGTTTGAAAACTCATAGTTGTCAAGTATGTAAAGTCTGAACATGGGTATAACTTTCGGATATGTTTCGAAATTATTGATCCAGTTCGAACATTAGTGTTCGATTGGTGTTATTCTATTTGATAGTTCTCATTCTGTTCAGAAATTAAAATCCAAGTACTGGTATATAAATCAGAAATTAAAGTCCAAAACTTGTTATATATTTCGGATATTTATTTCCGAATTGAATTTCTCCGAATTAATAGGCTGTAATGGACGAAAAAAGTATGGATATTAAAAGGGGAATTTGAAAATTAACTCCCTTATTTATTATTGGTGAAACTGGGATGTAATTCTTCCTCATATAACGTGCCAACATGAAATTTTGTGATACCAGAGATTTTGTCAAATAAAACATTTGCGACCAAATTTCCTCATCCCGCCTATTGCAAGGAATTGGTATATACATCACTACTCATTCGCGGATGAATGGAATACACAATATTCAAACAAAATCGAAGAGTTTAAAAACAAAGTGGGGAACGATGTGGCAACGACGGACATAATCGAACTAGACTAGGTTGGCTCGAACGACTTTTATGTAAAATCAATAGAATCTTATTGTAAAATATGAAATTTATGCAAACCCTTTTTTTTGGTAGTGTTCTATGTTTGTCTAGCGCATTGTCCGTTTGTACCGCACTCCTCATTTAAATCTAAATTTTCAAGAATGATTCAAATCATAAAATTTACGTTTTGGTACCCTACTTAGCATTCATATTTTCACGGTATTCAATTATCACAAATATGGTAATAGTTATCCTCAGTAAAATAAAAGCCATTCCACCACAGAGAGTAATCCATAAACTATGCATAAAGTATCCAAAATAAATACAAGGCCATAAAATCCATCAAAAATAAGTCATACAACACCAAGTCTCAAGTACGGTCACGGCGACGGCACCTAGTGTAATGACTCGAGCAACGATCCAAACTAGGGCCTGCTATGCTCGCTTCAGCAGCCTCCGTTCCCCTCAAAGTTCTCCGCACTTCAACAAGTGCTTGTCGCAGTTCATACGGGCAAGTTGAAGTCGTAGCCCTAGTACAACCCAAAAAAATGTCCAAAATAGCCAAAGCCGTTGCATTGCGCTCTTCCGCACTCTCGGTATACGGCACCTCTACGGGACGGGGTGAGACCTGAAGTGGGAGACCATCCAAAACCAAGGAAGGTAGTTAGGACCCCGTTAACACCTAGTACACAATTGATATCACCAAATCACCTTTACGAAAAGAAAAAATCAAGTTTACTTGCACAAACCAACATATGAATACATGAAATGCATGTCCCTCTCAAATAGAAGACTCAAAATTGTATTTTTAAAGACTAATCCATACAGAGTTAAGAACCACGAATTTATAAGATCAAATTAGATATATAGAACATCAACTACTCAAAAAATTAGAATAATACGACCTCTTTAGATCGGTCAATTAATTCCACAAACTCAGACCACATGGTTCGGTCAAAGTATTTCCAGCAGTGTCACAACAACTTGTAAAATTTGCCAAGATTAAAGTATACACCCAAATGATCTGGGATTTGGTATAACTCATAATAACACACCAAAGTATATCCTTGATTTTTCCCGAAATTTTATAAGGAAGAGAACCAAGTCAAATTCAATCTCAAAGTCAGAAATTCTGTGTAGGAAACACAGTTTTTCAACAAAGCAATCTGGGATCGAATATTCATTACAAATCGTGTACTTATATTTTTTGATGATTCCATCACCAAAACAACACCAACTTAACAATCTTTAAAACTCGAAAAGACCCATAACCAATAAACCTGTCTAAGTATAACAAATTTGATGAAAAACACAGCTTTGGATGCTACCCAGATTTTTCAAAATTTCTCAATATCAATAGCAGTAAGCAACTTCAAAATTCTACAAGTTCATGCTCATAATCCATCTATATACCAACTAACATGCATCAGCCTTGGGTTTCCATGATCAAAATCATATTATCCATACCAATTAACAATATTTGAGAATTTAAGATGAATTAGGTATAAAATCACCATGTAAGCACTATAGAACCCTAATTCTTAAATCTCTTCCATGTAGGTTGATTCTATATGCACATATTCATCAAAACTCATAGTTTAAGGAAGATTTCTTACCATAAGAAGAGAAATTTTCAGATTACATGTCAAACTTCTAGAGATTACTTCAAGTTCTTCAAGCCAAACTAGGGTTTTCCTATTCTTTTTCAATGAAGAAGAAAGAACTCCAAGTGGGATAATATTATGAATGTTTATGGGTTCTCACTCACAATCGGATTCTAATGGCTGAAATAGAGGGGGCAAATCAGACTCTAATATCCGAATGGGGTAAAATACTTTGGATATTAAAATCCAAATGAGGCAAAACATTTCAGATATTAAAATCCGAATGACCTTGCAAATTCAGCTACATATTAAAATCCGAATGAGACAATAAATTTAAGATATTAACATTTGAATAGGGGGGAAATAATCAGACTTTAATAGCCGAAAACTTTGTCAATTATTCTTGGACAATGGCAATGGTTTGTGTCATTGTCTAATCGGTTCACATTATATGATGAAAACGCCTAGAGTGGAAAACTTACAGAGACCCATTATAGAATAGGGGCAAAATACATACACGACTTGGGTAAAATTTAATGTCCGAATGGAGTCAAATATTTTAGACATTAAAATCCGAATGAGGCAAAAAATTTCAGATATTACATTCCGCATGAGCTATGCTAACAAATTCAGCTGCTGTGCTGTAATACATAGGGGCTAATCAGCAAATTGGATACTAAAATCCGAATGAGACAATAAATTTCAGATTTTAAAATCTGAATTGGGGGCAAACAATCAGACTCTAATGTTCAATTATATTCGAAATACATGAAATAGATACACGAAATAGCAGTACACTCGTGGGTTTCTGAAGAAAAAAATCAAACAGCAAAATTCGAATGAGGCAAAACCACGTAGGCACGTAATAACAACAGTAAATTTTTTACCGATGTTTGAACTTCGAAATCGTTGGTGATGCCGGCGTGTTGTGCTCTTCTCTCACATCTCCTTCGCCTCAAACTTGTGCTGCTGTTGTGGTGTGGTGGGAGTGGTGTTGTGGTGGTGACTGGGGAGAAAAAGAAATGGGAGGAGACACAAAGAGAGAGAGAGAGAGAGAGACGGGGTGGGTTTGGTGCTGGGAGTGGTGACTGGTGAGAGGGGATGGGTTTTGTGTGGTGAGTGTGGTGAGTGTGGTGGTAATGGCGGACTGGTGGCTGGCGGCAGGCGACGGAAAGAAGGCCTGAGGTAGAAAAAACGAGGGGAGAGGGAGGGTTTGTAGGTATAGAAGGGTTGTGGGGTGTATATTTTGTGGGTTGTAGGTATAGAAGGGTAAAATGGGGAGATCTGGGATATTTTGTTGGCTGTAGGTAGCAAATTCTTATAAGGTGTTATGTTGTAAGTAGCAATTGACTGCGAGTAGCAAGAAACGGGCTGCGAATAGCGGTGGCCTTCTTGTTTGCAAAAGATCGATTACATGTATAGAGAATCACCACAAATTGGTGACACATAGAATCACAGTACAAGTCTTGCCACAACAACAGATTATATGGACAGAGAATCACAATAAATGTCTTGGTACAATATTTTCTATTTTGTTATCCTAACAACTTCAGTCCCACATAAATAAACAATATTTCAAAATGTTGAATAACATCCCATCCTCCCAAAATTTCACGCCTAATGGCTAATGCCGAGGGTATGGTAATTAATTGTTCCTTCCCCCACCCGCAGAACCTGAGGACCCAGTAGTGAGCAAAGTCACTACAAGATTGTATTGCGCATTTCAATTGTATCTCTCGGTAATCAACGGTCCGGATTTAAAAATAATAATCTTCTAAAAAAGAGTTATTTTCTTCTGTGGAAGAATTTTTTTTAATCTGAATCGTTGAAAACACTTTTGAACGGGCTAAAATTGCTCATTACAACCTGCAGTGACTTCACTCACTATGGATTCTGTTTCCGATTCTCAACTTTGTTTCGTATCTATGGACCCTCAATTTGTCTACTACTTATCCCTTGGCATGGGGATTCGAGATTAACGAATTTTTTACATTCAAGAGCTGCTTGATTTTTAGTCACAAAAATGCAAGTTGTGATTAGCATTTAGCAGTTTCCAAGGCACAAAACATGGGAAGTTTTTTCCTGCCTTCTTTTCTGACTTCATAGTCAACACAACCAATCTGGCTCTCTGTTCAAAGAAAGAATTGGGAAAATGTAACCATAAAAAGTGGGGCTATGTCCACACCACACCACACCATTGGAAAGAAATTAAGGCTAAGCATATCGAACAAATGAGTCCACTTCCATAATGAGTGAGTTTCGGGATAAATATTTGTGTAAATTTGATACAGTAAAATGAATGCAGAGTTCATTTTTTCTTTTCTTTTTTTTATACAACTAATAATAAAAATGCTCAACCGACTAAATATGTATCTACACGGTGAACCATTGACACGGGCAGACATAGTTTGTAAAACTTATTAACTGTTCAAAATTTGATTTCCACCACTTGTAGCGAGCCACCGTAAATAAATAACATTAAAAAAAGTATTGTCACCTTTCATCTTGGGATATACTCATATAAGCCTATTATTAAAGTGGTGGTGGTGAATCACGAGAGGACGACCAATTGACTAATTACTAAATCCTCCTCCGTACATTGGATTTTAGGCACAGCCAATGCATAGAAATAAGGATACAAAGTCACTGATAAGTGATAACCTTGTAATGAGATGATCAACGTTTACTCCGGTTGTACCAGTACAGAGATTGTCACACCAATTTAGAACCGAGTGCTAGCAACCAAGATAAACGGGGCATAAAAATATAGTGCTCTTTTTTCGAAGCCAAAACCCCCAAAGAGTAATTAGAAGTCAACTGGAAACCACGCCATGAATAACAGGTACAGGTAAAAGATACAATACCATACCATGTCTCCATTTACCGCCAACAACTTTGATTTCATTGAGTCTGGATATCAACGAGCATGTGAGCACGTCCATGAAATGTCAAAGATGCCCATGGTGACCAAATGGTCATCCACAGCCTGAATCCCATGTTTCACCTACTCAAAACTCCATGGAAGACTATTTGTACCTCCCAATACAATCAAAATGTAATGTACGTGCAGGAATCAATCACCTTCAACACCATCTTCTTTCTACTTAAGACACAAAACAAGTAACCATACACCCAACATAAGTGGATTTTATCGATAACAATGACATTAAGAAACATGCAAAAATCAAAGATTAAACCAGACAACTATGAGAGAGACAAGGTATCTATCGATGTTCCTTAACGTGGAATTGCTCAAAAGCACTGCTTCTAGTTCTTGATGTAAAATGTATCACATGAAATGGGACCGCAAATAAGATACAGGACTTGACTACTCAGGACATACTCACATACTATTTCAAGATTTCCTTAATGGCGTGTTTGAATCAAGGATTTATAGAGGAGTTCAGCAAAGGGAAACAGGAAAACAAAAGAAATGAGTTCATTTATTCAATCCATTATCTTCATATATTTTCCTTTAATATAATGGATTGAGTTCCCCCTTCATAACATGAAAGGGGAACTCAATGGAGGAAAACGATTCACGTAGCCGACCCCAAGTGACTGGGACATAAGGCTCGGTTTAGTTTGGTTAGTTCCCCCTTCATAACATGATTTTCGTAATGGAGATCAAGACAAACATAATGCATCGTCCAGCAAAGTACTTGATGTCCTGAAGCGTACACACTGTAGGAAAACAAACAGCCCTTCACATGTAGAAGCATGCATATCTCCTCCATAGTTTCGGCCAACAGATGCCTAAACATAAAGTAAAGACACAAGACACCACTTAAAGAATTTTAGGCTGAGAAATCGCATATGAACACATGAAAAACAGTAAGATACATACACATCTGATGCTTCCTATACCCCACCGAGTGAGCGTCTCATACACTGGCTGCCATTTGTGGGTCCTTCGTGAAGAAATCAGTGTGTGCCAGCGCGTAGTAGCCATAAGAACAGAAGCATTGGCAGGCCCGAGATTTTCGAGGCCCTAGGCGGGATTTGAAAATGAGGCCTCTCATTTTCAAGTAAATATATTAGTTGTTTGATAAATGAAACAAATCAGCCTTGTAGTTCAGTGGCAAAGCTGCTGTACTCTCTTTAGAACTGGTAGGCCGAGAGTTTGAAACTCCCAGAACGCTACTTGAAAGCCTTTTCTTTCGTGCAGGTTCAAAAATTTTACATTAAACATGCATGGGCCAGGAATTGAACACGCGACCTCGCGCTTCCTTAAGCGCTTGCAATTGACCACTGCACAGGTTAGATGAAAATTAATTCACATAGATAATATTTAATATAATATGTTATTTGGGGGCCCAATTATTTGGCCCAAAATGGGAGGCCCTAGGCGGCCGCTTGGTGGGCTTGTGCCCAGGGCTGGCCTTGAGCACTAGTCCTTCCCATCTGAAATATGTAAGCTTCCGCCATAGTTTTCCTCAACAGATGCCTAAAACATAGGTACAGCATAAGAGAGTTACTTGGAAAAAAAATATCAGGCTGCCAAAGTGTAAAATTTTCCCCAACAGAAGCTTAAAACATAGGTGTCACGCCATAAGAGAAAAAACAAGAGTAAAGAACAATTTAAGTAGCTGAACAAACCAGAAGCTGAGGAAAAACCACATTGTAAACCTGAGAGAAAAGTTTTGACTTTATAGTAAACTGCCAGAACAGAACTAAATTTCCATAAGCAGCTTAGCTAGACAAAAAGTAGATGCTTGGAGAAATGGCAAGCATTGAATGACATTAAACAATAAACTAGGCCACAGAAACCATCCAGCCTCCAGGAAAAGTGCTAAAAGGCCAATAGTTTTAAGTTTCAACGCATAATCACTGGCTTAAGAGTGTGAGAGTCTGCAATCACTGACAATCACTGAAAAAGTGGTGTGCGTTTATTCAAATAAGCATTGGTCGGACCGTCATTTGCATAATTCCTCCACAATGAAGCAGTTTTGAAGCAAACAAAGTTGAAACATAACATAAACAAAGTGGAAAAAATAGTAATTGTTGAAAAGTGAAAACAACACTGTAAAACAGAATGATCCTCGTCCAAAGAGACTAACAACTACCAAATTCATGAGGAAGGAAGCACATGGCGTATTTAAGCACCAAGGAAAGGAATGAATCAAGTGATGGAGAACATTTATGTCGAAAACAAACTTTTCTGCAACTCTATCCTCATGAGCCCCCCATGCCTCTGTCTCTAATGCGATATGGTTGGAAGAAAAGAATGGTGGCTGCTTTGTTATTGTAGTTTGTAGAGCTCCAGTGGCATCTTGATTGCTCTTTTTTCTGGACTCCAGTCCAGAAATCTATGTTCATGAAAGGGGGCAGCAAGAAAGGGAGATCCTAGTGACTAGGGCCTTCATTCCACTAGGAGAATAGTGGGAGCATGAAAGGGGAGGAAGTCCTACAACTTTTAGAAGCCTTGAGTCTACAAGGAGAATAGGAGAAGTTTTTTTTTCCCGCCTGGTTTGTGCTTAGAGCCTTATCTTTATTCTCCAGCCGGTCCCAAGCCCGGATAAAGAAGGAGGGTTGTGCGTTAGGTAGCTGACAGCCAGCATGAAAAAACCCCGTCAGATCTCTATGACATGAATCCAAATATGATAACGAGACATGCTAGGGCATTCCCTTTAAGCGAAGCGTTGTGCCTGCCTTCGGGTGCTTCGAAAAATGAGCAAGGGGTACCACACCGGTGCCCGGGTGCGGTGATAAGTGAGCAAGGGTTCCCACGTGTACCTGGACGAGCACGGGTAAAGAAGCTAGCCCAGGATTATAGGATTCGTTTAGCAACTTGGAATATAGGGACATTAACGGGTAAGACTAGGGAGCTTGTTGACACCATGCTAAGGAGGAAGATTAGTATAGTTTGTCTTCAGGAAACTAAGTGGGTAGGGGAGAAAGCTAGGGAGATAGAGAACACAGATTCTAAGCTTTACTATACGGATAAGGATAGACATAGAAATGGAGTAGGTATCGTAGTAGATAAACACTTGAAAGATTTGGTAGTTACAGTCACGAGGAAAGGAGATCGGATTATTTTAGTTAAGTGTTAAAGCATCCAACTCCAAACCAATTGGCAAAGAGTGGAGAGGCCGCTCAGGCTTATATACTAGTTTTTGGAAGAGATGATTAACTGATGTGGGACAAATCCCAATACTCCCCCGCACGTGCGACCCCAGATTCTCACGTGGACAGGTTAACAAAGGATCCGGAACACACGGATCACAATGAAACAAAGTGCAACTATGACACAAACAAAGGGGAAAAGCCTCCGAAAGCCTAGCTCTGATACGATGTTAAAGCATCCAACTCCAAACCAATTGGCAAAGAGTGGAGAGGCCGCCCAGGCTTATATACTAGTTTTGGAGGGAGATAATTAACCGATGTGGGACAAATCCCAACACTTGTGATCGGAGGGAGCATAGTTAATATTATTAGTGCTTACGCACCCCAAGTAGGTTTGGATGATCTTACTAAAGAGCAATTCTGGGAGCAGATGGATGATGTGGGTTAAGAGATACCTTTTGGGGAGAAGCTATTTATAGGAGGCGATTTCAATGGCCATGTTGGAGTGCATAAGCAAGGGTATGAGAAGGTGCATGGTGGCTTTGGTTTTGGTGACCTTAACGAAGGTGGTCGGAGGATTTTAGATTTTGCAGTAGCTTTTGACCTTATAGTGGGGAATACTTTCTATAGGAAGCGAGAAGAGCATTTAATTACCTTTAAGAGCGGAGCCAATAGAAGCCAAATTGACTACTTTCTCGCTTGACATGTAAGGATTGTAAAATAATTCCCGGAGAGTGTCTAGTGGCACAACATAGACTTTTGGTGTTAGATATTTGTCTCAAGGTGAATATTAGAAGGAGAAAGGAAACTAGATACCCACGGACTAAATGGTGGGGCCTAAGAGGGGAGAAACTAGAGGTATTCAAGGAAAGAATGTCTCAAGAAGTACGGTGGGGAGTGGAAGGAGATAGTGACAATATGTGGAATACCATAGCTGACGGTATTAGAAGAATATCGAGAGAAGTTCTCGGGGAGTCGAAGGGAAAAAGTCCAATTTCTAAGGAGACATGGTGGTGGAATGATGAGGTTCAAACCAAGGTAAAAGCCAAGAATGAGGGCTTTAAAAAGTGGCAAAAGAACCGGAATGAGAAAAATTTTCAGGGTTATAAACAAGCTAGCAAGGAAGCTAAGAAAGCTGTTAGGGATGCAAAGTTGAAAGCCCATGAGAATTTCTACGCTAGACTCGATAGTAAAGATGGAGAAAAGATTATTCATAAACTTGCCAAGTTGTGAGAAAAGAGAGTTAAAGACGTTTATCAAGTTAAGTGTATAAAAGATATTGATTCGGTGGTGTTGGTAAAAGACGAGGCGATCAAGGATAGATGGAAGTCGTATTTCGAAAACTTGTTAAATGAGAAACATGAAGGAGGCTTTGGTGGGGAGGAAGAGTATGTACCTGGCGAGAACATAGAATATGAATTTTATCGAAGAATATAAAAGTTCGAAGTGGTCAAAGCTTTGAAAAGGATGAAATCGGTTAAGGCCTTAGGACCAGATGGTATCCCTATTGAAGTGTGGAAAAGTCTAGGTGACTTGGGGGTGACTTGGTTGACGAAATTGTTTAACAAGATTATTATGACAAGGAAGATGCCCAACGACTGGAGAAGGAGCACGAGAAGGAGCACTCTAGTACCTATCTATAAGAATAAAGGGGATATCCAAAGCTGCAACAACTATAGAGGTATTAAATTGATGAGTCATACGATGAAGTTGTGGGAAAAAGTTATTGAGAATCGCTTGAGGATGGTGACTATGGTGTCAGAGAAACAGTTTGAGTTCATGCCTGGAAGATCAACCATAGAAGCTATCTACCTATTAAGGAGAATGGTAGAAAAACACAGAGCAAAGAAGAAGGATCTTCATATGGTTTTCATATACTTAGAAAAGGCTTATGATAGGGTGCCTAGAGACATCATATGGTGGGTTCTGGAGAGAAAGGGAGTGACCAAAGGGTATATCGAGGTGATTAGAGATATGTATGAAGGTGCCGTCACTACCATTCGATTACTAGTAGAGGAAACGAGTGAATTTCCAATCACTGTAGGATTGCATCAAGGCTCGGCCTTGAGCCCGTACCTTTTTGCCTTAGTTATGGATGAATTGACTAGACAATTTCAGGAAGATATCCCATGGTGTATGATGTTTGCAGATGACATTGTCCTCATAGATAAAAGTGCTAGAGGTGTTAATATGAAACTAGAAATTTGAAGGGAAGCATTAGAGTCAAAAGGTTTTCGAATAAGTAGGAGTAAAACTGAGTATATGGTGTGCAAGTTTAGTGGTACCAGCAGTGCGCACGAAGAAAGAGTGATGATCCAAGACCAGGAGATACCAAAGAGTGATCATTTTAGGTACTTAGGTTCAATCATTAGTAGAGATGGAGAGATTGCCGATGATGTGACCTATAGGATCCAAGTGGGGTGGCTCAAGTGGAGGAGCGTTACTGGTATACTCTGTGACAAGAGGGTACCCATAAAATTGAAAGGAAAATTCTATGGAACTGCCAGTAGACCAGCAATGCTTTATGGGACAGAATGTTGGCTTATTAAGAAACAACAGGTGAATAAGATGAGTGTAGCGGAAATGAAAATGTTGAGGTGGAGGTGTGGTAAGACTAGAAGAGACAGGATTAGGATTGAAACGGTTTGTGAGATGGTGGTAGGTGTAGCACCCATAGAAGAGAAGTTGAGGGAAAATAGGCTAAGATGGTTTGGGCATGTCTACCGTAGAACAGGAGATGCAGTAGTTAAGAGAGCGGATATGATAGCTTTGGGTAGCAATGCAACGGGGAGGGGTAGACCTAAATTGACATTAGATGCTGTGGTGCGTAACGATATGAATATAGTAGGTTTGTGTGAATAAGTGTTCCTTGACAGAGCTCAATGGTGGAAAAGGATTCATGTAGCCGACCCCCAAGTGATTGGAACTTAAGGCTCAGTTTGGTTTGGGGCCGCAACCCTTGACAAATCCACAAGGTTCTCACATCTTAATTCCCTCTTATTGAGACAATTAGAATCATATTTACTTATCAACTCCCTAAAGTTCAAAACTCTTAAATTGTTAACCACCAACTCATCTAAAAGTTTAAACTGTTAGAGAGAGGGACAACTTTATTATTTATACCTTCAACACGCCCCCTCACATGTAGCCAAACTTTCCTCTATAAGAGGACTAAACATGTGTAAATATTTTAACATTAGGGAGGCGGTGAGGTTCAAACACAAGATCTATTGCCTGTTCTGATACCATATTAGATTGTTTTGTTGTTCTTAAAGGGGAGATACAACATTCCCACCATGAGTTCCGCCAAATTTGTTAAGTCTAGAGCTGCCCCTTTCAGAAAATTTAAATTGCTTCCTTTGGACACCCTAGTTATTTTTGATTTTCTGTCAATGATGGACACACCAAACTCCCCACAATAAAAACCCTTCTTGAAAATAACCCTTAATGCTTGTACAAGAGACCCAAAAATGGTCCTGAATTCTTTTTCGATGAACTGCCACCACGTGGTCTTCTTCTCGCCTGGCTGCTCGTCAACGTCGTCAACAAAAGATCGAACACGTCTTTCATGGTATCTCCCAATTTCTCGATGAAGACTTGACTGCCCTGACCGAATCAAAGTATTGCCTCTCCCACGGACTTAGGGATGACAATCTCGACCGAACCGATGGGTACCCGAACCGTAACCGATTTTTTTTCCCGAACCGTAACAGAAAAATTCCCCGTTGGTGCGGATATGGTTTTGGTTGGGAGATAACCGAACGGGTTCGGTTCGGTTCGGTTACGGTGGAGCTGATAACCGAACTGTTCCCCGAACCGAACCGAAATAGGGTATTTACAAAAATACCCTTCTATATATATATACACACTTCCCAGTTCTCACCTAGGGTTTTCATTTCACTCCAGAGTCCAGACTCCAGAGCAGCGACTGGCGACTGCTCCGTTCGATCTCTCTCTCTCTCTCTCTCTCTCTCTCTCGATCTCTCTTAGTCTCTCTCTCAATCTGGACTCTCAAATCTCTATTCACTCCGTCATTCGACCAGTCGACCGACGGCCACTCCTCAGTCCTCTCGGCAGACCAGACTCCACTCCACAACTCTAGAGCAGTGACTACTCCGTGAGTTCTCTCTCTCTCTCTCTCGATCTGGGCTCTCTAATCTCTATTGCACACTCTCATGTCTCTGTAACTCTATTTTTGCAGGCTCGAACGATCAATTTCTCAGTCGACTGTAACTCGATCGTGAGATCTCTCTCTCTCTCTCTCTCGATCTTGTCTCTCATTTTTCAATTTTTTCAGGAAATCGATTGCAGCAGTCCGGCAGTCCGCACTCCGCAGTCGCCACTCTTCGGCGCCCAGTTGACTCAGTCAACTGTTTTCATTGGTTTATCTCTCTCTCTCTCTCTCTTTTGTGCTTGAAAATATAATCTGCTTCAGATCTATGTGCTTGAATTTGCTGCGTGTGGGCCAAGAGTTTGATTTTGTTCATAGACTAGTGTTGGTGGATGAGTTGACTGGACTAAAATTTGTTGCATGTGGGAGAGTTGTTATATATCAGAATCTTTATCGATTCAAGTCGAGTGAGTGTGGGTTCGATTAGGCTGCATTGTTTGTTTGATTAGGGCTCCCTTTGCGTACATTGAGCTCAATTTAGCGGATACCTGAGCCACCAATTCGACTTGAGGTGTAACGAAGCTAAATTGAGCATCAATTGCCTTTTATTGCTTTTAGTTATATAACGTGGCGGTGGCATAACCCGACGGAATTGTGTTGAGGATGAGGCGGCGGCATAGCCCCTCCAGTCTGCTTAACTAGCTTGATTGTAGTCTTTCAGTATTTTAGCTTGTGATCTGATTGTATCTTGAACTATAATTGTAGCTTAAATCTGTAATTGTAGCTTGAATAATGTCTGAATCTGCTGGTGTTTTCTTAGGACTAGATTAATTATGTCTGAATCACCTGTTGGTTCGAGTGCTCAATCAACAAATCCGGTTGATGGTTCTGGACCATCACAACCAAGTGGTAGCCCCGTACCATCATCATCCCCTCTTGATAACCATGCAAGTGACAATCCTACTCACCCAAGTGACAATCCTACTGATGAAGTTGAAGTTGTATCAGAAAAATCCGATGATAATGGAAAAAGGTTAAGGAGTCCTTATTGGGTTCACTATAATAGGGTGAAAATTTGCGGGGTTTACAAGGCCATTTGCAATTATTGTGGAGCAAAGATATCCGGAGAAACAAGGAATGGAACTTCGCATTTGAAAGAACACTATATAAGGAAACACCAAAAGAAGGATACCATGAGGCAACAAGTTCTAACAAACAATTTCATGAACAAAGACCGTCCTCCACAACTAACTTCATATAGTTTTGATCATGAAATGGCATGGAAACAACTTGCAAGTGCCATAATCATGCATGAGTATCCCCTTTCAATTGTGGAGCATGTTGGATTTAGGAGGTATTCAAATGCTCTTCAACCTTTATTTAAGGTGCCGAAAGCTGAAATATTTAAGATTTATGAGTACCAGAGGGGGAAGACAATGAGTTTGGTGGTGAGTAATGCAAGTAGATTAGCTATCACAACGGACATGTGGACTTCGAGTAATCAAAAGAAAGGCTTCATGGCTGTCACATCGCACTTTATTGATGAATCTTGGACTTTTCAAAGTCGCATTTTGAGGTAATTTTAACTTATATCACTATATTTATTCCTTTATGCAATTTAAATCTTCATTTTTCCATTTTTAACTAAATATCAATGTTGCATGTTAGGTTCATATATGTGCCATGTCCACATACAAAAGAAGTTCTATGTGATCAATTGTTGAATTGTTTGATGGATTGGAACATTGATAGGAAGATTTCAAGTATAACGGTTGATAATTGCTCTACCAATGATGCCATGATTGATCTTTTGTGGGACAAACTTGATAGTACATCGCTCATGTTGGGTGGGGAATTGTTTCATATGCGTTGTTGTGCGCACATTCTTAATCTTATTGTTAAAGATGGGTTGGATGTTATCAAGGTGGGTATTGATAAAATTCGGGACAGCGTAGCTTATTGGACAGCATCACCAAAAAGAGAGGAAAAATTTGAAGAAACAGTCCGCCAATTGAATGTGACTAGTACTAAGAAATTAGGACTTGATTGTGCGACTAGGTGGAATTCAACATTCTTAATGCTTCAAACGTGAGTGGGGGATGCTACTTTATAAGGATGTGTTCATTCGCTTAAGAAAACGGGATGCTCAATATAATTCCTTACCAAGTGAACGTGAGTGGGGGTTTGCTAGAGATGTTTGTTAGAAGCTGAATTTTTTTTTTAAGGTGACAAAGTTGTTTTCTGGAACGAAATACCCCACTACTAATCAATGCTTTCCAAATATATGTGAGATTAGACTTGAATTGAGAGATTGGCTCCATTCTGAAAATCAAGTGATTAGGGAAATGGCCAAAAGAATGGTGGAAAAATTTGACAAGTATTGGTTGGTGGTACATGGGGTTGTGGGGGTTTCTGCTGTATTGGATCCTAGGTATAAGATCAACGTGTTGGAGTTCTACTTCAAATTATTGTTTCCAACAAGTTATAAGGAAGAAGTTGAGAAAGTTCGTGCACTTTGTTATAAATTGCTTAAGGAGTATCAATGTCCTAGTTCAGGGATAAAGGGTATTGGTGACTCTTCTTCCCATTCAAGTTCTCTTGATGAAGAGTCACTATCAAAGTATGATGTGTACATGCTTAGGGAGTCAAAGAGAAGTAGGACAATCGATACTGCAAAATTGGAGTTGGATCATTATTTGTTGGAAGCTGTCTTGCCAAAATCCGCGGGATTTGATGTCTTGAATTGGTGGAAATCACATCAACCCAAGTATCCAATTTTGCAAGCCATGGCTAGGGATTTGTTAGCTATTCCGGTATCGACGGTTGCTTCTGAATCCGCATTTAGCACGAGTGGTAGGTTGGTGAGTCCACATCGTAGTAGACTTCATCCCGATACAATGGAAGCCTTGATGTGTGCTCAAAGTTGGTTGTGGGCTGCCGAAATGAAAGGTAATGAACTTAGTATCTTGCATTTTTTTACTTTAGTAAACTGAAACTAGTACTTATGAATTTTTTACTTTATATTTGTTAGGTGAATCAACATCAGGGTACGCCACTATATTAGATGATGTGGAAACGGGGGATTCGTGCGTGACTCGTGAGGTAATTGGCATTTGTCTCACGTCTCGCGTGGTTTTAACATTATATATTGCTCATATTAATTGAACATTTTTTGTTGATATTAATTCACTTTTTCTGCTCTTCAATTTAACAGATATGAACTCAGCAAATGGAAGTTGGCATTTCAAGATGGAAATCAGAATTGATTATTTTGTTTTTCCATCTCTTAATTCTGCAAATGGAACTTTGTAGTATTATTTCAAGATTTGTGATGTGGTGAGATGTGGTGGTGACTGAACTTTGTAATATTTCAACATTGGTTGGACTGATTGGTGTGCATGTGGTGATTGGAGTCACCGGACTGACTGAACTTTGTATTATTTTTACTTTGCTTTGTAGTTGTTTTGTGGACTGATTGTTTTGTGGATTGATTGGCTGTGGTAGGTGTTTTATTGTGACTGATTGCTGTGGACTGATTGCTTTGTATTATTCACTGATAGCTACTATCAAGGGTGTATTAGTTTTTGGTTTTTTGTCGAGAAAAGGTTAATTATTCGTTTACAAGGTTATTTTTGCTTGTTTAAAAGGTACAATTCACTTAAACTTGGCAGAATCAAATTTTTTCTTTGATTAAAAGGTTCAGTTTTTTGGCTTGATTTGGTTATCCGTTCGGTTCGGTTATTACCCGATATCCGTTTGGTTCGGTTATGGTTACCCAGTTCCCTCCCCGTTTGGTTATCGGGGCGGATATGGGTGGTACTTTGGTTTCAGGTATCGGGTACGGAATACCCAATATCCGCCCCGTTTGCCCCGAATGCCATCCCTACACGGACTCAATGCGGGCATGAGGTGTAACACGACGGCGTCAGTTGCACTCTAGCAAAGACATACTGAGAGAACAAGCCGTCTAGGGTCTAATAGAGGGATGTCGTCCCATGACAGTAAATAATTGTCGCGGTGTAAAGATGGGGTGGGGGGAAGGAGGAGGAGAAGGTGGGGAAGAGGCGGCGGTGTAAGATGGACGTAAGGAGCTATGGGCCAAAGCAGCGGCGTGAGGAGACGGGCCGGCGGGGCGAGGAGCCGCGGCGACATAAGAAAATGTACGACTGGTTGAGTGGGAGAAGGGCGTGGATGAGGGTTTATTCTAGAGGTTGATGCGGCGGTGTATCGAGCCGTATCGGCGCCCAAACAATGACCTGGATTAGGGTTTCGCGGTTGCATTATTTCGTTGATGAGTTTTGGCTAAACCCTACGTGGACAATTTTCTACAGTGATAAGAAAAAGACGAAAAACTCTTGGAGGGGAAAAAAACTCCCTTCCAATTGAAACTTTATATTCAACTCAAAGCCAATTGGACATGAGGAGAGAGGTCTCATATGTTATTAAGTGATCACCCATTCCACTCCCAAGCAATGTGGGATAAGTGATCAATTAATAGCAATGTGGGTCATTTGCATAAAAAAAAAACCTTCTCCGCAAGAACATCTGAAGCTGTGGACTTTGCCCCATTTATATCTGAAATTGAGATTAGGGTTCACTCCTCTCCGGCGTCTCTTGGTTCACCCACTGCTCAACCTACGTTCACTCTCGTCTATGGTTTTCCGACTTAATGCGACGCCCTCGATCAACATTTCTCGATCTTCTTCTCTATATGGTTTCCCTGGTTGTCATACGTTGTTTTTAATATGTAGATTCCAAGTCTTGTTTCTCCGTTGATCAACAAGTGTTTCTAATTTTCTGTTGCTTGGTTTCTTGTACTCCTACAATTGTTTGTAGTTTTGTTGTTAGGTTTGTGAAGCATGATTTGGTCTAAATTGCACTTTGCTGAAAACAATAAATTGCACTGTATAACCATTTTGTACTGAGGGACACCCCCCCTCCCCTCCCGCACAAATGTTGTTGCAAGACCCCTCCCTCCTCACCTGCTCCTGGGTCCGTACGTCCATCTTACGCCGCCACGTTGTCTCTTGACGCCACCCGTCCTTCCACCACTGCCTCTTCCCCACCTGCACCTCCCCCCCAACCCAATCTTTAAATCGCGACAATTGTTTACTCTCAAGGGATGACATCACTCTATGAAACCCTAGACAGCTATTGTTCCCTTGGTATGTCTTCGCTAGAGTGCAAAACCGAGGCCGTCGCGTTACACCTCATGCACGCATTGAGTGCGTTGGAGGGCGAATATGCGGTGCGCTACAGATTTGGTCAGGGCAGTCAAGTCTTCATTGAGAAATTGGGAGATACCATGAAAGACATGTTTGATAATTTGTTGACAACGTGGAAGAATAGCCAAGGCGAGAAGAAGACCACGTGGTGGTATTTCATCGAAAAGGAATTCAGGTCCATTTTCGGGTCTGACCACGTGGTGGCAGTTCATCGAAAAGGAATTCAGGGCCATTTTTGGGTTTCTTGTACAAGCATTAAGGACTTCAGACCCAAAAATGGCCCTGAATTCCTTTTCGATGAAATACCACCACGTGGTCTTCTTCTCGCCCTGGCTACTCATCCACGTCGTCAACAAACGATCGAACACATCTGTCATGGTGTCTCCGAATTGCTCGACGAAGACTTGACTGCCCTGACCAAATCTGAGGCACACCGCGTATTTTCCCTCGCATGCACTTAATGTGTTAGATGATGGATCTATTTGTATCTAGTGTAATTATGTGTCTTATAATGTAATTAGTTTAAGTATCTAGGACCGTAGTGCAATTATTATTTAGCTTGTATATATATATATTTTACGTTGAATGAAATTAACTCTAATGGGTTTTCTCCCTATTACGATTACCCTAAAATTGAACATGGTATCAGAGCAATAGAACTTGGCGACCTACGACGCGTGAACAGTACTTCGCGTGAACAGTACATCGTGAACAGTGCTCGCGTGAATAGTGAACAGTACTTTTGTGAACAGTGCTTGCGTGAACAGTGCTCGTGAACAGTACGTCGTGAATAGTGCTCGTGTGAACAGTGAACAATGCTCGTGAACAGTACTTTGTGAACAGTACTTCAGATCTGTTTTTTTCTTCGCCGTTCAGATCTGTTTTTTTCCTTCCCTCACGAAGTTTCAGCGCTGTTTTAGTCAGATCCGAAGGTATTCAGTTGATTTTTTTGAGGTTCTAGGGTGTTTTGGAACCGTTATTTATTGTTATTGGAGTTCTCAAGTTGCTGGGAACATTGTTTATTGTTTATTTGGCATTATTGTTCTGCTTTCAAGATGTCAGAAGAGAAAAAACAGACTTCCGCTAGTGGCAATGATGAGTTGAGTCGTGTAGGGACTCTGGATAACTCTCCACTGGATATTTGTCCCATCAAACTGGATGGCACAAATTATTTACTTTGGTCTCGTACTTTTACATTAGCTATTGAAGCTAAAGGAATGTCTGAGTTCATTGAAGACCATGTTACTGAGCCCACTACTGATGTTGAACTCAAGAAGTTTAAGTCTCGTCGATCTCTAGCCATGACCTGGTTGTTTAATTCTATGAAGGCTGATATTCGTAGTCCTTTCTTGCTTCTTAACACTCCATATCAGATTTGGACTATTGCCAAACAGACTTTTATTCTCAGCAGGGCAATGATGCTCAGTGTTTTGAGTTGCGAAAGCGACTTCGTACTATGGATCAACACAATCGATCTGTTGCTGTTTACTTTGCTGATCTCAGTGGGGCTTGGCAAGAATTTGATTATTATCAGGGGTTTCAGGCAGTCTGTTCCGTTGATGCTGGTGCTTGGTTAAAAAGAATAGAGAAAGAGCGTGTGTATGATTTTCTTGCTGGTCTTGATGTGGAGTATGATCAAATTAGAGTGCAGGTGTTGGGTCGTGTTCCGTTTCCATCTTTGGGAGAGGCGTATGCCATTGTTCAACAGGAGGAGAGCAGAAGGGGTGCTATGTTACAAACTCCTACTTCTGATCGTTCTGCATTGGTTGCTATTCCGCAGGGACAGTTTGGGTCTGGCAGTGGAAAGTTTGGGTCTGGTACTACCAATGGGACCATAGACCGTATGTCACTCCAGTGTGATTATTGCCACAACATTGGACATACCAAGGATTTCTGTTGGAAGTTGCATGGTCGTCCTTATCGTGGGCGAGGCAGTGGACGTGGAGGTCGAGGTCGTGGTCTCGGGCGTTCTCAGGCCCAGGCTCAGGCACATGTTTCAGAGTTTGCTACATTGTCTGATTCTGGGTTCAGTACAGGCGTTCAGTCACCTTCTGATTCTGTTGGCGGTTTCTCTCAGGGGGAGATGCAAGCTCTCAGGCGTCTTATGGCTCGGGCCGATTCTTCCTCTACTATAGCTCCTACTTCCACAGCAGCTCCTACTGCATCCTATTTTGCTCATTCAGGTATTTCAGCTAGTGCATTTACTGCCTCCTCCGGTATTCCTTGGATTATCGATTCTGGTGCTTCAGATCATATGACAGGTTGTTCATCTGTTTTTGATTCCTATTCTACTTGTTCTGGTAAGGATAAGATTCGAATTGCCGATGGATCGTTCTCTTCTATTTCAGGGAAAGGTTCCGTTCGCTATTCTCCCTCTATCTCTCTCTCTTCAGTCCTCCATATTCCAAACTTTGCCACTAACCTTCTTTCAGTTAGTAGTTTTACCCATTCTGCAAACTGTTCTGTGACATTTTTTCCTACTCATTGTATCTTTCAGGAACTGGAAACGGGGAAGGTGATTGGCAGTGGTAAAGCACATGGTGGTATCTATTATCTGGAGCATGCACCTCATCCATCTCAGCCATCTTTATCATGTGGACAAGCTCTACGGGCAGATATGAGTTCCACTCTTTCTTTGTTACATCGGTGGCACCGTAGATTGGGTCATCCCTCTTTTGGGATATTAGAGAAACTCTTTCCTACTTTAGTTAAACATTGTCCTAGAGATCAGTTTTTTTGTGAAGCTTGTGAGTTTGGAAAACATAAACGCTCTTTTTATGCACCTATTAATAAACGAAGTGATTCTCCATTTATGGTTATCCATTCTGATGTTTGGGGTCCTTCTCCTGTTACTTCTTTAAAGGGCTATCGATGGTTTGTTACTTTTATTGATTGTTATTCTCGTGCCACATGGGTGTACTTACTCCAGTCAAAAAATGAAGTATTTTCCTGTTTCAAATCTTTTCATAAGATGGTGTGCACTCAGTTTGATACACATATTAAAATTCTTCGAAGTGATAATGGGACTGAGTATATTGATAAGATTTTTCGGACATATCTAGATGATAATGGTATTATTTTTCAGACGACTTGCGTTGACACTCCACAACAAAATGGAGTTGCTGAGCGTAAAAATCGTCATCTTGCTGAGGTCGCTCGTTCCCTTTTGTTCCCAAATACTTATGGGGAGAAGCTATTTTAACTGCCACATATCTTATCAACCGTATGCCATCCAGTGTCCTTAATTTTAAAACACCCATTGAGTGTTTGCCAAGCAGTTGTCGGGTTACGACTCTTCCACTTAGGGTGTTTGGTTGTGTGTGTTTTGTTCATGCCCCAAAACCTTCTGGGGGCAAGCTAGGACATAAAGCCCATAAGTGTATTTTTGTTGGGTACTCTCCTACCCAGAAAGGCTACAAGTGTTACGATCCTTATTCGAGAAAGATGTTTGTCTCTATGGATGTTACTTTTTGGGAAACAGAGGTTTTTTATTCTTCCTCCCAACCATCTCTTCAGGGGGAGCATCAGCAGGAGGAAGAGATGTTTACCTTTTATAATCATAGTGAGAGGGAGAAATTTTTCTATGATTATAGTGAGGGGGAGAAGGAAAACACTGGAGAGGAACCGGTATCTGTTGAAAGGGAAACACATGATATTGGTGGTGACATTGAGGAACAACTACCTGCACGACGACGACTGCAGGGAGCTGGCTTACAAAGGTATGCTAGACGGAAAAATGGAAAGTCTTCATGTACGTTACCACCGTGTCAATCACAATCACCCACTCCAGTTCCAGATTCCTCAGCTGACTCTTCTGGTAATGATTCTTCTCTTATTGAACCTCCTCCTATGGATCCTGACAGTCTTCCTATTGCTATTCGAAAAGGTGTTAGATCTTGTACTCAACATCCTATCTCACAGTTTGTTTCTTATGACCGTTTGTCTCCTTCGTACCATGCCTTTGTCTCTTCTCTTTCCTCTATATCTATTCCACAGAATTGGCAGGATGCATTCAAGATACCTAAGTGGAAAGGAGCTATGGTAGAAGAGATGACAGCTTTGAAAAAGAATGGCACCTGGGATCTAGTATCACTTCCAGGAGGGAAGAAACCAGTGGGCTGCAAGTGGGTGTTCACTATTAAGCAAAAGGCTGATGGTACAGTTGAGAGATACAAGGCAAGGCTTGTAGCCAGAGGTTTAACGCAAACTTATGGTATTGATTATGAAGAGACGTTTGCTCCGGTAGCGAAGATGAATTCTGTGCGAGCTCTCCTCTCGTGTGCTGCCCACTTGAATTGGCCTCTTCAACAGTTTGATGTGAAAAATGCATTCCTCCATGGTGATTTAGAGGAGGAAGTTTATATGGATATTCCACCAGGTTTCTCTTCTCCTGCAAGTGAAGGAAAGGTGTGTAGATTGAAGAAGGCACTTTATGGGCTGAAGCAGTCACCTAGAGCCTGGTTTGGCAGGTTTTCTACGGCTATGTTGAGTTTTGGTTACAAGCAGAGCCATGCAGATCATACGATGTTCATCCGCCGAAGTAATGGTAAGATTGCTGTCCTTATTGTTTATGTTGATGACATAATAATGACAGGCAATGATGTGAGTGAAATTCATAACCTTAAGTCTCGTCTAGCTCAAGAGTTCGAGATTAAGGACTTGGGATCATTGAGATACTTCCTTGGAATGGAAGTAGCGAGATCTGATAGAGGTATCTTTATTTCCCAACGCAAGTATATACTTGATTTGTTGGAAGAAACAGGTATGTTGGGCTGTAGACCTGCAGATTCTCCTATTGAGGCGAATCATCATCTTAGTGGAGATGTGGGGGAGTGTACTGATAAGGAGAGATATCAGCGACTTGTGGGTCGACTAATATACTTAGCCCACACTCGACCAGATATTACTTATGCAGTAGGTGTTGTTAGTCAGTTTATGCATGATCCTCGTACTTCACATCTAGATGCGGTTTATCGTATTTTGAGGTATCTGAAATCAGCTCCAGGAAAAGGAATTTTGTTCTCTAATCATGGTCATTTGCGATTGGAGGCATTCACTGATGCTGATTGGGCTGGTTCTGTAGATGATAGACGCTCTACTTCTGGCTATTGCACTTTCCTTGGGGGTAATTTGATTACCTGGCGAAGTAAGAAGCAATCGGTTGTCGCCAGATCTAGCGCAGAAGCTGAATATAGAGCTATGGCTCATGGTGTTTGCGAGCTCTTGTGGCTCCAAACTTTGTTACTTGATTTGGGGTTTGCTGATAGTGTTCCGATGAAACTCTACTGCGACAATAAAGCTGCCATTAACCTTGCTCATAATCCCGTTCAGCATGACAGAACAAAGCACATAGAGATTGATCGACACTTCATCAAGGAAAAGTTGAACGAGGGTTTGATATGTATGCCATTTGTGAGATCTGGAGATCAGTTAGCTGATATATTCACAAAAGGGCTGGGTAGCAAGAGTTTTCATCCTATTGTGTTCAAGTTGGGCTTGATTGATATCTTCGCACCAACTTGAGGGGAAGTGTTAGATGATGGATCTATTTGTATCTAGTGTAATTATGTGTCTTATAATGTAATTAGTTTAAGTATCTAGGACCGTAGTGCAATTATTATTCAGCTTGTATATATATATTTTACGTTGAATGAAATTAACTCTAATGGGTTTTCTCCCTATTACGATTACCCTAAAATTGAACATAATGTGTGCATGAGGTGTAACGTGGCGGCCTCAGTTTTGCACTCTAGCGAAGACATACCGAGGGAACAACAGTCATCTAGGGTCTGATAGAAGGATATCATCCCCTAAGTCAAACGATTGTCGTGGTGTAAAGATCGGGTTGGGGGGTGGGGGAGGAGGATGAGGTGCGGGTGGGGAAGATGCAACAGCATTAAGAGACGTCGTGGCAGCGTAAGATGCACATACAGAGCCAGAAGCAGGTGAGGGGGGAAGGGCCTCATAGCAGCATTTGGGCCTCATAACAGCATTTGGGGGGGATTTGGGGCATTTGCATTATTGATATCATTGTTGTTGTTTTCCATCTAACAAAAACGTTTCAAATCTCACTGCGACCATTGTTTACTTTTGGGGGGGTGACATCCCTCTATCAGACCCTAGACAGCCATTGTTCTCTCGGTATGTCTTCACTATAGTGCAAAACCGACGCCGTCGTGTTACATCCCATGGACGCATTGAGTGCGTGCGAGGGGGAATACGCGGTGCAACTTCGGTAAGGGCAGTGAAGTCTTCGTCGAGAAATTGAGAGATATGATGAAAGACATGTTCAATTGTTTGTTGACGACGTTGACGAGCAGCTAGGGTGAGAAGAAGACCATGTGGTGGCAATTCATCGAAAAAAAATTCAAGGCCATTTTCGGGTCTCTTGTACAAGCATTAAGGGTTATTTTCAAGTAGGGTTTTATTGTGGGGAGTTGAAGATTGATGGTGTGTCCATCATTGATAGAAGATCAAAAATAACTAGGATGTCCAAAGGAGGCGATTTAGATTTTCTGGAAAGGGCAGCTCTAGATTTAACAAATTTGGCAGAACTCATGGTCGGAATGTTGTATCTCCCCTTTGAGTACAACAAAACAATCCAATATGGTATTAGAGCAGATAGATCCTGTGTTCGAACCTCACCACCTATCTAATGTTAAAATATTTACACGCTTATAGAGGAGAGCCTGACTACACGTTAGGATCATGTTGAAGGTATAAATAATAAAGTTGTCCCTCTCTCTAACAACTTATGTGTTAGAGATGAAGGCATTAAAGCAAGTTTATTAGAAACTTCAGTCGATATGGCCATATTTGAAGATACCGGCTGAATTTTGTCAAATGGATATTTTCCTTCCTAATATAAGCAACAGTAAAGAATCAATATCACATTATAAATGGTACAAGACTATGAATTAGAACTCTTGGCTCTTGCTAAGTTTACTGCACTAAGGGCTCGTTTGGATGCGGGATTAGGTTTGGGGGTATTATGCAAGAAGGGGGGATTGGATAGTATGGGGTATTGGTTAATAAGGGATGACCCACATTTATGGAGGGGGTATTAAATAGTACTTGGTTTGGAAGAGGTATTAGAAAGGGGGGATAAAATAGTATTTGGTTTGGATGGAGGATTAATTGGAGGTATAAGGAGGGGGGATTGATGTAAAAAGCTGTTAAATGGCTTTTTTGTCATTATGTAGTATTTTATGACAAAATTTGTTAGTTTCATTATAATTAGAATAAATACATGTTGCACGGGACAGAGAAAAAAGAAAAAACCTGCAAGGCTTCGTTTGGGGGAAAGCTGAGAAAAAAATTAAGTGTTCCAAATTTCAATTCGTTTGAATGGGTGGGAAGATTTTATTTTTCTGATCATTTAATTCTAAAGGGTCATAATTAAATTTTTACTCTGGGACTCTCGTTGATTAGCCCTAAGAAAGTCGTACAACCAAATATCTCTTAGGGCTAACCAACGAGAGCCCTAAAGCTAAAAATTAATTATGACCCTTTAAAATAAAATGATCAGAAAACAAAAATCTTTCCACCGGTTCAAAAGGATTGAAATTTGGAACACTTAATTTTTTAACCATATTTTTTAATATATAAACTGTAGGTTGAAAAATTAATGCTATGTTTGGATTGGGTTTTGAATTTTTTTTTGAAAAATAGTAGGGGTAATAAGTGGAGAGAGATAGAGAGAGAAATGTTGGAAGTAGGGGGAATTGTTTGAAAAATTCTTTTTGAAAAGTGAAGAGAACAAGGCATAAGTGTTCCAAATTTCAATTCGTTTGAACCAGTGGAAAGATTTTAGTTTTTTGATCGTTTTATTCTAAAGGGTCATAATTAATTTTTGGCTTTAGGGCTCTCGTTGGTTAGCCCTAAGAGATATTGGGTTGTATGATTTTCTTAGGACTAATCAACGAGAGTCCTAGAGTCAAAATTCAATTATGACCATTTAGGAAAAAATGATCAGTAAACTAAAATCTTTCCACTGGTTTAAATGGATTGAAATTTGGAACACTTAATTTTTTTGCTCTTCGAACAACCAGACCGAGAAGAGTGCAACACCTAAGGGTGGAGAAGGGGGATTATGACGGGTACGATCGTCTGAAAGATAGGGGGGCTAGGGGGGATTCCACAATGACTGCTCAAACCCTAGCCATCTGTAAGCCCTCTTAAGCAGGTATTAGGAGGGGTTATGGAGGAGGGGGTTTTGAGAAATCCCCCTGTTATTGACTTCCGAAACCACGCCATACAGCCGGGCCCACGGACTAGAAGGGGGGATTTCACAATCCCCATTCACAGTGCAGCATCCAAACGAGCCCCAAGGGCGCAAATAGAACACATTTTTCTTATTGACTTTTGAGTATGCAACTTCTCCTGAAATGTTACATGTGAATTGCTGGAGAAAATGTCCCCGCATATATCGACTCACACCGTGATGGAAATTGTGGTCATATTCTTTCATCTCATTTATTGTTTAATCAAAGCAGCAGGTGCATAATCTAAATAATTTGTGGAAGCAAGAAGGCCCAAAACCTATTGTTGAAGCGAACAAAATTTGAGAGCAGAGTGAAAATGATACCTTATCCACCACATGGTTTCATTTACACAGGCTGGATGACAGTAAAAGGTTCCGCTACCCTCCTTTAGTGGAACTAAATTACCAAAACGACAACGCATTGAGGGCACTGGTACAAAGAGTAAATGCTTCATTTGACAAGTAGTTAGAAACAGTTACCTTGTGCTCTTTCCTGTGCAACACTTTTGCCTTTCGTTTTTGAAATCATATTGATTAACTTTCCATCATAAATGTCATTAATTTCTGAAGACAGATCCGGAGGAAGACTTGGTACAACTCCCAAATCAAGATCACCTAAAGCTGGTAGGGCTAAATCGTGGTTTAAAAGAGCTTCAGAGTTCGATGGGTTGGCTCCAATTTGAACTTAAGGCCCCATGAAATCCGTGCTCAGCTGACCCATGCTGTCATCAATGTGTACTTTATCAATTTCTGTAAAACGTAACAGTAAGGACAAATGTGGTTTCAGTTATTTAAAAAAAATTCAAAAATGAAGATATATACAAAATAAAATACAAAAAAGACATTCTATTTAAGTCCACTCTTGAATGTAACACTCTTTGGCCAAAGTTAGGGGCAGATCCAAAAGTACCATGTAAATTTTAGCTCAAGGAAAGATATTACCACTTAGAAAGCATGCATTCAGGTGTTCTCTTAAGGCGGTTCAGGACAAAAAGGTGTTCTCTTTGGAAGAATAGATCTAGTAAGTGGGGATATTCCGGTTATCTCAGCAGCACATAGATTAAGAAATAACAAGAACAGACATTAAGCACGTTGACCAGATATGACTACCCCAATAAGATTGTTTTGGCAGTCGAAAGAAGGGAAGGGAAGCTGCAATTCGCAGGGTAAACTCGTGCCCAGGGACCATCTAAACCGCTATGCCAACGCCAACCGCGAGTATGCTATCATCTCAGTAAGATTAACCACCAAAAAAAGAACATGATCAATAGACAAGGACTTATCATTTGGATTTATCATCCTATAATCAACCAAAAAAGTTCTACGAGTTTTCTTAGAACTCACCTTTTATATTCTTGAAACCACGTCACAAAATGCTGATGAAACTAAAAGAAAGCCAACGTACAAAGGACATGGGGGAAGAAAAGAGGAAGTGAGAAAGTCAACTCAACAAACCTAAACACCAAACTGTGCAACCTCTTTGCAAAGCCATATTTATGCAACTGAGAAATTACACAGGCTGCAGTTTACTTTTTCATTTCAGCTAGATATGTATTGGATAGAAAGTTAAGGGATGAAACATAAAAGAGACAAGAAACGGGAGGGACCCTAGAGTGACTAGGGTCTAGGGCCTTGATTCCACAAGGATAATCGAGGGAGAAAAAAGTGGGGAGGAAGCCCTAGAAGTTTTATGGGCCTTTTAGTCCACAAGGAGAAGAAGAGAATGAGAAGGGAATCTTGGAGGCGCAGCCCTTAACAAACAAATGAGGCTCTCACATCTTGATCCCCTCTCATTGACACACTTGGAATCATATTTAGACTCTTCAAAACCCTAAAGTGCAAAACTACGAAAAAGAAAAAAAAAATGTGTCACTTGCTCGTCCTCTCTCATGAAAGATTATCTCTCCTCTCCTGGCAGCTTTAACTCGTTACAAGCCGAGCAAGATAAAAGATGAACAACTTCAAGATAGAAAAATAGAAAATCATGCTCAAAGCCCTTCCCCCCAGCACTCGAAATTACCACATTAACTTTCATGTCTTAAGAGTAAAATGGATTTAACACATGCAAAGAGATCGCACTGCCTTCCCAGCTGTTGCAAACACTGAGTGACAACAGTAAGTGGGAAATGTTCTTCATTTTAGATTATGTCCACTCTTGGCTCCATGACCTTAACGAAAAGGAACTCTCTAGATTCAGAAAGACCATTTAGACGTCTAACTACAATATAAAGCTGCCCCCATTCTCTTTTTTTTCAAACCACATTGCATCACATAACATCCAAGTTCAGACAAACATTTACCCAAAAAAAAAAAGTTCACACAAACAAACAAACAAACTACTTGTATAAAATACGCGAGCGTAAGTTATTTGAGTTATTATTGCATGTTGCATTTCAGAAACGGAACAGAGCCATATTTCTAAGAAGCTTTATCGTAGGTATCATCTAACTTGGTTGAATGGAAAACTGGGAGGAAGTACTGTGGTTGTGCATATACATTACAAGTCACAACCACTTCTTTAGAGAGGGAAAAATATAATGGTGCAAGATCATGCATATGCATCAACTGAATATTCTACAAGTTTTAAAATACTCTCAATGAAAGGACAACGCCCAGGTAACCAGCTATTATGAGCACTTCAATTGTGGCACCAATATATGATATGAATCCTTTTCGGCTATGGTATGGGTAAAAGAAGTGGAAACTTCTTTAATACACTTACACTTACACTTACACTTACACTTCTCATTACTCTATTCATATTCGTCACCAAATTCCAAGATGGTACCGAAGCCAAGTCTTGGGTAGCCTCAAAGGCCAAGTCTTTGTGTCTCTTTCAATTTGTTCACCTCCTTGTCACCTCTGCATATGACAAGATTACACATGCTGGGGAGTGTTTAAGATAGTCCCATGTCACTTTTTAAGTTCATGTTTGGCCCACATATTCAAAGGTTTACTTTGCCTACTACAGGTCGAATCTCCAATTTCATTCACTTTAAGAACAGTTGTCCCTTAACATGACAAGGTCACAAACTTGAAAAAAATATCGCATGGCCATTGCCTTCAGCAAATCCAAGTGGTGAAAGGAAAGTACTTCTTGGATTTCCAACCAAAAATTCAAGATCACATGGTCCTACTACTTAATGTCTGGCTCTGAGTTCATCATGTATATCCTACTTGGCAACCTTTATCAGCATAAACATTAGGATTATAAACACGATTTTAGAATTCTCCACCATTGCTCATCGTCTCATTCACAAGTTTCTAAATTGGCAAATGAACGAAACTACTCAAGTTTCCAAAATGGACAGTTATAGTAATAGAATACTGCTTGAATTTCTAGCATGACAGCGCTAACTGAAGAAAAGTTAGCATCACAACAAGAACTTTGCTCCATTGCTGGTAAGCATATCTTTGCAAAAAATTGAGATTCCGAATACCTCTACTAGCATTCTCTTTGGTTGGACAACTAATTTCAAGCTGCTCTTTGGTACTTGCTGAGGCAGAGGCGAGCCAAGAACGAATAGAGTTCCTTTCATTCCCTGTGAATCCACAAGTCAAATATCAGTTTGAAATTTAGATAAATCGAAGAAATAAAATAGACGGTGCAGATAATACTATCCAGAAAAACCTAGTCTGGACACAAAGAGTAAAGAAAACAATGGTCAACATGATTCCTATAAAACATAAAAAAGTCGGATAAGAGCTATGTTACTGATAAGCCCTCAATAGTGTAAATAAATGGGCTTATCTCTCTCGTTTTTGTCACACTCTTGCGCACAATTGGTTGTATTTCAATGATATTGCGCGAAGTTTGTGTTTTTGACCGTTGTAGGTTAAACGAAAGAATAAGGTGTTTTTGAAGCCATGAATGGCTTCCAAGAACATCCAAGGTCCCGAGGCCACGTGGAATCTCCTGTACGAGCTCAAAAAGTCATAGCAAGAAGCCTCGGAGACTGAACGGAATGACCGAGGGTGATTTGAAGATGAGGAAAGGAAGCTGACTATTTTCCAGATCAGTTCCGGAACCCCCAGAAATGCCAGTTCCGGAACCAACCATCCAATGGATAACACTTTCTGATGCCACTCAACTGGAAATTCTGTAACTTTTTGCACCCGATCTCAGATTAAGTCCGGTAGTTTGGTCATTTGTAACCCGAATGTTAGGGGATATAAATACTTTTAAACCTCATTTTAGGGGTTATCTTTCATTTCTAAGCCCTATGAACTTCTCTCTACCTCCCACTCTTCCCATCTTCTTCAGGACAAGGAATGCGCTCTTATTGCTGCCGTTAAGCCAATGAAATAATTTTTGTATGAGTAAGGGGTATGCACAGTTTAGGCTTTCCTTGCCTTGTCCAATAAGCCGTTTAAAGGATAAGGCAAGAAAGATAGAGATATCTCATTAAGAGAGGACAGTAAGAGAGGACAGGACTGCTTCTTCATGACTGGGACTGTACATGGATTCCTTGGGCAAGCAAAGCAAGCGGGTGGCATGTGTAACCTGTTATAAGAGTAAGGGTCATATTGAGAGGTCTCTCTTCAAAGGAGATTGAAGAGTTGGGTTTTGAGGCTTTTCGTCTTCATTAATGTTGTAGGTACGGTTGAGATCTTTCGTAATCTTAAGTTTATTTCCGTTTTTATTCATGAATCGTATTTATCATTTTATGCTTGTTCTTCGTTCTTGTTCTATGATTGAGTAGTTGATTAGGCTTGGTCATGGGGTGATTTGTATCCCATGACTTGGGCAATTTAATGGCTTCTCTCATTTCTTGTGCTTAATGTGGTTTGTGAATGAATTAAGTTTATTTTTATGTAACAAAACCTAGGGTTAACCTCTTTGACTATGTGTAGGTAGGGACTTGATCTCTTGCCACGTATAATGCTTGGAGCTATGTCAAGTGTTTGCCAAAATGCCTCAAAAAACTTGTTGAGCTCTACTCTTTGGTCTAAACTTAGGGTTGTTAGCTTCTTTGATGTCGTGTCAACAAGTCTTCTTGGCACACGGCATGCTTGAAACTATGTCACTCTGTGTTTTGATAAAATGTCTAAATGAGTTCCTTTCCATTTCCAAACCCCATTGTATGAGTTAAACTTGATTTTCATGGTTAAATCTCCCGAGTGGGATCAAATGACTTTGAATCTCACTTGAATAATTAAAGAGAAGCATTGAACGGCCTAATATGGGCAGAATGAACCCTAGACCTTGCCGCTTTTAATTTCTAGTCAATCTTTGTTTTCAATCAAGTTAGGAGGTAGAAAGAGAATTCCACTACTCAAAAGTTGGCCGTCTTAAAGCCAAATCCAAAGGTTGACGGTCTTAATGCTAAAACCCTTCATAAAGCAAACCTTCCGGCCTAGCTCTAATGGCTCCCTGTGGATTCGACTCCGAACTTCTGGATATTATGCTGCAACCGACCTAGCTCCACGCTTGGGGGCGCTCTTCACTACGGCACACACTTTGATCGAGCAAGCAGTTACCTTGCCTATTCAAATAAATCAAATACCCATGTCGAAAAATGAAACCTCAAAAAATGTGGTTGTGTGGGATATACTCTCCAAGACAACCCATTAGAAAGTTGCTACATAATGCTGGGTAACAGTTCTATGGAAATATTTATTGCATATTTCATTTAAATTAAGCCAAATGCTAACAGAGTCGGGCACGAGCTATGCACATGCTCAACAACGGTCACCACATACTATTAAATAATTTTTTTTGATATCAATGAAAACATTGCATGTTTGATTTTGTAAAAATCATCGGCTTTGTTCGGATCCCAGTTTTGGACTTTTCAAAAACAGAAATGGGCATTCAGAACCCAGTTTGGGAAAAATTATCCCCTGCGACTCACTACCCTCATTTACTCCCCTCCCTCATTAACGTTAACCTGCCTTCCCTACCTCCCTGTCCTCTCCATCTTTCTCCTTTTACAGAATTACAGAAGAGATTCCCCGATTCCCCTTTGCTCCTCTCTCTCTCTCCTGCTCTTTCTCTGTCTCCATGAAGAGTAGGACGATTCCCTATCTCTGGAATTAGATTTGCCCTAGCCCTCTCTCGCGCTCTCTCTCTCTCTCTCTCTCTAGCCGTGTTCTTCGAGAAATCTTAATGGACAACAATAATCTCCATAGCATCGGCGGATACAGCTGGTATTTGACTAATTCCTGTTCATTACAAGACCTTTGGTCTATAAAGATGGGTAAAGGGCGTCCAACGCATTAGTCTCCCTCTTTACTTACCTCCTACTCCACCAGAACGGAAGGCCCAAGCACAGACGGCATTCAGTGCGGTAAATGGCTTCTCCGATCGACCTGCGTTAGAAGACGTAGAGGTATGGTTCAATTTTGTTCATGGGTTCTGAGTTTGATTTTTCCTAATATACGATTTGATGTTGTTCATGAATTCTAGGCTCTGAGTTTGATTTTTTGTTGGGTTATGTGTGTTCTGGATCTATCCAAATCTATTTCAATACATGTGTGTTTTAGATAAGTACAAAATTGGGTGGTTATTGATAATTAATTATTTAAGTTGCCATTGTTGTTTGGAGAGGAAAAGGTGTGTAAGGTGTTAATTAACCTTCACACATAACCATTTATTTATATAAGGAGATAGTTTGTTACACAATGAAATTAAGCAATGTGGGACTAAACACAATATACTAGTATACAAGTATACTAGTATTCCAACACTCCCCCTCAAGCTGGGAAGTAGATATCACACAATCCCAGCTTGTCACATAACATCTTCAACCGGGGCTTAAACAATGACTTAGTGAATATGTCAGCCAATTGGGCACTTGTAGACACGAAGGGAGTTGCTATAACACCATCAGTCAACTTCTCTCGCACCAGATGACAATCAACTTCGATATGCTTAGTCCGCTCATGAAATACAGGGTTGGACGCAATGTGAATTGCTGCCTGGTTATCACAATATAAATTCACAGGCAATTGCACATTGAATCCTATCTCCTCAAGAAAAGATCGCATCCACACAATCTCACATGTGGTGTGAGCCATGGCTCTATATTCTGCCTCTGCACTAGATCGTGCAACCACGGTCTGTTTCTTACTCTTCCAATTAACAAGATTGCCACCAAGAAAAACACAATATCCAGTGGTTGACCTCCTGTCAGATGGGCCTCCTGCCCAATCAGAATCAGTGAAGGCCTCAATACGCAAATGACTATTAGCTCTATAAAATAGACCACGTCCAGGATGAGACTTGAGATACTTGACAATTCTAAGAACGGCCTCCCAATGTGGCAAACGAGGAGCAGACATAAACTGACTCACAATACTCACTGCAAATGAAATATCAGGACGTGTAATAGTGAGATAATTCAATTTACCAACCAAACGGCGATATTGGTCAGGACTAGATAGTGTCTCCCCCTGATCAATGCATAGTTTGACATTGGGATCCATAGGGGTATCGACAGGTTTCGCCCCCAACAAACCAGTCTCATCTAAGATATCCAGCACATACTTCCTCTGAGATAAACTAATACCATCTTTAGATCGTGCCACCTCGATACCTAAAAAATATCGCAATCTACCTAAGTCTTTAGTATGAAATTGACTCTGCAGAAAGACCTTCAACGCATCAATACCTTCCTGGTCGTCACCCGTAATAATAATATCATCGACATACACAATCAATAATACTTTGCCTCGAGTGGATGTGAGAAAGAAAACAGAATGATCAGACTGACACCGATTCATACCAAATTTCAAAACTGCATCACTGAACTTGCCAAACCAGGCCCTGGGAGACTGTTTAAGCCCGTAAAGAGCTTTACGAAGACGACATACCTGAGAACGCTCCCCCTGAGCAACAAACCCAGGTGGTTGCTCCATATAAACCTCCTCAAGAAGGTCGCCATGTAAGAAAGCATTCTTGACATCCAATTGAAATAAGGGCCAGCCAAGATTGGCTGCAAGAGAAATAAGGAGACGGACAGAACCAAGCTTCGCAAACGGGGAAAAGGTCTCAGCATAGTCAACACCATAAGTCTGGGTGTAGCCTTTAGCAACAAGGCGAGCTTTGTAACGCTCAACAGACCCATCAGGAAGATATTTCACAGTGAATACCCAACGGCACCCCACAGTGGATTTTCCAAAGGGTAGAGGAACCAACTCCCAAGTCCCATTATCATGGAGTGCAGAGATCTCCTCCTCCATAGCTGTCCGCCACTCAGAAATAGACAAGGCCTCCTGAACAGTTTTAGGAACAAAGATAGAGGAAACAGAGGCAGTAAAAGCACGAAGGGTGGGGGACAGATGATCATAAGATACAAATTTAGCAATAGGATGAGAGATAGTACAAGTGCGAATACCTTTACGAAGAGCAATGGGAGGAGAAGGTGGAGCAGTAGGGGCCAAAGGAGGTGGACTCGGATCTCGCAACGGAGGAGAGGGCTCAGCGGCAGGCGGAGGTGGTGGTGGCGCTGCTTTGGCACGACGAACATATACCTGCATCGGGGGGTGCTGCTTTTGAGGTTGCCCGGAAGGAACCAAAATATGCATATACTCGAACGGATCGGCATGAGGTAAAGTTGGGAAATAGGGTAATGACTCATGAAACGTAACATCAGCACAGACAAACTCGCGATGCAGAGTGGGAGAATAACACTTATAACCTTTTTGAGTCCGAGAGTACCCCAGGAAGACACACTTGATAGAGCGTGGATCAAGTTTATCACGCCCGGGATCAAGGGCATGAACATAACACGTGCACCCAAAAATTTTAAGAGGTAAAGAATATAAAGAACAACCAGGGTGCAAAAGACTATAGGGAATCTGTCCCCCAAGAACGCGAGAGGGCATGCGATTCACGAGATAACCGGCAGTAAGGACGGCATCGCCCCAAAAGGATTTGGGAACCGTCCTCTGGATTAAAAGGGCTCGAGCAACTTCGGTCAAATGACGGATCTTGCGTTCGGCAACCCCATTCTGTTGGGGAGTGCGAGAACACGAAGATTGATGAAGAATACCATGCTCATCAAAAAAAGCAGACAAAACATTATAGAAATATTCACCAGCATTATCAGAACGAAAGATACGAAGAGAAACATCAAACTGAGTCTTTATTTCCATATAAAAAGATTTAAAAATGGAGTACAAGTCTGACCGATTTTTCATGAGATAAACATAAGTAAGCCTAGAATAGTCATCCACAAAAATAACAAAATACTGAAAACCACCACGTGATGAAACACGCACAGGACCCCAAATATCGGAGTGAACTAAATGAAAAGGACAAGACACTCGACTCTCTATTCTAGGTGGAAAAGAAACACGACGGTGTTTACTGAACTCACAGACTTCACATGGCAAAGACTGAAGACTACGACACGATGGAACTAACTATTTCAGAGTCTGAAGAGAGGGATGTCCAAGACGGCAGTGATGTTCATAGGGAGATACGGAAGCCTGAAGAGCAATAGAGGCAGGAGGTTCGCCAGTGTCAAAATAGTATAGACCACCACGCTCAACACCGCCACCAATCTTCTTCCCCGTCTGGAGATCCTGAAATACACAATACCCAGGAAAGAATGTAACCGAACAATTTAATGATTGGGTAAGTTTACTAACAGACATAAGACTATGGGGAAAAGGAGGAACATGTAAAACAGAGTCTAAGGTAAGAGAAGAATGTAAAAGAACAGATCCCAAACCAGCAATGTCAGAAGAGGAATCGTCAGCTAAGGCGACATGAGAAGGCTTCACAAGAGGACGAGAACCAGAGAGGTGGATGGAGTGGCCGGTCATATGATCAGTAGCACCAGAATCAATAACCCACGGAGTATTAGAGGCTAGGCCAGCAAAGGTGGAGCCTTTCTGAGCGAACGTAGCAGTGGAAGAGGAGGGCACATGAGAGGGCGGCTGAGAAATTAGGCGATGATACTCATCCTCTGGAATAGTAACAACACGTGGGACGGGGCTTGGCGCAGAGCTAGGCAACACAGAGCCATCATCCTCAGAAACAGTAACCTGATGCGCAGATGGGCGGCCATTAAGAATCCAACAGTACTCAACCGTATGATTAGTACCATGGCAATAGGTGCAGTAACGACCATGGGCACGACCACTATTACCAGAGTCACGACTACGACCACCACTACCAGAATCACGGCTACCAACCGACTGCACCGGACCACGGCTACCAAAATCACGACCAAATCCACGGCCAGGAGGGCCACGACGGCCTCCCCCTGACTCGCGACCACCACGGTCAAAACCACGAGAAGAAGTACCACCACGAGGGACCGTGTTAACCAAAGCCGAGCGGGCAGCAAGAGACAAATCAACAGCACTGGGGTCAGAAACAGAGGCTTGGCGGACGCGACTAAACACCTCACTAAGAGAAGGTAAATCTCTATCACCCAAAAGATTAGACCGGATAGAATCATAGGCCGGCGAAGGTAACCCAAATAGAAAACGAGCCACCTGTAAGCGCTCACGCTCACGCTCCATAACCCGAATATCTGACGAAATGGGCTCACAAGTGTTGAGCTCCTCACAAACGCCGCAGAACTTGGCATAATACTCCTCCAAGGATAAGCTGCCAAGGTCAAGAGAAAAGAATTGTTGATGAAAAGCATAAGTTCGGCGGAGATTATCAGCCCCAGAAAACATCTCCTTAACCTTCATCCAGACTTTCTTTGCAGTAGATAAGAAAACCAAAGTATTCTTAATATTTTCCTCCATACTATTCCAAAGCTCAACCCGAATTTTAGCATCCGCAGGAACCCAAGCACCATATGATGCAGCAGTCGCCGCGGGAGGATCATCAGTAAGGTAATGGTATTCTGATTCCCCCACATAATAGACCTCAACAGCCTTAGCCCAAACAGCATAATTTCGACCATTCAACAAGGTAGAAGTAATAGATAACCTCTCACGAGACCGAGAAGAACGACTAACAGCGGAAGTAGAACTAGAGATAGACTCGGTACCGGAGCCCATTGCAAATAAAGTCAAGAGCCAAAGAAATCAACAATCAATAAACAACCAAAAATAGAGAGGCTGCCACTATAATCACATATGATCCAAAAAATACCAATGGCTCCACCAATAAAGGAGCATATCAGCAGCCCAACATAAACCACTGGGGAACACTAACACTCGAACCAGATCGAGCTAGAAACACCATTAACGGAGATAGAAGCTGAGCATTAACAGAGAAAGAAGTAACAAATCAACAGATTACGTCCGAAAATAGAAGATATACCGCAAGAGTCGGGTAAAATAGCAACGAATCCATAGATCGGAGTCTGAAAATACCAAAAAATAGGGAACCTAGGCAGGAACAGTACTCGTGAACAGTACCGACGAACAGTACCGATGAACAGTACTCGTGAACAGTATCGATGAACAGTACTCGTGAACAGTGCGTAAACAGTGTTGTTGTAGGGTTTGGATGAGTGTGGGTAGGTTGTTTTAGGATTGTAAAAGGTTTGGGTAGGTCGTTTTAGGGTTTTTTTTTTTTTTTGTTGGCTGCCGAGAATGGGTGGCTAGGGTGGGAAGCGGCTATGGTGGTGGCTGTCAGAGGTGAGGGTTTAGGGTTTCAAGACCGGTTTAAGAACCCGCTTTGATACCATGTTGTTTGGAGAGGAAAAGGTGTGTAAGGTGTTAATTAACCTTCACACATAACCATTTATTTATATAAGGAGATAGTTTGTTACACAATGAAATTAAGCAATGTGGGACTAAACACAATATACTAGTATACAAGTATACTAGTATTCCAACAGCCATTATAGTGATTTATCCCATAAGGGACATTCTGATTGCGAACAATTTCTATCCAATGTGTTTATATATGAATGGGCATTTCATAGGCCTAGGGAAAACGATTCCCATCATCACTTCTTGATTTTCGTCACAAATGTGTTAATAATGATGCTCGTTGTCAGGGTAGAGTCGGTAGACAAGTTATCATCTTGATCTTACTCTTTACCTTTTGTATGTTCATAGATTTGTTACTTTTAGTTTGCTACCAATTAGCTACTGAGGTGTACACTAGCGTTATTGAACTTCCTAGTCATCTGCATTTTTGCCATCGTTGTTCAAGAAGAGTGTCGAGGATTGGAAAAGGAAAAACAAGAGATATGCTCAGGTGTCCTTTGTACCGCAACAAACAGCCCTCCAGAAAATAGGTGTGAAATAATAACTTGCTTGTACAGCATATGAAAAGTCTCTAATAGCTCATAGTATAGATAGATATGTTAGCAATAATATTTACATTTTGGGGGAATCTAGCACGATTTATCCAAAAACAGTCTAGAGTTCATCCATATTTGCATTTGTGTTCAACAAAACTTTTGGTAGCATTTACTATTAGGGTATGTGTAGTCACACACGAACATGATCATTTGTTGAATTGAAGGATTTGGTGGGAGGGGAAGATGTATCCTTAGCGCAGTGGACTTATGGGTACTTCTGAAAAGTGAAAATTAGGTATTGGCACCTCCTTAAAAATGTGCAAATGTCTTGGGTTATGTACCCCGTAAATAGATACTATGGATTTTCTCAGGATTGAATGTCCTGTGGTCTTGTGCTAACAGTGCTATTAATTGGATGCAAAGTAACTCCATTTTCTCTCGTCTGTCATTCAGAATCTTTGGGATTATCATTTACAGTTTCTTTTCATCTCCTGCAATTTTCTTCCCGTATTTTGAATAGAGGATGCATTCAGTACCCCATCATGTATTTATGTGAAACTATTTGGGGCTAAATGCAGGAAAATGAGATTTGTCTTGAGCATCGATTTGTTTTGAGGATGTGAAACTATTTTTGGTATTTTCATTATAAACTAGTTTGTAGCTGTTTTTTTGTAGAACTTCAAACACCTTATTGTAAATCCTTTCAAACTGTTATTTTTGATAGTTGGTTCACAGTTCTGCAATTTCTTTCAACTATTTGGAGGTAATTTGTTTCAACTTGCTTGTAGTTGTTAAGCCAACCACTATCACTGAAATTTGGACCCTCAACTCCAACTTCAAAGAGGAACAGAGGTGCTTCATCTCCTACGCCCTCGGCAAACTCATTCATCGGCGAGAACAGTGTCCAAGTGGTATTCCTTTTACTCCTTAGTAATGTTGATTTCATTAGGCATGACATGAACTTGCATATGTCATCTCACTGTAGTAATGTGTCACATGCGTTAATTGTTTCCCACATGTTAGCCTATGACGAGACGTAAAAAACTCTATTCTGACAACTGGAGTTATGAGAACACCGAAATTTTTCTCCAAATTATGCTAGAAAAGGCGAGGAAAGACCATGGAACAAACTCAAACAAACGTCGCACGTTTAATTCCCTACAATGGGTAGCAATCGTAGAGGAGTTAAAGAAGAGGACACATAAGACCAACTACACAACTATCAAGATCCACCAGAAATTTGACCGTCTGAAAAAAGACTACAGGCTATTCAAAGATCTGACCGAGCAAAGTGGGTTGGCTTGGGACCCGGTTAGTCAAATAGTCACTACATCGGCGGACATGTGGGTAATGTATTTGCAGGTATATAAACCTTAGAGAACATGATTTGACTTATACCAGCACCATTCTACCTTATAGGACGCTAATTTCCAATTTTCCAATTTGTTGTACGCAAATAAGGATGCCGGAAAATTTATTGGTAAAGGGCTCGACCATTACGACCTTTTGCACGAGCATGTGGACGGCTCGTTGGCCACAGGAGTCTTTGGCCAACCTAGCCCCCCAAGGGCCCTCTCGTTGGAGCAGGAGCAAGCATTGAGGAATCAAGGAAAGGCCATAAAGTTCAGTGATAGCACATTCTCTGATAGAAGAAAGAGAATGTTTGATGGCAGTGGTGGACCAAACAGTAAGTCAAATGCGATGTGAGCAAAAAGAGGTGTATGATAGGGTGGCTTTCGCAAACCAAAAAAGTGGAGAGTATTTTGAGACCTTGACACAGCAACGTCTTGAGGCCAAAAATTACTCTATTGAGGCTTGTCTAGAAGCAGTGAACCCACTGAAGCCCTTTGTTAGTGACACTGCCTTCTATAAGGCATATGACAAGCTTCTTGAGGGAGTAAATTATAGGGAAGGCTTCATAAAGCCGACTCCGGATGGCAGATAGGGTTGGATCAGCGGCTTCGGATCCGGGAACTGATGGGAAGATATGGGGAGGTCATTTGTTGGTTTGTTAGGTAGGGAGTCGATGAGTTTTTAAAATTCCAGTAGTTATGTGTTTTGACTGTTTTTTAGGAGCCTTATGTCTATTTTTTTTCACTTGAGGAACAATTTCTGTTGACTTCTAATTTCCAGTACTTGTTTGTGGTGTAAGAAGAATTTGTGATCCTTCTATTAGGTGTTCCTACTTTTGTACTGTACCTAAAAATTGCTTCATGCGATTGGACTCCCTATGCAGTATTACACAATAAGTATAGGAGGCCAAAAATTCTATGTTGTGTTCGTGGGGAAGAAGCCAGGCATCTACAATGACTGGTCAGCTTGTAGTGAGCAGGTTAATAGGTTTCCAGGCCCTGTGCATAAAATATACGCCTCATGGGATGAGGCCTACAATGCTTGGGTGACTTTCACCAGACAAGTTGAGGAAACGGCGCCACCTTCTCTTCTCCCATTGGGAGCTGATCCGAGTGGATCCTCAATGGATTACACACATCTGGCTGGAGATTGGTTTGGACTTGGCCTTATTCTCGCTATGGTTTTTTTCTTGGGTGTGGTGGTAGCCATTACAACAATAATGGTACTTTGCTATCCTTGTGTGGTTGTAAGAGTTATTTTCGATGAATCTGTTCGTATGTCTTTCAATGGTGTATTGTCTACTATTTTATTTATAGTTTGAAACTTAAATTAATTAGATGTAGAGTTTGGCGTAATCCACCGCAGTTTGTGCTCAACTAACTGGAGATGAGTAAATGAATGGTTTGCTACAGACATGTTGATTTGTGGTATGATAGCAACGGTGAAGCATCAATTTATCAAGAGATGGGTTTGATTATTAATCCTGGTTTTTTACTTACCATTTTGATGTGCACAAGTTGGCTCTTTTCTGAAGAAAAAAATAATTGAGAAGAAGTGCAGGAAGCTGCATACATAAGGATGATTTGCATACAAAAATATAGAGATGATGTTAGATTAATGAATTAGTTCGTTGTACGGAGTTTCATTATTTATCCTTAGTATGTAAATAGTTAATTAGTTAGGACCTCATTGTAATTGTTGTATCTTGCGTTGTATATATACCCAGTTTAATGAAAGTTAACCCTAATTGTTGGGTTTTCCACAAATCGATATTGTCATCTCTCAACTTTACATGGTATCAGAGCAGAGATCCTAACCCTAACGTGGGATTTCCCTTGCACCAAATCTTGAATAGTGTCGCGTGAACAGTAACCCGTGAACAGTGTCACGTGAACAGTAACCCGTGAACAGTGTCGCGTGAACAGTGCCGATGAACAGTGTCGCGTGAACAGTGTCGCGTGAACAGTGCCGATGAACAGTGTTTTGTGAACAGTACCATACTGCTATATCAACCAGTTTCAGCCCTATTTGCCGCTTAGATTTGAAACCTAGGGTTCACCGACAATCTTCAGGCCCTGTTCGGACCTCCGACCACTGCTTTCCAGCGTCGCCTTTCCTCACCGGAGTTCACCAGAGTTTTTCAGGTCGTTTCACGTTCAAGTCAGGTACTTTCAGACTTCCGCTGCTGCTATTTGAGTTCAACCGAGTCAGTTTGAATTAAACCAGTGAGTTTGGGCACCTTTTCTGCAACTTCTGGGTTGGTCTTCTCTTATTATCGCTTGCTAGTGGTTGGTTTTTCAATTTTTTAGAGGTTATTTTTTAGCCTAGTGAGTTTGGCACCTGGATTGTTCTTGCGGCATTTTTTAGTAGATTGTTACTGCTATCTCTGGTTGTTGGTAGTTGATTGTTCGTGGATTGTTGAAGTTTGGGGCCCCAATTGATTGGTATTGCTTATTTTGAGTTGATTCCCTTGATTGGAGTTGTTTTTTGGGAATTGTTAGTGTCTGGTACTTGTTCACTACCTTCTGTTGATATGGCGGGTAATTCCAACCATGTTCCAACTGGCCCTCTTTCTCGGGAGGAGATACAAGCTCTCAAGCACCTACTGGCCAGGCTTGATACTTCATCTACTATAGCTCCTACCTCTACTGCAGCTTTCTCTACAAGTATTCCAGCTAATGCATCCTCTTTTCCGTGGATCATAGATTCTGGTGCCACAGATCATATGACAGGTTGTTCTTCATTTTTCGATTCCTACTCTACATGTTCTGGTAAGGATAAGGTTCGAGTGGCAGATGGATCCTTATCTGGTGTTATTTCAGGGAAAGGTTCCATTCGCTGCTCTCCAACCCTTCATCTTTCTTCAGTTCTTCATATGCCAAATTTTCCTACTAACCTTCTCTCTGTTAGTAGTCTTACACAATCCTTAAATTGCTCAGTGACCTTTTTTCCTACACATTGTGTCTTTCAGGAACTGGGTACAGGAAAGGTGATTGGCAATGGTAGATCATGTGATGGCCTTTATTATCTGGAGTCTGCTCCTCGTCCGTCTCCTTCACCCATGCCAAGTGGTCTGGCTTTGCAAGTAGATACGAGTCCAAGTCTCTCTATGTTACATCAGTGGCACCGTAGATTGGGTCATCCATCTTATGGGATTTTAGAAAAACTTTTTCCTAATCTAACTAAACATTGTTTTTTTGTGAAGCCTGTGAGCTTGGAAAACATAAGCGTTCTTTCTATGCACCTATTAACAAAAGAAGTGAGTCCCCGTTTATGATTATTCACATTGATGTCTGGGGGCCTCTCCTGTTACTTCTCTTAAGGGGTATCGTTGGTTTGTCACTTTTATCGACTGTTATTCTCGTGCTACTTGGGTGTTTTTACTTAAATCAAAGAGTGAAGTTTTTTCTTGTTTTCAATCTTTTCATGCGATGGTGAGTACTCAGTTTGATGCAAAAATTAAAATTCTCCGTAGTGATAATGGCACTGAGTATATTAATAAAGGTTTTAGGGCTTTTCTTGATGAGCGTGGTATTCTGTTTCAGACGACTTGTGTTGACACTCCACAACAAAATGGAGTTGCTGAACGCAAGAATCGTCATTTGGCTGAGGTTGCTCGGTCTCTTTTGTTTACCATGAATGTTCCAAAATTCTTATGGGGAGAAGCCATTTTAACTGCCGCTTATCTTATCAATCGTATGCCATCCAGTGTTCTCAACTTTAGGACTCCCATAGAGTGTCTTCCTAGCAGTTATCATGCTATCACTCTTCCCCCGAGAGTTTTTGGTTGTGTGTGCTTTGTCCATGCACCCCACCCTTCCGGAGGTAAGTTGGGTCATAAAGCCCATAAATGTATTTTTGTTGGGTACTCTCCTACCCAGAAGGGATACAAGTGTTATGATTCACATTCTAGAAAGTTTTTAGTATCCATGGATGTCACTTTTTGGGAAAGAGAGTCCCTTTATTCCCTCTCCAAGTCATCTCTTCAGGGGGAGTCTAATCAGGAGGAAGAGATGTTTACTATGTATAATCATGGTGAGGGGGAGCATCTATTTTATAATCATGTTGATGGAGAGAAAGAAACAGTATTTTATAATCAAGTTGAGGGAGAGAAAGAAACAGTATCTGCTGAAGAGGCAACACATGGCATGGGCGATGACACTAATGGACTTCCAGCACGGTTGCAAGGCAACTTAAAGACCTATGCTAGACAGAAAGATGGGAAGTCCTCCCATGTGATACCACTCTGTCAATCACCGTTGCCTACTCCAGTTCCAGACTCCTCAGCTGACTCATCTGGTAATGATTCTCCTTCTGTTAATGATTCTCCTCTCTCAGCTGACTTATCTAGTAGTGATTCTTCTCTTATTGAACCTCCTGTTATTGATGATCGTCCTATTGCTAATCGAAAAGAGAAAAGATCGTGTACTCTACATCCCATCTCTCAATTTGTGTCTTATGATCGTTTATCTCCTTCATATTATGCATTTGTTTCGTCTCTTTCCTCTATATCTATTCCACAGAATTGGAAGGATGCGTTAGTTATACCCGAATGGAAAAGAGCTATGGTAGAGGAGATGACAGCTTTGAAAAAGAATGGCACTTGGGAGCTAGTACCACTTCCTGGAGGAAAGAAATCAGGGGGATGTAAGTGGGTATTTACTGTTAAACAGAATGCAGATGGTACAATTGACAGATATAAAGCTAGATTGGTCGCCAGAGGGTTCACTCAAACCTACGGTATTGACTATGAGGAGACATTTGCTCCAGTAGCAAAGATGAATTCTGTGCGAGCTCTACTTTCCTGTGCAGCTAACCTGAATTGGCCACTTCAACAGTTTGATGTAAAAAATGCATTCCTTCACGGTGATCTAGATGAGGAAGTGTATATGGATATTCCACCAGGTTTTTCTTCCGCTACAAGTGAGGGAAAGGTGTGCAAATTGAAGAAGGCATTGTATGGTTTGAAGCAGTCACCTAGGGCTTGGTTTGGCAGATTCTCAAAGGCCATGCTGAGTTTCGGCTACAAACAGAGCCATGCTGACCATACTCTATTCATTAAGAGGAGTGATGGTAAGATTGTTGTCCTTATTGTTTATGTTGATGATATAATAATGACAGGTGACGATGTGAATGAAATTCATAATTTGAAGTCTCGACTTGCCCAAGAATTCGAGATTAAGGACTTGGGAGCGATGAGATACTTCCTTGGAATGGAAGTGGCAAGATCTGATAGAGGTATTTTTATCTCTCAACAAAAATATATTCTTGATCTTTCGGAAGAAACAGGCATGTTGGGTTGTAAACCTGCAGATTCTCCTATTGAGCCAAATCATCATTTGAGCGGAGATATGGGCGAACGTACTAATAAGGAGAGGTATCAGCGACTTGTTGGGCGACTGATATATTTAGCTCACACCCGGCCGGATATTACCTATGAAGTGGGTGTAGTTAGCCAGTTTATGCACGATCCTCGTATTTCACACCTGGATGCAGTTTATCGTATTTTGAGGTATCTCAAATCAGCTCCAGGAAGAGGAATTTTGTTCTCTAATCATGGCTATTTGCGGTTGGAGGCTTTTACTGATGCTGATTGGGCTGGTTCTGTGGATGATAGACGTTCTACCTCTGGCTATTGTACCTTTATCGGAGGGAATTTGGTTACTTGGCGAAGTAAAAAGCAATCAGTGGTTGCTAGATCTAGCGCAGAGGCAGAGTACAGAGCCATGGCTCATGGTGTTTGCGAGCTCTTATGGCTCCAAAACTTATTACGTGATTTGGGTTTCATTGACAGCGGTCTTATGAAACTCTACTGTGATAATAAGGCTGCTATAAACATTGCTCATAATCCTGTTCAACATGATAGAACGAAGCATATTGAGATTGACCGACACTTCATCAAGGAGAAACTGAGCGAGGGTTCGATATGTATGCCTTTTGTGAGATCTGGAGATCAGTTGGCTGATATATTCACAAAGGGACTTGGCAGCAAGAGTTTCCACCCTATTGCATTCAAGTTGGGCTTGATCGATATCTTCGCACCAACTTGAGGGGGAGTGTTAGATTAATGAATTAGTTCGTTGTACGGAGTTTCATTATTTATCCTTAGTATGTAAATAGTTAATTAGTTAGGACCTCATTGTAATTGTTGTATCTTGCGTTGTATATATACCCAGTTTAATGAAAGTTAACCCTAATTGTTGAGTTTTCCACAAATCGATATTGTCATCTCTCAACTTTACAGATGATTAAACGGGGGGAGAGAGAGAGAGAGAGAGAGAGAGAATGGGCGTGTAAGAGAGGGGTAAAAATGTATCAAACTTGCAATGTAGGGAATCAAAACCCTATGCTTTAAAGAGTGGGTCCAAAAGGACAAAAAGGCAGCTCAAAATAGGATTGGAAAAAGTACCAAAACTGGGATCTTCAAAATAAACTGGGAACTAAACATGGTGATCATAATTTTTGTTGGCTAATTTGGTCAATTCCCTTAATCAGCGTATGCGGCCTATATCATATTCGCCATATTCCTTCTTGCTTAGCAAATAAGTAAATTCCCTATTTTTCCTCCATTACTAAGTTTCCTGTTGCTAGTTTCCGTTGCTTCTAATATCGTCATACAATCATCACGCTGTACCTCTATTGTAGCGTTGGGCTCCTACCACATCGTACTCATATTTCAGTATTTTTTTATCTTATTCACTATCAATCTCAGTCACTCCTATCAGCAACTTCCCAGATTAAATTTTGTGCCCCCAATGGATGTGGGTGCCACACGGCCCGCCTCAGTCAATGACAAAGAAGGCACAATGGTCTTTTGGTACAAAGCCTTGCGTATATGGGTCTTTAGATACAACTGAAATTAAGTTAGAAGGTGGAGGGATACAATGTCATTTAAGCATATGTGCGGGAGAAACACGACCAACTGTCGGTGTTATATATAGTAGTAGATAAGTTACATAAGCCATAGTATCCCACAACCCACTGTACCTTTGTGAAAATAGGATCGCTTCTTGACTCTGTGCACCCTCAAGTAGACTGCCCCTTGATACGCACCCATACCCAACAAAATTACTAGAGTCCATGTACTACAAGATAAGAGCAAACTTATTATAAACTAGAAAAGATGGGGAAAGAACCTTGCTTAGCAGTATCTACACTTTCAAGCTTCGAAACCTGCAAGCCCATGCTGTGAATATCCTTGACATCTGGGGGAAAAAGGACCAAAATTTGGCGTCACATTTTACTCGGCGTAGCGAACCACTTTTTAGCAAGCCATTGTGCAGACAATGCTATATCAATTGTACTATTGCAAAGGAGACAAAACACTAAACCAAGAAAAGAACATTGCATCGGCAAACCCATGAAAGAATGAGTAATGAGTCTAATGAACAACTTTCATAAACTTTAAAGTCACTGTGATGCATTTTCCAGCTCCCTTGAATGACAGTGGTAACGTCACCTAGCAAAATGATGTAATGCAAAAACCGACAAAAATGAAAGTCATAGTCAATTCTTACTAGACATAAACCATTGCACTCCTCCTCATCACCCATTGTACTCTTATCAAGACCAACATTTTCATCACAACATCAAAGTGTTTCATCTTTTTGACAGCTCGAATAAGACTACCCTCTCCATCTTATTCACAGAAATTGGTCCATGGTTATTCTAAGAACTTAGACAAGTATTTCATCAAAATGGTCTTGGTTTTCTCCATATATAATGGAGGAGGAATCATATGTTGAGGCTGACTTACCTATATGAAATGATCCAAAGAGCTGTGTTGTTATTCTTTGGATTATATCCACATCATCGGTAGCCTTTGGAACTTGTAATTCTAAAATGCCAAGCCCAAAACATATTGAAGGACTAAGGAAAACTCAGGGCCCGTTTGTTTGACTAAACTAATAGTGAAGGAATATAAAACCTCATATGATATGTATTCCCATCAGCCTAATAGTGATGGGATTAATAATACCACATCCCCCAAGGTTTTTATGGGATTTCATATCCTAGAGATATCTAGTCAGAACCATGTAACTAAGTTCTATAAACTAAGATATGTTGTGACCACATATTCATTGTCCAATGACTCCAATTTAATGCTCAAATCCAGTCAAACAAATGGGACCCTTAATGGACATCGTTCATCACTACTGTCATAGAGTGGCTCAGATTCTCACAGTTTCCGCAGCCCATATACTTCACTGGCTCCTCAGCATCACTTCTCTTTTTTATCTACATAAATGTTTGGACTGACCAGAATAGGTATTCACTTGTGCTAGTTGTGCACATGAGACAAAATCAAAGAAACAATGTAATCCCACCATTTCATCTTGTGTGTCTAGCTATCCAAGATGGGATGTTCCAAAATGCCTATCCACCTTGAAAAGTCAAAGCATAACACTTTTTAGTTTCCCAATGTCATCTCTTGCCAATGTTATACATTATAGAGGAGATAACAGCGCACATGTTATACCCTTTGACTTAGTTAACATGTATTAAATGCATGTCTCTTTAATTAGTTGGAATCAATTTTTTAAAAACCAGATCGAACCAACTAGTTTGACTTGTTGGCCCATCAACAAGGCATCCGATTATGTTAGATTATGGGTTTATTTGTAATTAGTTTATTAGTTCTTCTATTGTGTAATTAGTTCATTCTCTAGGGCCATAGAGTAATTAGTTTAGTATGTTGTATATACTTCACGTCAATGAGAAATTACCCTAATTTTGGGGGTTTACATTCTACGCTTCTTCCTCTCTCTACAATTTCACATGGTATCAGAGCTAGGCTTTAGGAGGCTTTTCCCCTTTGTTTGTGCCATAGTTGCACTTTATTTCATTGTGATCCGTGTGTTCCGAATCCTTTGTTTACCTCTCCATGTGCGAGTCGGGGGTCGCACGTGCGGGGGATTGTTGGGATTTGTCCCACATTGGTTAATTAGCTCCTCCAAAACTAGTATATGAGTTTGGGCGGCCTCTACACTCTTTGCCAATTACATCTTTTTCTGTTGACCGAGCATCCAACAGCTTTTTGTGGTCTTCGACCAGTGCTTAGCACTGTCAGCGGCCATCACCCAGGGACCGGCAAACATTGTCGGACACCACCCAACCTTCGGCGACCTTTGTGGTGGCTGATTCTCGTGCATTCGTGACGTTCTGGTGTTCTGTGGCCTATTCATTGTTCTTTTTTGGCCCTATCAACCTCCGGTGACTATTGTTTACACTCGTTTGGAACTGGGTCTATATATTCAACGTTTTTTTCCAGACCCAATCTGTGTTTGTGTACTGTTTGACATCTTATAAAGCTCTGCTGAACTGTTTTCTGCAACTATTTGATAATCAGAGGTATTTTGGACCCTGTTTTTGGAGCTGTTTGTTATTGTTTGGTACTGCTGGGACAGTTTTTGGCTCTTATTCTGCACTGTTAAGGCTGTTTGTGCACAAAGTTGGCTGAATTTGGGTTTAAAATCACTGATTTAACTGAGTTGACTTGGTGTAGTAAGTTGAATTGGTGCTGAGTTGACTCAAGTCTCATATTCTCAGCTAATTGACTGTGGTTGACCATTATTTGGTATTACAAAATCAACTGGGCTTGGTTTGGAGGTTGGTATACTGTCTGGTATTTATTTTACTATTTTTCTGTATCTCAAGAATGTTCCAGTCGGTGCTCTTTCTCTAAGGGAGTTACAAACTCTCAGGCGCCTAATGACAATGACTAAGCTTGACACTCTGTCTTCCATAGCTTCTACTTCCATTGCCTCTTTTGCTCACACAGGTTTCCAACCTAGTGCATCTTCTGCCTCCTCTTCTCTTCCTTGGATAATAGATTCGGGTGCTACGGATCATATGACAGGTTGTTCATCTCTTTTTGACTCATACTCTATATGTTCTGGTAAGGATAAAGTCAGAGTCGCAGATGGATCTCTATCCCCTATTTCAGGGAAAGGTTCCTTTCGTTCCTTTCTTCAGTTCTTCATGTTCCAAATTTTTCTACTAACCTTCTATCTGTTAGTAGACTTACTCATTCCTTAAATTGCTCAGTGACATTCTTTCTTACACATTGTGTTTTTCAGGAACTGGCTACAGGGAAGGTGATTGGTAGTGGCAAAGCACATGGTGGCCTCTATTTTTTGGAGTCTGAAGCTCGTCCCTCTTATTAACCCATGTCATGTGGTCTAGCTCAGCAAACAAATACGAGTTCAGCTCTTTCTATGTTACATCAGTGGCACCGTAGATTGGGTCATCCATCTTTGGGGATTTTAGAGAAAATGTTTCCTGATTTAATTAAACATTATTCTCGAAGTCAGTTTTTTTGTGAAGCCTGTGAGCTTGGAAAACATAAATGTTCCTTTTATGCACCTATTAATAAACAGAGTGCTTCTCCTTTGATGGTTATTCATTCTGATGTTTGGGGTCCTTCCCCAGTTACATCTCTTAAGGGTTATTGGTGGTTTGTTACTTTTATTGATTGTTATTCTCTCGTTACTTGGGTGTATTTACTTAAGTCAAAAAGTAAAGTCTTTTCTTGTTTTAAATCTTTTCATGCGATGGTGTGCACCCAATTTGATGCGAATATCAAAATTCTTCGTAGTGACAATGGCACTGAGTATATCGATAGAAATTTTAGGGCCTTTCTTGATGTAAATGACATTCTTTTTCAGACGACTTGTTTTGACACTCCACAACAAAATGGAGTTGCTGAACCCAAAAATTGTCATCTTGCTGAGGTTGCTCGCTCTCTTTTGTTCACCGCGAACGTTCCCAAATATTTATGGGGAGAAGCGATTTTGACTGCAACTTACCTTATCAATCGTATGCCATCCAGTGTTCTCCAATTCAAAACTCCAATTGAGTGTCTCCCTGGTAGTTTTCGCATCACAACTCTTCCTCCGAGAGTCTTTGGTTGTGTGTGCTATGTTCACGCCCCTCACCCTTCTGATGGCAAGTTAGGTCTTAAAGCCCATAAATGTATTTTCATTGGGTACTCTCCTACCCAGAAGGGCTATAAATGTTACGATCCTCACTCTAGGAAGTTTTTTGTCTCTATGAATGTCACATTTTAGGACAAAGAGTCTTTTTACTCTCCCTCCACTCCATCTCTTCAGGGGGAGCATCACCAGGAATAGATGAGGGAGGAAGAGATAATTACTTTTTATAGTCACGGTGAGGGGGAGAAGGAAAAATCTGAACCAATATTTGCCGAAAGAGCTACACATGACATTGGTGATGACATCGAGGAATTACCACAACGGCTGCAAGGGTCTAACTTGAAGGTCTACACTAGAACTAGACGGAAAAATGAAAGGTCCTCATGTGTGATGCCACCTTGTCAATCACAATCGCCTGCTCCAGTTCCAGACCCCTCAATTGACTCATCTTGTAATGAATCTTCTCCCATTGAATCTCCTGTTATTGATTCTGATAATTTTCCTATTGCTCTTCGGAAAGGTGTTAGGTCATGTACTCAACATCCCATCTCTGAGTTTGTCTCTTATGATCGTTTATCTCCTTCGTACCATGCCTTTTTGTCTTCTCTTTCTTCTATATCTATTCCACAGAATTGGCAGGATGCTCTTGGGATACCTAAGTGGAAAAAAGCTATGGTAGAGGAGATGACAGCTTTGAAAAAAAATGGCACCTGGGAGCTAGTATCACTTCCAGGAGGAAAGAAGTCAGTGGGCTGCAAGTGGGTGTTCACTATTAAGCAGAATGCAGATGGTACAGTTGAGAGATACAAAGCGAGACTTGTTGCTAGGGGTTTTACTTAAACCTTATGGTATTGACTACGATGAGATTTACTCCAGTAGCAAAGATGAACTCTGTGCGAGTGCTCCTTTCTTGTGCTACTAATTTGAATTGGCCTTTTCAACAGTTTGATGTGAAAAATGCATTACCACTGGGTTTTTCTTCCCCTACGAGTGAAGGAAAGATGTGTAGATTCAGGAAGACGCTTTATGGATTGAAGAAGTCACCTAGAGCTTGGTTTGGCAGATTTTCAAAGGTTATGTTGAGTTTTGGATACAAGCAAAGCCATGCAGATCATACTATGTTCATCAAGAGAAGTGCTGGTAAGATTGTTGTCCTTATTGTTTATGTTGATGATATAATAATGACATGCAATGATGTGAATGAGATTCATAACCTTAAGTCTCGTCTAGCCCAAGAATTCGAGATTAAGGATTTGGGATCAATGAGATACTTTCTTGGAATGGAAGTGGCAAGGTCTGATAGGGGTATTTTTATTTCCCAACGGAAGTATATACTTGATCTTTTGGAAGAAACAGGTATGTTGGGTTGTAGACCTGCAAATTCTCCTATTGAGGCGAATCATCATCTTAATGGAGATATGGGGGAGCGTACTAATAAGGAGAGGTATCAGCGACTTGTGGGTCGATTAATATACTTAACTCACACGAGACCTGATGTTACGTATGCAGTGGGCATTGTTAGTCAGTTTATGCATGATCCTCGTACCTCAAATCTTGATGCAGTTTATCGTACTTAGAGGTATCTCAAATCAGCTCCAGGGAAAGGAATTCTGTTCTCTAATCATGGTCACCTGCGATTGGAGGCATTCACTGATGCTGACTGGGCCGGCTTTGTGGATGATAGACGTTCTACTTCTGGCTACTGTACCTTTCTTAGGGGAAATTTGATTACTTGGCGAAGTAAGAAGCAATCAGTGGTCGCTAGGTCTAGCGCAGAAGATGAATATAGAGCTATGGCTCATGGTGTTTGTGATCTCTTGTGGCTCTAAACTTTGTTACATGATTTGGGTTTTTTTGACAATGCTCCTATGAAACTTTATTGCAACAATAAAGCTGCTATAAACATTGCTCATAATCCTGTTCAACATGACAGAACGAAGCATATTGAGATTGACAGACACTTCATCAAGGAGAAACAGAGCGAGGGTTTGATACGTATGCCTTTTGTAAGGTCTGAGGATCAGTTGGCTGACATATTCACAACGGGGCTTAGCAACAAGAGTTTTCACCCCATTGTGTTCAAGTTGGGCTTGATAGATATCTTCGCACCAACTTGAGGGGGAGTGTTAGATTATGGGTTTATTTGTAATTAGTTTATTAGTTGTTCTATCATGTAATTAGTTCATTCTCTAGGACTGTAGAGTAATTAGTTTAGTATGTTGTATATACTTCACGTCAATGAGAAATTACCCTAATTTTGAGGGTTTACATTCTACTCCTCTTCCTCTCTCTACAATTTCACAGGTTAGGATTAACTTAAAAACCTGTTCATTTTCAAAACCGACTTCAAAAATGACAACAATTCAAACAAAGTGGTTGAACCGTCAACCCACAAAAACTGGAACTGGGTCAATCTAACCGGTAATAACTTTTTGAACCAAAGAGATCGCCCAATCAATAACTAGAAGGTGGGCACACATTATGTGTGTGTACATTTTTAGAATGGGTGGGGATAGTGGGGTGGTGGTTATGATAGTTGGTTTTCAATTGATTACTATTTTGCCCATAATAATTATTTAATTGGAAGTTAAAGTAAAAAAATACTTATTTTTAGAGGGCAGTTACGGAAATCACTTTTGTGACAGGGCTTCGAAAATAGGAGACGGCTCTTCCTATATATATTACTAGAATAGATAGATGACAGATGGCACGTGATGGAAAGGCACGCCTGGGCAACTATCTAGGCTAGCCAACGCTATTAACTGGCTACCTAAAGCATACTCCAAGCACTTGGGACCTTTTATAAAGCCAAATGTTGCCTGATCTTCTTTTTCGCACCAATGTGGGAATGGAACACATTGTGCAGCTTGATTTCTAGCCCAGTTCTTCTTCTTTTCAATTCAAGTAATAAGGGATATTTTATATCTTCAAGCTTTATATACATCTATTCTTTTATATGCTCAATTTTATTTACTTATATGCTATTGATATATTTTTGACATAATATTGACATCACTGTTTGATTCCGGTTCAACTGGTGACCCTTCCTTCTGGTCCCCTTTTCGGTTTGCTCACCGGACCGCTTTTCAAAACATAGGTTAGAATTCACAAAAAGAACTAGCTCAGTAATTAACTTTCATAATTTGTAGCATGACTCAGTCCATATATGACTGGATTCTTGTGTGTGCCAGTGTGTCAACCCTCCCCGACCACCAAATTGTTGGATACCAACATATATTCAAAAGGTGGGGACAGGTATGTCTGCATTACTTGACGCAATTTCGCTGATTCTTTAACCTACAAAAAGCGGATGGTATCTTTATTAGTTTTTGAAATCATTTGATGTAAATTGCAAGAGCTAAAACCCAAAAATGAGAGGACGTACCTCTAGCAGCAACTTTTATTATGTCCCAGTTACTACATCTTTTAATCATTCACCTGAACAAAGTCGCATAAGCACGTACAGCTAGAATTGAAGATAACATTCTGCATATGAGAAACAAAAAGCACCAGAACACTCTACCTGAGTGAAAAAAATAATGCTAAATGCATTCTTACAATCTAGATTCTACTCGTGGGGTCTTGATCATGGAGGGAAGCTTTGCATCTTGCATATGAATTGCTAACAAATATGTGATTAATGAACAAATTTCGGTTTTTCAGCTTTGCATCAATCACAGCCAGTGGCCAATACAAATAGACACAATTCAACACCACCACTTAATCAATACCAAGAGGTTATCTAGACGGAGAAGTAGCCCAGAAGAGAGGCAGTGATAAATAATCACATCTCTCCACTGGTATTTATCATGTACACCTCTCTCTAATACCTTCTCTAAGAAATGGAAAAAAGAAGTTGCATTCAAAGCAAGAACCAGGTGATGTGGTTGCTTATATTGCATTTAACTACGTTGTTGAATGTCATTGCATTTATAAGGACGACCAAAGGGCAACACCAAAGTCCTTGTTGTTACAGCCTGGAATTATTTATTTATTTATTTATTTATGTCGCCATTTATTATATTGGTGTTTGATTGGGTCCCAACTACTTCTAATTATTTTGTGCGCGCTATGGGTATTGTTGACACGATTGTAATCTTCGGAGTATGAGATTGATTTGGGTTGTTCGTGATTCGTGTTGGATTATTGAATTTCATAGCAAGTCAGATTAAGTAAATTTATATTGCTATTTATTTATCTAAACTCTAATTAATTAGTTAGCTATAATTTAGGGTACAACGTGAGTAGTGGGTGGTTTTAAGGGTAATACTTAAAGCTATGTGTTATACATTGAGTAGGGTTCTACATTGGTGTTAACGTTCTGAGGAAAAAGAAAAGAAAAGAAAGAGCCGCACAGTCGAAACTAAGGAGATCTAGAGGTAATTGCTAAATTCTTAATTTGTTTCTTCCTTTTCCGTTGGTCAGCACAGTCATGGAAAACTTGGGTTGGAGAGTACTCTGCGTGGCTTTGTGGTGGCAAGTGGTAATCTAGTGTTGTGCGTAGGGATTTTGAAGTTGTTCTAAGTATTGGGGAGAGTTCTTAGTTTAATAATTTTGATACCAATTGCAATATTGATTTCAGAGTAAATATTGGTTTTGGACTGATATGAGGACATGTTCTTTATACATGATTTAATGGTGAACAAAGGTGAGTATTTGAAAGGGGTAATAGGTGGCCGGTGTCATGGTATTGTTCTTGGAAACAAAGAAATCCTTGGAGTTTTCATGGATGGATTTTGATGACTGCTGTGGGTATAGTAAATTAGGGTTTTCGGTTCTTAGCTGTCTAGTGATTTGGGTAATTTGTCTAGGTTAGTTAAATAATCTCTTAGGTGGTCTTTCATTGCTATTGATATGTTGACTCAGTTAGTGATAATTATATTTCTATATGATTCTGTGTTCAGGTTAGGCTCGTTTTGCGTTGTTCGATTGTTTTAGCTTTGGACCCAGGTGAGTGGTTAAGCATGTTACGTATTTGCGAACTTCCCCATATCCCTTCAATTATTGTTTTAGAAAATTAATGATTGTAATTCGGAACATATATTTGTTTTATTTGGTTCTTGAAATTGGCATGCGGATTGGTGAAACCATTTGTTGATCGAATAATCTTTTGGTGAGAACTTTGTGGATATTGATGGGAACATTTATTTTGGAAGTCCAGGGAAATTAATCCTCTGTGTGCGGGTGACTCTGGCCATTAGGGAAGAGACCGGATTAGGCCGGTGACCCTAATGCTCAACGGTTGTTATTGACCGGATCGATCTTAGGGAAAAGTTCCACGGGCTGCCTACTCGTGGTGACTCTAAGTTTTGATATTGGATCCAATTTTGAGATATTTATTCACTGGCATTTGGTACTATTGATTTTGGTTGTGGTTCCCCATTTGTTGTTGGAGATTGGATTGAGAACACCATTAAGATTTACAGGATATATGAATCTTTTATTGGATTAATGGATTATTTTGTTATTCACCGCATATGCCAAATTTATATTGACATGGTAAATTATTTTGATCCCTGTTTCAGAACTTTATTCTAATATACATGCTTTGCTACTCACTGAGCTCGTCAGCTGACGGATTTATTCCAACTTCTTTTTCAGGAAAGTTAGGCAGTTAGGAGGACTCTGGCGGTATCTCGGGATGTTCTGTTGTTTGACCTCCTTAGGGTGTCTCATCATAATTTTGTATTTTATTTATCGCTTCCGCAATTGAAACATTTTGTCAGATGTTTGGATCTTTTTGATATTGTTTGGTTCATGGGATGTTTGTACCCCATGCTTATGATTGGGATTTATTTAATAACAAAACTATATTTATTGATCGACGACTTATTTTATTTTAGGCTGCATGTTCTACGAGTTTTGGTCTTGTGGTTCATGGCCGGTCACTTCTCATTTTGGGGTGTGACAATTGTGGTATCAGAGCCAGGTTTGACAAAAAAAAAAAACTTTTGCTTTCATTTTGTATCATTTTCATTTAGTGGAGGTCCGAGTCCCCAGAGTCCTACTGTCATTTGTGAGAGTGTTTATTATTTGATGTGTACCGGTACCCACATAGTATTATGGAGATAGTAGTCATTCGATGGAAACATTTTTTTCTGTAGACTTTGGATAGAGTATTGGAGGAGAATGTGGCATATGTGGTTTTATTCGTTATTTGGATCGTTGCCTTTATTTTACAAGTACGTTGGTGATGTAATGTAGTTGGAGTATGATATTATTGAATCTGAAGAATTAGTATTGGTGGTAATACACTTGGAGATTGACTTAAGGATGTAACTTAGATGATTGTTACAAGGTTATATCGACGATGGGCTAGTTGAATTGTGTGAGAGTGTGCCAAGAACTTGTACTCAGTACACATCCCGGATAGTACTCTTGAATTGTTGTTGTTTGATCGGTCCTTCGTTCATATGCTTGAGATCCTAGTAGAGATCTAGTTATGTTCTTTTAGGAGAAGTTAATAATTATGCTTGTCTGAGGAACCAACCCATGAATTCCTTGATGGTTACTAGGTGAATACCCTATGAACTCGTTAATGGTTAGGATTCCTGTGTTTCGTCGATTCAATCCACACACACACAAAAAAAAAACCTTACGACTAGGTGGATATAAAATGGGAGTAATTGATCATTGAAAGTGGGTTTTTCTAATCATAGTAGTAGTTGTTCAGTTTTGAGGATTTGACAATAAATAGATAGGCTTTGGGAAGGGTACAATCGCTTGATTAGTATTGGCATGCAATGAGCTAGGACTATATGAGGATACGAGTGCTTCGGTTTGTAAAATTATGTGAAAGGAGAATGTTGTTGTTGTTTGTTGATTAGAGAGTAAAGTTATGGAGTATAACAGTGGTGATTTGGAAGTTTAATGCATTATGGTATCACTATCGTGGAATTTTAGGAATTTAGGAAAGAGAAAATTTGTGTGGGTAAACCTATGTGACTAGAGCTGTTATCTTGCCTTTTGAAGTAAATATGGGAATATTACCGACTTGATCATTAGTAGTTTTGGGATTAGTAATTTATTTGTTGCGAAAGGTTAAAATTCTTACTTTGGCGAATAATTTAGAGCGTGGTTTGAAATGACAAGGGACAATTTATAATTCAGGATTCTGTGGTGTTATAGTTTTAGGTTAGTGCATGGAGTTGGTCTTCAAGTTGCAAAGTGAATTATAGGATCTTTAGGTGGTGACGTGTATTATGCGTTATTTTGGAAAATGAAATTAGCGGCGAGTTATTTCGATAGTTAGTCATGAGGACACCATTCAGTTTGAGTATTGATAAAGGCTGTAGATATGTGTATTATGACCCTTGAAATTTTTGGATGATTTAGTGGAGTAAAATCTTGTTTATACTTCAGCAATACTATTCGTAGACATCTTGAACTTTGGTTGAGGTGATTAGATTAGATTGCATTTATTTAATAATTCTGTTCTTGCCACTATTGCCGAATTCGTGGAATAGGGTGTGAAGTTTGGGAGCCATTGCTGAATACGTGGAATAGAGTTTGAAGTTTGGGAGACTTCTTTGTTTTCTAAAATTTTATTCTGGATTTCATAGTCTTTTGGACTCTCGTGAAGGATTACTTGAGAATGGTTCAAAGAAATTGTGTTGACAGTATGGTTCAAGGATTAGCTTATTAGAAAATCTATGGTATAAGGATTGGCTGACCAAGAAAATCAGATTAGTAAATCGACTAATAACAAGGTGACCTGTTAGGTCTTAGAACTTGTGATACTGTAATAAATATCAAAAGCTTTGAGGTCTAAGGAGTTCATTAGTAGACTTTGAGTTTTTGTGAGTAATGGGATTGAAGTGGTTTATTGTCGAGGATCAATCCGTAGAGCTTGGCATACTTGGTTTAAGCTGAAATTATTTCAATTCTTTCCATGACAACTAATTCTAACCGTGATTGGCGGATTATCTTATTTGTTAGTTTTAAGTTAGTTCCTTTTAGGTGAAGTTGGAGTATTATATCATGGAGATTTATGTGGAAATATTTAGTTGGTTCATAGCTATGGAAAGTACTAAGATGTCATGAAGGCTTATATGTACTTTTAGAACTTAACTGTTATCGAGTTGAATGTGGAGGAGATAGTTAAATTTCATAGCTAGTAATGGAATATTCAACCTTGACGTATCACTTTAGTAAAAAAAAGAGGAGAGAAGATTTTGGGGATCGATGATGTAGGCAGTTTATAGATTTAGTCTGTTTGGTTTAGTAGTTTTTGAGATATCCATAAATGTTTGTTGCAGCATATATTCATTTGGTTGGTGGTTCTGAGAGCATAGAGTATGTTCGGCTCGAGTGTGGTTAACGTTTAGGTGGAAAACTAAGAATTGGATTCTTGTACGTGATTTGGAACCGTCTTTGGTTAGGTGTTTATTGGAGGATGCACCATGGTTTGAAATATTAATTTTGGAGTTTGGAGAATATGGTAGGGTTGTCTATGATGGTCTTGTTCGAACATTTCATTAGTATTTTGTGCTATGCTTTGATTGCCTGTTGATAACTATGTTGGTGTGTAATGAAGAGGTTAATGAGATGAACCATTGAGATTTTGGAGTTTTAGAAGACATGATGACATTGGTTAGAATAATCCTTTTGTTTGAATTTCTGTATTGATGACGGATTTACGTACGGATGGTCCACTTGGAACAAGATTCGATGCACTTGAATGTAGTAACATTGGACATAATGAGGCAGTAACTATTGAATGGTTGGCAAATTTTTGGAGTTCTTGGATATTCGAGATGTTCAATCTTATGGAGGCATGATTCTTTTCGGAGTTTCAAAAAAACATCCATTTTTCTTTGATCTTGATGTAAGTGATGTGGAGTAGTATAGAGATTGGAACAGGTTTATGAATGTCGAGTTGGGGGTTGTGGTTGATCAAAATCACTAAGTCAACATAGTTTTGTTGCTATTAAGCTGACATATACATTGGATCGTTTGGTGCGGTGGTATATTAGGGAGATTGTTAGACTCCATGGTACATGCACCTATATCAATTGTGTCAGATCGTATTCTCCGTTTTGTATCTAGATTTTGAGGTGTCTTACAGGCAATGATGGGTACTCGCTTACTTTTAGTTCTGCTTACCACCCGCAAAACGATGATCAAAGTGAGAGGACTATACAGACTTTGGAGGATTTATAGAGTGCATATACCTTTGGGTGGAAAGGAAAATGGGATGATCACCTGCTGTATGGAAATTGCTTACAATAACTGTTACCATTTGAGTTTGGGGAGTTGCTCCATATGAGGTTATGTATGGGCAAAAGTATAGTTTCCCTATCGATTGGCATGAGGTTGGAGAAATTTCGACTTTTGGGACTTGACTTGGTGGAGGATGCGAATAAAAAAAATTATTTGGGAAAGGTTTGTAATCACTTGGAATAGATAGAAAAGTTGTGCAGATAATCGTAGAAGGGATTTGGAGTATTAGATGGCCCTATGAATATTTTTGAAACGATGGAAATCTAGTGACTATTATTTTGACATTCTTTTACAATTTTGGTAGTCTTAATTTGATTGACGGAGTTGGTTGATTAACTTCTTTGATAGATTTGGGCTAGCTCAAGTTCTGGTCATATTGTAAGAGATACTTTCTTGAACAGTCATTGGAGGGATTTGGAGTTTGTAACTAGAGATATTGTACTTCTTAAGGTGTCTCCATAGAAAGATGTTATTCGGTTTGACAAAAAGAAAAAAAAATTGAGTCCTCGCTATATTGGGCCGTTTGAGGTTTTGGAAAGGATAGTTGAGGTGGCGTATTGTTTGGCGTTGCCAGCCTCCTAGTTTGACTAATGTTCATAATGTTTCCATGAGTCGATGTTGAGGAGGTGTGTTCGTAGTCCGTCCAATGTTATTGATTAAGAGGCACTTCATGTTCAAGATGATTTGACCTATGATGAGCAATCCGTTGAGATATTTGATATGAAGAGAACGGCACTTCGGAAAAAAAAATTTGGTTAAACAATTGTGGTGTGCACTCGGTTTATGAAGTTCCTTTGGAGTGTGAAAAGAAAATGCACAGAAAATACCCATGTTTGTGCGCTTGTGGTTAGTACGCAATTTCGAGGACGAAATTTATTTTAAGGGGGGAAGGATGTTACAGCCTGGAATTATTTATTTATTTATTTATTTATTTATGTCGCCATTTATTATATTGGTGTTTGATTGGGTCCCAACTACTTGTAATTATTTTGTGCGCGCTATGGGTATTGTTGACACGATTGTAATCTTCGGAGTATGAGATTGATTTGGGTTGTTCGTGATTCGTGTTGGATTATTGAATTTCATAGCAAGTCAGATTAAGTAAATTTATATTGCTATTTATTTATCTAAACTCTAATTAATTAGTTAGCTATAATTTAGGGTACAACGTGAATAGTGGGTGGTTTTAAGGGTAATACTTAAAGCTATGTGTTATACATTGAGTAGGGTTCTACATTGGTGTTAACGTTCTGAGGAAAAAGAAAAGAAAAGAAAGAGCCGCACAGTCGAAACTAAGGAGATCTAGAGGTAATTGCTAAATTCTTAATTTGTTTCTTCCTTTTCCGTTGGTCAGCACAGTCATGGAAAACTTGGGTTGGAGAGTACTCTGCGTGGCTTTGTGGTGGCGAGTGGTAATCTAGTGTTGTGCGTAGGGATTTTGAAGTTGTTCTAAGTATTGGGGAGAGTTCTTAGTTTAATAATTTTGATACCAATTGCAATATTGATTTCAGAGTAAATATTGGTTTTGGATTGATATGAGGACATGTTCTTTATACATGATTTAATGGTGAACAAAGGTGAGTATTTGAAAGGGGTAATAGGTGGCCGGTGTCATGGTATTGTTCTTGGAAACAAAGAAATCCTTGGAGTTTTCATGGATGGATTTTGATGACTGCTGTGGGTATAGTAAATTAGGGTTTTCGGTTCTTAGCTGTCTAGTGATTTGGGTAATTTGTCTAGGTTAGTTAAATAATCTCTTAGGTGGTCTTTCATTGCTATTGATATGTTGACTCAGTTAGTGATAATTATATTTCTATATGATTCTGTGTTCAGGTTAGGCTCGTTTTGCGTTGTTCGATTGCTTTAGCTTTGGACCCAGGTGAGTGGTTAAGCATGTTACGTATTTGCGAACTTCCCCATATCCCTTCAATTATTGTTTTAGAAAATTAATGATTGTAATTCGGAACATATATTTGTTTTATTTGGTTCTTGAAATTGGCATGCGGATTGGTGAAACCATTTGTTGATCGAATAATCTTTTGGTGAGAACTTTGTGGATATTGATGGGAACATTTATTTTGGAAGTCCAGGGAAATTAATCCTCTGTGTGCGGGTGACTCTGGCCATTAGGGAAGAGACCGGATTAGGCCGGTGACCCTAATGCTCAACGGTTGTTATTGACCGGATCGATCTTAGGGAAAAGTTCCACGGGCTGCCTACTCGTGGTGACTCTAAGTTTTGATATTGGATCCAATTTTGAGATATTTATTCACTGGCATTTGGTACTATTGATTTTGGTTGTGGTTCCCCATTTGTTGTTGGAGATTGGATTGAGAACACCATTAAGATTTACAGGATATATGAATCTTTTATTGGATTAATGGATTATTTTGTTATTCACCGCATATGCCAAATTTATATTGACATGGTAAATTATTTTGATCCCTGTTTCAGAACTTTATTCTAATATACATGCTTTGCTACTCACTGAGCTCGTCAGCTGACGGATTTATTCCAACTTCTTTTTCAGGAAAGTTAGGCAGTTAGGAGGACTCTGGCGGTATCTCGGGATGTTCTGTTGTTTGACCTCCTTAGGGTGTCTCATCATAATTTTGTATTTTATTTATCGCTTCCGCAATTGAAACATTTTGTCAGATGTTTGGATCTTTTTGATATTGTTTGGTTCATGGGATGTTTGTACCCCATGCTTATGATTGGGATTTATTTAATAACAAAACTATATTTATTGATCGACGACTTATTTTATTTTAGGCTGCATGTTCTACGAGTTTTGGTCTTGTGGTTCATGGCCGGTCACTTCTCATTTTGGGGTGTGACACTTGTTGACTTCAACCATCTCACAGATAGCGACATCATCCAAAAAACCTGTAGTACCCCCATGCTAGAAGACAAATTAAACGAAATGCTATTTCAGACCACCTCTAAGTCCCCTTTTCCTCAACCAGCTTAATGATAAGTTCATCTTCCTGGTGTTACAAACGGGAACCATAAACATGAACTAAATAACATATATAAGATGATATACAGAAGATTAAACAAGTAAACTACAGTTCATACACACCTGTTTGTGCCAAGATCCTTTAACAAGATCAGGATTAAGAACTTTCTGCCACCAGTGAATGCACTGAACATCTGTTCTATCAAGAACACATTCGGCTGCACAAGAGAGAGAGAGAGAGAGAGAGAGAGAGAGAGAGAGAGGTTTGAGCAACCTAAGTAGTTTAAAACTTAATTAGTGAATGCATAGACCTCATATGAAGTAGATAAAAAATGGAGTTTCACTAACTATAGACTTGAACAAGAAACAAGAAGAACATGAAAACCAAAGACATCATAGAAAATTGTAGTGCAGTTGAGCAGAGGAAATCAAAGTTACAGATTTGGAAATACGGAGGCCATACCGATTCACCTCTACAGAAACAGTAAATACGAACATGTATGAATCATGTCATGTTCAAGAGAAAACGAAAGAGAGAGAGAGAGAGAGAGAGGGAGAGAGAGAGAGAGAGAGATCAAACCTTGGAGAGATTCGGCCTTTCTGGATGAAAAACGTCAATGTTCTGAACCAAATAAATAAAAAGAGCAGAACATGAGACATGTGAACTAATAACAAACAAAATAATCAACGAAATAAATCAGAAAACTCACAAATTGCTTCCTCAAAAGGAGCTGATTGGTTGTGAACTTCCTGGTCCGGAGGGCCGGAGGCACTTGAATAGAGTTTCAGATTGTAAGGCTCAACAACGCAAGGGCCTCCAGCCCTTGCATGTCTCTTCAGTGAGATGGATAGAGTCCCAAAACACATATTCAGCTGGGTTATCACACACCTCAAACTCCTCCACAGCTAAATTCTCCCCTGAACTCCCTTGTTCAACAACGCCCAAGTACTGGTGCTGTGGCATTCGAGGAAACCATGGAACCCAACAGGCACATCCTGATATCACGTGTCAGTAAGAAAATACCAAAAAATAAATAAAATGCCATAGACTCTGTTTTAAAGGATGGAAACATGCAGTGAGCACATTAGGGTTGCCCAAAGTTATGTGTTTCACCAACCAACAACGAAGAATACCTGTCCGGATAACACATACACATTAAGGATATATGTACTATAAACGTGCTACTATTACGCGGATCATACCTTCAATGCTACAATGTCAAAATAACTGCAAGTATATAATGTCGATCCATACGGCCAAATCATTTTTTAGATAACATTCATGTATGCCGTCAAGTTGTCAACAGGAAGCAAATCTGAATATCCATCTAAAAACGAGATGCTTTATATATAAGAAAACCTGTCTCACGTAAATGGTGCATGCAACAACCTCGGTATGATTTTCGGCCGTTTTTTTAAGGAATAAAAACCACCATTAAGGCGCATAGAAGGGGGATACATCTTGTACACACAACAATCAACATTTATTTTCCAATTTCAACTTTCATAGCCTGAATTCAGAGACATAATTACAACTTGTAAGTCAAATTTTCAACAAGATTAATATCTCAGCCCATCCCAAAAAAATCTAGCATACAGAGTACGAGTACTATAACTATGAGTTTCAGCACTTATATAAGATATGAATATATTATATTATATTTTGTCTCACCAATGCGGCCCATGGCATTAGATGGGATGGAAACTTGGTAGGTGTGTTCTACAGGTGAGGTGGGGAGCTGGGAAGGTTGGGCAGCCACCACTGGCAGGCATTTAGATATAGGTTGCTGTGATATTTTTTTGCCATTGCCTTTCATATCCCGTCATCTTCTTGGACAAGTATCTGGGCCTAAACATTTTACCGAATACATGAAAATATGAACATCTTTGGTGATGTGGGAGGGTTGTTTTGGTGATGATCTTCGGTAGTAATATGAACATCAATAAGAGCCTTTTTTTCCCCCCTGATCCTTGCTTATGTTATTAGCTATTAGCTTGGCTTTGAAGTGAAATGGTTTGAATTTCAGAGGAAAAAAAAACCTTGTTAAATCTTCTGGTATGGAATGGTTTATACTTTATACCACTTCATAATAACCTGCACTAAAAAACTAAATAAAAGGCAGCAATTGTAAAAACTGAAAAAACAAACAAGGCCAAGGTATTCTATAAATAAGACAAAAGCAGCATTGGGCAATAACAAAAGTCAATTCCCATAGCATAAACATAAACAAAAGAAAAGCATAACCTAAACAAGTCTAATAAACAGATAGAAAACTTTTATGGAAACCATCTGTTTATCATCAAACTAAAGCCACTTTCTGAGATCATGGAAAGCTATTAAGTGTATAATAAATGGACCATTCTTTGATAATTTTGATACTTTTTTGAATAAAGTTGCACATGTAACAACATTTGTGGTCCCTAGAGTCCTAGACCCTACAGAACTGAACCACGAGCAAACCATAGTAATTTCTGCAGTGGCCTTCAAACCCGCTCCATTTGCTTGCTTCCGGGACAGTTAGCACTTAGAAGACCAACAATAACATGCTTGCTTCTTTAGTCATTCAATTAGCAATATAAACAACCCCTAATGTAAGAACTTAAATCATTCTATTACCAAATTGAGACTACCAACCAGTTATTGAAGAAGATAGATGTCTTAACGATTCCGATTTACATGCCTTTGAAGAAGATTAGATTAGCGACAAGACCTACAGTTTTATGCCAACGTGTCAAACAATGCAATTTGGTTCAAAATTGTAAAGCTTTTGCTTTACCAAGTTTATGTTTTGTATCTTTGATAACTACGATTTATCCTTTTTGGAATATATTTACCACCACAATTCAAGCATCTTTGGGACAAATTCATAACAGATTATGAATGAAGTAGTTTCTCAATTCCAACTACCAATCTTATGCTAAAGGCAGCCCAAACTATTTCACCAATTTCATAATAACATTCTCTCCAAGCATCAATATACATGCAGTTAACAACAAACCACTGGAGAAAGAGGGAAACTTGCGTGAACCTTCTACCAGTTCCAATTATGCCAATGCTTTAGGGTTCTGGAACTTCAATCTCGAACGAATAAGCACAAACAAAGATTACATATATATACTGATTCAGGAAACAACGAAGATTGGTCCCTTTAAAGTATAGAAAAAGTGACAATCAGATCAGACCATGAGAGCCCTATTCAGTTGCTGCCCGCTAACAATTCAGTGTTAAAAAAGTGCATACAAATGAACAACGTACATCAAATTATACAATAGAATCCTCTCTCATCTTGAAAGGCCAGCAGTCTAATAAACCAATATATCACATAATTTGTTAGCATTACACCAAGCATTAAGGCAATTTACAAACTTACAACAAACACCTTCAAAAAAAAAACATACAACGAAAAGTTAATTTCCTCAAACAAAGTAACAAAAATGAATGTGTCAAACTGATTTTACATGCAAATGAGAAGTCAGATGTGAGTGCTTTACCTTTTGAGAGAGGTTAGCCCTTTGAAAGAATAGTGTGAATCTCCATATGGCCTGAAAACAAGTCCCATTAGAATTAAGGAAAAAAAATTATACTTATTATAAAAGCAAATATCATCAAGAAACAGATGTCAAGATTGGAAAAAACAGAAAAGTTATCCCCTAGATCAGTGCTTACAAATCTCCTAAGCTAGCAAAATTCATCAATATTTATGGCCAAGGAGATTAAACTTTGCTTCGAGTAGCCATTCTCATTCCCTCAATGCTTGGCCTTGTGTGCTCTTTTTCATACAAGGCATGGCACCACAACCATATAACTTCTTCTTTGCACCTATAAAGGAAAAGCATAGTGAATAGCCGCAGGTTCAAACCATTTAATTAAAAAGACAAATTGGTCGGGATATAGGTTGATTTGAATCTGTGAAGCTTTTTTTCCATTTTCTCTTGTTCATTGGATGATTGGGTCGAACATGATAAAATTTTCCCTACACACATTCCCCTTTAAAAAACTTTTGCAATTTTAGAAAGTAAACAGCATGAAAATGGATTTCATTTTCAGTCACACCCTTTAGCTGACTTGGACTTTGTTGCAATGTTTATGCAGGATGTTATAGAACCGAACAGCAACCTGGATGATATCCAAGAGACCCCATCATTCCAAGGAACCCACTGGATAGAACAACATGCTAGACAAGAGATAGGAAAAGCATAGCATTGACCCAGTGGCATACAAGCATTTGAATAGAGAAATTTAATGTCAAATGTTACCTCCTCATAAGCTCCAAAGTCACAAGGGAAAATAGTAAGGTGAGGACAAAGTGCCTTTGCATCTCTAACAAATATTCCCGCTCGTTCTCCTAAGAAAACACAAACTATTTCATGAAGACAAGCCCCCAGCATAAACAGAGCAGCTGCAGCTCTGTTTGGATAGATTTGGATTTCAAACAAAGGGAGTTAATGGTCAATTCTTCAAAAAATAGGTTTGTTGTAGGAGGCTTGTGAAACTAAAATGGAACGTGAAGTGGAACTAGAAGAGCTGTATTTTACGGAGGTCTATGAAATTTCAATCCTTAACACCGAGGATTTGAACCTACTCCTATTAGATTGGTAATTCGAACCCTTCTGAATAAAGCACTCAAACTCAATATCAATTCCTATGCATTTCAAATCTAAGTTTAAGTTGTTCTCATTAAACAATAAATCCATTTATTTGAAGTCCTTAAATACCCAAGTGGCCCTTAAGTTGTATTAAATCCATTTATTTTAAGTCCTTAAATACCCAAGTGGCCCCTAATTTAAATATAACTTATGTGGCACACACCTAACCATAACTTCGAGCAGGGTAGTTTGCAGACGAAATTTCAGCAGTTCCTCATGGATTGTCAGAATGGCACACAACCACAGGCCAGCAGTTCCTCATGGATTGTCAGAATGGCACACAGCCACAGGCTTATCTTGTAATTCTGGAAGATTCCTGATGACCGCCAAGACAAAGAAACAATCCTGGAAACAACATATCGCAAACAGGTAATGTTTTGAGGAGGACCAAATAAGTGCTACAGCCTACAAGAGCCTTACATCTCATATTGTGATGTCAATTGGGATAGTACTCCAAAGTAAACATCAAAATAGATAAATCATCTAGGGGAAACAAAAAAAAAAAAAGGTAAACTATCACATAGCATCTAAAAGCCCAGAATGTAGAGATTACCATGTCCATATGGATAAGAAAAAGTCCTCTGACAAGAAGCATTGACATTAGAACTTGAGTATATAGAGCTGAGAAAACGACTACGGTACTGACTTCTCCAAGTACCTATGAAGTGTAACAACCTAGATTTCTGAAAAAACAAAAACTCACAAGGATATAACATCGCAGGAGCATATTTAGCAATCTAGTAACATGAATGTGGCAAAAATAGATTATATAACAAAACAACAAACATGTACCATGAAATTTTTATTTTTAGAAAAATTCTGAGAGCAAAGACTAGAAGAGAAAGAATCCCAGACAGACTATGGAATGAAATTTCAGAGAGTTCACTTGTTGAAATCTACATGGTTTCTCTTTAGAATTACTGAAATTCCAAAACAATTAATATATTTCCTGGAAGAATGAAACCAATTCAAACAGACTAATTATGGAAATGGTTCAAATTGATAACAAAATGATAAACACCTTGTACATGTTTGGCAGGCATGCTACATTGCGTATGACCAAAAACCAATTCTTGAACTATTGGAAAAATATACAATAGTCCAAGCAGCAAATTTGACAGCCGTCTGAATTGTGATTATTCGATTTTTCCATAAGGGGGAACCATAAATTACATTCAGTTGTACGTACCTTCAAATAATTTTCCACAAAATTATGGTCAACAAGAGTTGAATGATGCCGTTTAGAAGGCCCAGCAATTGCTGAACTCGTTGACTTGTTAACATTGTCACTGATAACTGAAGCAGGAGGTCCAAAGGGCTAGCTTGATCTAGAAGATCAACACTGCCCTTGTCTATTGTTAGACCATTACTTGGTTCAGCCACATTCCCTTTGCTATATTGTCCATCATTGCATGTCACCTCCCCAATTTTTACAGATGTGCTGTTCCATGCACACTGTCATCCCAGTCCCTAGACTCTACTGCATGACGTTGAGTGTTCCGTGTATCCACACTGCCCAGACAAATCAGACTCCTTAATTGTGCCACCTATCAATGATGGATCCTCAATTTCAGAGTTTACTTGACCAGTAACATAAGTTGTAGGATCATTTGAGACTACACTGCTTTTCCAAGCAAAGAAGTATGATAGCTTTGGTTGGTTATGAGTTTCACTAGCAACCTGATCAAGTTGATAAGGGACCCCTGTAAACAACACAATAAAACATGAAGTTGATATCACTCCATGCCGGACTAAGTAAATCTATCAGATTACTATGATACTATCAACAGAAATGGTAGGGGAGAGGACAGCTTAAATTTACATGGGATGTTATTGTCAAAAAGAACTTGAATTTAGTAAATTTAATGCATTATTATGGCCCTTGACAAAGCACTCTGATGACAAAGAATTCATGTTGCTGACCCCAGTTGCGGTTCATATGGCTTACTTTGATTTGGTTGGGTATGGTAAGAAACAAATAACGTTCGAAAACATGCCCCCTTACAATCAAACACTGAACACATACAAGAAAGCAGAGCAACATGCAGAACCATTGCAAAAAACATCCTATGATAACAATCTCCCTCTGGTAGAATCCTCACTACATTTAGTCCACTGCCACTTACATTCCACCACAGCCTTTTGAGTCAAATATGCAGTTCGTGCCTCAAGAAAAAACCCATGTATCTTGAAACTGACAATGGGTAAATACAAAAATAAAAATAAAAAATTCCTAAATTGGCTTCCTTCCTATAACACTGCCAATCCCCTTACCAAATTCCCCATCATTTTCTGTAATATCTTGTGTCAACCTGATTTGCCTGTCCTCATTCTAGTTCAGAACCAAAATTAGCACTAACAAAGAAGAAAACATACAACTTAAAAGTTTATTAGTGGCAACAGGATCCAACAGCCGTGAAGGTTTCACTGCAGGGAGCCCAGCATTAAAAGACCTGAGTAAAAACACCGAAAGGGGTATTATAAGAGTTTAAGAAATGCTGATTATCAGTTTTGAGGTCCAACTGGCCCGTGAAATGCAAACCTCAGGTTCTTAATTTTACTGTCAGGAAGGTTGCTGCAGATGATATGAGTAACAGTTACTGTAACACGATGCCTCAAAAAATAATTCTTAAAGCGTCCTCCATGCTTCAGCATGTACCCTTTCAGCTCCTGTCGAGAAGTCGAGAAGTAATGGAATAAGTATGAACCCATCACAAGAATTTAAGGGCATCAGTACGTCACAGTGCAACTAAGGATTTGGTTTTCTTTTTATGTCCAGTTTCTTGGCAACAGTAAAGAGCATTCAAACAAATTATCGAAGTCCATCAAAACCTGGCTTGAGGGAACTGTAAATCCATCAACAAAAATAGAAACCCCTTGAAAAATAGGCTTCCCGTTATTTGAACCACTGTTAGAAGAACTCGTACCTTCAGCTTCAAACTGTTCCTGTAATTTCTGATTTTTCACTGCCATGTAACTGAAAACAAATGTCACAAACAGTCAGCATAAATACAAAATCTAATCACGATGAAGATAATCAGAAAACAAAAAAAGGAGGAGAAAGCCCAATAAACCATAAGTCCTCAATTTCTTTACAATTGAATATGTATATGACCAAATTGCAATGAAATGTTTTAGGCATCATTCAAACATATTGAAATAACTAGGGGCAATGCACGTGCTTCGCACAAAAATGTCGTGCCCATTGGTTTATTTTTGTTATTTTTTTTGATGTAATATAATCCTTAGTTGCACAAAGCAGGTGTAGGGGTGGGAGCGGAAGCGGGTGCGGGAGCAGGGTAGCGAGGGAATACAGAAGCTCCCAAGGTTGGGAGCGTGAGAGTGGCGTGTACATATATTATAAAAATAATGTAGCATAGAGTATTCACTTTGAAAGTACAATCATTTTAAGAAGTAAAAATATGGGCCAAGTCCACCATGTATGTAATAAATGGGCTAGTGTTACAATATATGATTTTCTTTTCAAGATATTATGACTGGGGCTAGATATCATGTGTTCATTGAAGATCAATGAATAAAGCCAAGTGACAAATCCCTGTTTTCCTATACAAAGATCATACAAAAGCTCCCATCTTTGTAAGGAGCGAGCTACTATCTCAATGGGAGCGGGTTCCCGTCAAGCTCCTTAGTTGGGCAGGCAAAAGCGGGTTCCCAAGAAGGGAGCGGCTCCATTTCAGGAGTTTCCGTCAACTAAGATATAATCTATATAGGATTTTGAAGTCCAACTGCTTTTGTCCCAAGCTACACTAATATATACCACAAACTTTACATGACAAAAGGTGGTATAGTTTTCCCAGCAAACATATTAATTCTAAGTAGGAACAGACAAACTTCTGAAAGATTAACGAGTACAAGGTTGTTAAGTTTTGGATGTAAGCAAACCATTGTTCGAAAGATTTGCATTTGTATTGATAGCGCTAAGCTATCCCAAATATTTCATGATAACTCAGTCAGTCATTTTTTTTGGTGTTGTGGATCGCCTTTGCATCCTCCATGAGAATGTTTGTTTGGCTGCCTTTTTTCTCAGCTGAGGATTTTGCCTTTGAAATTTCTGTGCAATGGTTTTTGTTAGGAGTGTTTGGTTGCATAACTGCAATTACATTTAGAGTGAAGTTTGTGATATCTTTAAGCAACCAGCAGCACTGAACACCTAATAATAATGTTACCAAATAAAAGAAGATGTCTAGTTAGCATTGTAGAGATGTATCATTGGTAGATTTAGGATAAAAGTAACAATTCATTGAAATTAAATCGACTAATTACCTCCAGTGCTGTGTAGAAGGCAAGAGTGGTAGGTGGTTTACTTCGGTAAGGCCTTTGATCAGCCTTAGCTAAGGAGGTGTTCCACTTTTGTGGAAAAAGTGCTTTTTGAAAAAGAAGGCAATTTCAAGCTCCATAATCATGTGTTTACTCAAATAATTTTCCTACCAATGTGGATCTTGTTTGATAGATTTCATTAAGATCTTTTAAACGGTGCAAAAAAATTGAAAAAATATTTTTCACTTTCATTTTATTTGAGTTTGAAATTACCTTCGTTTGAAAAAAAGTACTTTTTTTAAAAGTGGAACACCACCTAAGCTTCTTTATTCTCCACTTCAACTGCCTTATTTTTCAAGTCCTCGTCAAAATCTGTCCTCTTCTGTTCCATTTTCATTTCAAATTCGTGTTTCTTTGAATCAATGACAGACTTGTGTTCATCAAGAAGTTTCCCTGTGGCAATCCCCAAGAGAAGCCAGTGTCAACATAGTGATTAGTTTTAAAGGGAGAAAAGAACTAAAGAAAAAAAGGAAGTAGAAACATATAGAAGAGGATTCATTGTTTCTCTTTCTTTCTTTTTTTCTTGTGCGTGTTCAGGCAGTAAAAGGTTGAAATTCTCTCCTAAACTGCCAAACTTAGCGAACAAATGGATTAAGGAATGATGCAATTGCATAAAATAGGAACTTAACCAGGTTCTAAAATTCACTGGGAGTTGAACAGTACGTGCATTAAGATATGCGCACATAGATGTAACCAGTAAACATCGTCATCATTGCAGTCACTTTAATGTCATCAAAAAGTGCATGTTTCTACATTAATTGGATCAGTTGCAAAAACTTACTCTTTCCCTTGCGTCAAGCTTTTCCTCTAACGCAACTAATTCCTTCTCTTTTACCTCTAAGCTATTTCGCGTGGCATCAGCTCCCTCTTGAAAGTACACAAATTAATCAGTGAAAATGTATCATATATTTGAAAAGGTTCAGCAAGAAAAAGAAAGTGGAAGGGAAAAGTCACCAATATAACATCAAAAAAGAAAAGAAACTCGCCTTCTCTTTAACAGCTACGTTATCAAGCCTCTGGCTTATCTCCTGTTCTTTACTTTTCAAAGTGGAATTAGCTACATCACCACTCTGTCAAAGTCATTCTGTTTCTGCTTAAAGATCATGTTCTCTCCATTGCCCTTTCCTCCCCAGTTCAGCAGCCTTCAAACTTCATCATGCATCTCTTCTTCCTCCTTTAATTTCTTTTCCCAATCACGCCAGTCTTCTGTCTTTTTAGATAAAGAACTTTCAAGAACTATTACATGACAACATATTCACCATTAATTCAGCAAATGCAAGATTCAGGGAAATGAAGATAAGGGTCATGAGCGTTAAGCATAGTCTGCATTAAAAGATAGACGTTCCCTTTGAATTGCATTTTCTCTCGCCTCTGCCTCACGTGATGTTCTCTCTAGCTCTGAACTCTTTCTGCTCACCTCAGCAAGCTTGGCATCACCAGCATGCACTTTGGCTTCCACCTCCAAAGATTTATCTTCAATAGAAGCCATGAGTGCATTAGCTTCAGCCAACTTCGAATCAGCTGTAAACTTGATTTCTGCATATTCTGAATGCATCGCCCCCTCAAAGAATTCTCTAGCTGCAGCAAACACAACAGCATTAGAAATACTTGCCGACTAAATGAAAATAGAATTCATTCCTGAGCACACCCAGGGCCCATAAAATGAAGCTCGCCCTCTTTCCCAAAAAGAACCCAACACATGCATGACAGTACAATCACATTCAAAATAACATGCCATCTGGCTCAAAATCATGAATGCATAAGTCCTCAAGTTATGGCATGTCAACTGTTAGGATATTCTTCAACATCTTAACAGTCTGCATAAACTGTCAAAGTGTATAATCTAGTATCATGTGTTTTTCATTTAAATACAATGAAACTCACGTTTCATGTTCCACCTGACAGGTTATGAACTATAATCTAAGCGAGTTTACGCTCTTCAAGATCAAAAGAGAAAGACCCATCTTTAATTTTGTAGAAAATGGGAAGCCCACAATCTCTCTCTTTATTAGAGTTGGGACAAATGAGTGGTAAACAAGAATGGCCATTTAGATAAATAGTTTCCTAATTAATACAAAATCCCAGAAACACACATGTTTTGGTTTTGATAACCAAAAGGGTGGGAGAGGGCGACCATCATAACAACCCCCCTTGGGCGTGACCATAGGGGCTCCCTACTCGCTTTGGAATGTTTGGTTCGAGCCATACAGAAGCGCACATGTTGCCTCTTTGTCAAATTGGAATCAACCATCCACGATAATAGAATAAGCACATAAAGTAGCTCAGCTAAGACATTCATTTAAAGACTCTTTTCTTATTTGTTTGACCGAAATAACCCAAATTGATCTGATGTCATCATCTTAATCTGTTCCTTTCCTGAAGAGTAACACGAGGACAAGGAAGCTAAATCAATAATAGACGTAATAGCAATAACAATAATAGTCGTGTTTCAGTTACTAAATTGATCACCTACATGAGGTTGTGTGATGATAATTTGTTAACGCTAAGCTTTTACGATGTCAAAAGATATACACGAAAAAACGATCACAATGTAGAACAACAAGAATAGTCCATATGATTCAGATTCTCTTCCAAATAAATAATTAGGATTGAATAAATAAATAAATAACCTAATCAATCGATAGGGATTTGAGAAAGAGATGAAAACAAACCTGATTCAACCACAAATGAAGCCCAATGGAAGGTCGTCTCAGTGATTTACTTGCGGAATTGAAGGTTCAAAATTCAGGGGATGAAGCTTCAGCGATCTATTTCAGTATTCAGTCGATCTTTTGCTTCAATCATTTTCATTTTGCGTCTGTAACGTCTGCTCCAACTCCCTCCCTCTCTCTCTCTCTATCTCTCTTGGAAGAGACATACAGAAGATGGAGATGGAGATGAAGATCGAGAGAGAGAGAGAGAGAGAGAGAGATAGAAGAGAGAGAGAGAGAGAGACGTGTTCCACTTGATAATTCAAACCAAGATCAAGATCAACTCAAACACAAACAAAAACTAAAACCCTAGGGTTTCAATCATATTTAAGAGTTGAATAGGGTGTAATTTCTGAGACATGTCAACAGAAACATTTGTCTTTTCCTTCCTATCTAACCAACATAAGACGCGATGCAGCTTTCTCTCCCCTAGGACGCATGTTCCACCTTTCCTCCCCTTTGAACATTTCATCCTTGTACCAAAAATTACTCTAACCTCTAAAATCCATGACTCGTAATTTATTTGATTATGATTTCCTTGAAAGGCATTTAGACGTGAAGAATCTGATTAAGGAAAAAGTATAGATACAAACAGGCCTGACAGTGTCTCATAATCGAACAAGTTCAACAACCCGTTTAGTTGAGAGCTGCAAAGGCAACCTTGATAGAGTTTCATTTTGGGATATCTGAGCAAGCTGTTCCTCTTCTTTCTTGTTATCCCATAAAAACAGTGCCACAAAAGTTATAATACCTGCAGGATTGCTGATTCAAAAGCTTAGTCATTTTCAGCAGTTGCCCGCAACAAAATTCATGCAAATAATCAGTAAATCTAGTTACAGATGTATAAGGTGTTTCAATATCATAATTGGAAGCAAAAGAGCGTTTTCCGTTTACCTCCAACATTGATGGCAGCATTTTCAGTAGTTGCCAATAAATCAGGAGCATCATCGCCACCCTGGATTGCACATGTTAGCCTAGTTGCAGTAAATAACAATGATATCCCTGCAGCTGCAGAAAAAGCGACATAGAAAAATCTCCTAACTCCCTGAAATGGTGCTTGGACGTCACTAATTAGTTTAAGATCTCTTCAGAAGCTGTAGCCAATATCTTCCCCACCAAGCCTAGCCTGTGCATTAAAAAAGTGGCCGCACGTCTTAAAACTCAAGTTTTCATCAATTGAGTTACACTTTCAAGTTCCAAATGACGACATTTATTCCAATGCGACACGCAACCTAATAGAAAATGATGAGTGAACTTGGCATTATCAAATGACATAACCTTGACAGGCTTTAATGAAATGAGCACATGCACAGCAGAAAGAGATAGACATAATGAAGACCAAATCAAGCAACAACCTCTTCTTGCAGCTCCTTGAATTCAGGCAAAGGTCTTAAGGAGGCCAAGTCTGGATCATTAAGAATTGTACCAAATCTGAGGTTATATTCTCTCAAAGCAGTGCGCAGACTTCAGAGCTTTATTTCCTTTCCCTCTTTCTCAAAAACAAAAGAAAAACAAAAGAAATAAGAAATCAAAAAACTTAGGAGAAGGGTACGACAACTTTTCATTCAGAACTTGAAGACATAACACGGTAGAAAGAAAGGAGTGAGAGATCATGCTCTGCTCTAGTGAAATCATATATGCAGAAATACAAGCCAACTTTGACAGAGCCAAAACTCGTGCCACACCCAGTTCCAAATGATACCAGCACTCCATCCTTCAAGTGGGTTGATTATAAGCAAACAAGCAATCTGAGCCTCTTCTACTTAATGGGATTTTAATATCCCAAAGGTCAAACAGAAACATGCCGCATAAGTAGAAGATATGGTTGTGTGGAAAAAGTATGGTAACTATTTTTTGGGATTATAATGACCCCCTACAAACCAATCTCAACAAACACATTCATATGCAGCAAGCAGAAGTTGTATTAAATAGACAGACCAGATAAGCATTTGGCCAATCAGTTTTACTTACCTTTTATAAACAAGATGAAAAGCTTAGCAACGTGTGAAAAAGACAAAATATAGTTGCATATTATTACAAAGAAAAACAACAAGAACAGAAGCAGCAGCCACAAAAAGATCCGAAAGAAAGCAAAACAAAGAAGGGGTTGCCTCATGGGATGTGAACTAAGCCCGTGTATGGAGTCTCCACAAACTGGATACACACACAGACACATACATATAGGGCTGTTGATGACCTAAAATAATTGTCTTCCATGATCTGGTCATGGTTTTGCAGAGAGAGCAACCACCCTTTCAAAAATCCCTTCTCTATCTCCTTATAAAGCTGATTTTTTATTTTAAACTCAAAAAACACCAGGGATAACACAAAATCGAACTTACAAAAAAACCTGACTTGAATGATCCTGTGGACTCTATTGATATTCGCTGATGCAATTATAACTCTAAGTTGTGTCCCCCATGTTGTTTCCCAACAATATATATGTATACTTATAAGTATAGAGAGAGGGGGAGGGAGGGAGACGACCTGCCGGAATCGGAGAAAGGCGAGTTGCGGAAGGTGGAGCGAGAGGCGGAGCGAGAATTGGGTCCCCACGCCATGCCTAGGGTTTTCTGGGTAGTCTTCTTCTTCTTCTTGCTGCTGTCGCTATTGCTACTAGCATTGCCGGAACGATTCGAGGTGGTTGAATTGAAGCTTCTCTTCGATTTGGAACCAGAGTCCGCACAGCGAGACGAGTTGAAGCACATTCTGATGCGGGTTGAAGATTAAAGAGTTTTTTGAGGAACGAAACTTGCAAAGGAAGATTGAATTTGAGGAGGGTTTTTTTCTAGCCGTTGAGGAACGAATTTACTTGCAAAGGAAGATTCAATTTAAATTTTTTTTTTTTTTTTTTTGCATTGAGATTGAATTTGATGATGAAGCGGCATACCGCAATACTTATATGAGAGCAATATGGGCCTTTTGGTTTTGGGGCCGCCGATTGGGTCAATTTTGTAGGGGTATTTGCATTTTTTGGGTGTAGTCCGCCAGAAATTCTTTATATCAGGTGAATACAAGTGGTGTCTGCTCAGCGCATTCGGACTGTCCAATTCGGTTTTGGATAGCTCGGATTTGAATAGAGAAAGAGGAGAGAGAGTGGTGGGGTGAGAGAAGAGAGAGGGTTTCAATCTAAGCCATCCAACACACTATTGGACGGCCTGGATGGACTGCTCGGGCACCACAGACACGATCACATGGTACCCACCCGGCACCCAAAACTTTCTTGTGTTCCACCAACTAAAATAAATACTTTCTACTAAATAAGCAGGGAAATGATTTTGTCACTCCCTTTTTTGTTAACGGCACTCCCCTGCAAATGTATTTTTTCACCAAAAATACACTTACATGGGAATGGCGTTAACAAAAAACGAGAGTTGCAAAATCAACAGCCAATAAGTACTTAGTTTTTAAATTAAAATTGATGTATTGAGAGAATAATATATCTCATAAAGCGAAAAATAAGTACATAAAAAATAAGAACATTAGCGAAACGGAACCATCCCCTAAACCAACTACTATAATGTGTTTGTGTAACCCCTTCAACTTTTAAAACTTTTAAAACAGCCTATTTTGTTCCTGAACTATTGAGATAGTTGCAATCATGTCCAATAAATATATTTATCTCGAGAAAAAAGATAAATCTCAAACCCTTTCCTTGTCATTTTTGGAAAAAAAAAAAATTAGTGGAAAAGGAAGAAAAAAGATAACGAAAGACGAAAACTAACCGTACATACGACAAAGTCTGGTGAGCTCATGAAATTACAAACCATAAAAGTACTAAACATGGCTCAAGACCCTCTGATTACTTAAGCACGCGTGTTGAAATTTGTTAATGAAGCTTGCTTTTTCAACCTAGAGTCGAAGCCACAAAGCAATAAAAATCTTTAATTCTATGTTTCATGATACATGCCAAACAAACCAAAATAATGATATTTCACATCTCCATCGACATTCTCTGACAAACTAATACAACAAGATTGTAATCACACCTAAGTCTTGTACATACAAAATACTTGATGTAAACATTTGGAATTCGATTCGTTTGGAAACCGGTGTCATCCTCTTGAGTCTTGAGGAAAGCAGCCTCGGCGGCGAAGCGAGGGGCGAAGGCCAGAGCCACAGCAAGATTGCTTCGCTTAAACCCTTGACGGGCAGAGTTGTCGCCACCCGATGAGAGTTATTCTTTCGACAGATTAGACATTAAAAGTAGAAATAATTGGAACCAACAAAAATATATATCTTTATTGTATAAGTTATACCAAATCAATGAACTGTATAACTTTTTGCATATGAGGCTAATATTACTTTCATTAAACATAATACATTATGCTAACTTAAATCATCACAAAGTTTAAATTGTTCATCATACCTTTGAACACCACGCAAAATCAATTAAATAAACTCTCTAAAATTGAAGTTAATGATCCCAAAACAATGTCCCTGTAATATCTTCTGCAAAAGAGTAGAAAAGGACAAAGTTACAAAGAAGAAGAGAAAATTGATAATTTGAAGGAACTTGTTAACCTATAATTGGTAGAAGAAAAAAAAAACTAATGATATAATTTTTGATATGGTAGCTTCCCTCTTGCAAAAAGAAAATATTAGAGAAATAAAAATAAAAAAAACAATGGAATCAATCCACGAAACAAATTAATGTTAAAATAAAACATAGAAAATGAAAGGAAGAACTAAGAAGGATCAAACGTACTCACAATATCATATTTTTTCAAAAAGAAACAAAATCCAAGAGATTGAATCAGTATATCAAGTCTAACTATACATTTTTTAAGGGAAAAAATAGGAGAAGAAGAACAAAAGGCTACTGAGTCCAGCTACTTAATTTGTGTCATTTTGTCGAAACACAACCATCGTGGAAGAGAAAGCAAAAAAAAATATCGAAGTTATATATACCAAAAAAAATTACTTACTCCGTCCCTTTTTAAATGTCCCGCTTTGTAACTCTAATTTATTAAAAAAACCATCATCATTATACATTTTATCAACTTTTATCTCCATTTTCTCTATTTACCCTCTATGGAGATATTATCATTACACTTTTACTCACTTACTTTTTAAAATGAAATTTACTTTTAGGGGCAAAATAAAAAATGTATCAACTTTTACCTACTAACTTTACAAAATAGATACTTATTAAGGGACAGCCCAAAATGGAATACTGGACTTTAAAAGGGGACGGAGGGAGTATAATATCTTAAGAGAGGTAATATATAGTAGAAAATGATATATATAAAAAATGTTTTCATGGATTTTACTTTCGCAGCAAAAGTGAGCTAGGGTTGTTATGCATCAACCAAATATTTCATCGAATCTAATCAATTTCTATGAGGCTCTTTATGTGGCATTGTCTATATCATAAAATAGAGCATTTTTAAAAAAAAGATGTCTATGCACTCAAACAAAGTAACATCTACGACCATCCGAACATATTTTCATGTTAAGTTGTACTCATTAGATGATTTTTCTTTTTAAAAGATACAGAGAATATTCTTCTAATAAATCTACCCCTCTCTCTTCTCAACTTTAGGTAATCTATCTTATAAATGTTCCTTTGTATGATGGATGGTTTTTTTAAGTTGGGACGGTATTGCGGTTTAATGTGCCTTTAGACACAGGCATCCACTAGTCTTTCGATGAAACATGATGGACCTTATTTGTACACATAATTTTTAGTGTTTGGTAAATTGATGGTGACACGTTTGGGGTGGAAAAATTGGTAAAGTAAATCATATGACATTTTAAAAAATAAAAAATGAATAAATTTGGCTGGCTTTCAATCGGAGAAATGAGTCTATATCACAGGATTTCATCATTGTTCTACGTCACAGCGTAAGTAGATTATCACGATGATATGGTTCTTGCTTGCAAAAGATCTATCACATGGACAAAGAATCACAACAAATGTCTCACCACAAATCGATGACACATAGAAGAGAAAAACTGTTTAACGGAGCCTTCCATTCATAAAGTTTATAGAGGTCAATTTTGACCGTTTAAAAGTGTTTTGAACGATCAAGATTAAAGACAAACTATTAACGGTAAAAAATATTTATTTCCAGTAATAGTTTTAAAATGTATTTCAACAGCTAATTGCCGAAACAGGCGGGTGAGATTGCGTAGAGCCAATTCACGACTGCTGCACTGAATACGTTTCTCTCCACGTAGAATCACGGTAAATGTCTTGCCACCAAAGATTATATGGACAATCACAGAAAATATCTTGCTACAATATTTTGTTATCCTAAAAACTTCAGTCCCACGTAAATAAATCAAAATGTTGTATAACTTCCCATCCCAAAATTTCAAACCTAATGGCTAATGTTGAGCCATGGTAACTAATTGTTCCTTCCCCCACCCGCAGGACCGGGATTCAATTGTGAGCAAAGTCACTATAAGGTTGTAGTGCGCATCTCAATTGTTTATGTCAGCAATCAATAGTCAGCAATCAATAGTCCGGATTTAAAAAATACTAATAATCTTCCAAGAAAGAGTTATTTTCTTCCGTGGAAGAGTTTAGAGGGTTTTTTTTAATCAGAACCGTTGAAAACATATTCTTCTGTGGAAGAGTTTAGAGTGACTTTGCTCACTAAGGGACCTGTTTCCGATTACCCACTTTGTTTTTTGTTTTTTTTTGACCGGGAAAAAAACACACTTTAGATTGATAATATTATACAAATCATCCGACTCATAAGCCGAAAAATAACAGATACAACAAAACAAGAACATATACAATAAAACAAAAAAACAAATTACAAGAAACAAGAAGAAAAAAAAAAACGAAAGGACCCTTAATTTGTCAACTACTTATCCCTTGGCATGGGGATTGGAGATTAACTTCTTCTTTTTTATCCAAAAGCTGCTTGATTTTTATGCCTTGTTCTATTTCCTTTTCAAAAAGAATTTTTCAAAGAATTCCCCCTAAATTTTTCCTACTTTCATCATTTCTCTCTATATATCTCTCTACTTATTACCCCTGCTATTTTTCAAAAATTTTTTCAAAACATAAACCAAACTTAGTCGATCAGAAATGCAAGTTGTGATTAGCATAGCAGTTTCCAAGGCACAAAACATAGGAATTTTTTTCCTGCCTTCTTTTCTGACATCATAGTCAACACAACCAATCTTGACAAAATGAATGCAGAGTTCATTTTTTCTTCTCTTTTTTTACTCTACTAAAAACGCTCTACTGACTAAATATGCATCAACACACTTAACCCATGGGCAGACAAAGTTTGTAAAACTTATAACTGTTCAAAATTTGATTTACAGCACTCAAAGCGAGTTAGGCCCCGTTCCGAAAAGCAAAATAAGTCCTTATTTTTTAAGAAGGTAATTTCAAACTCAAAAATTATGTGCTTACACAAATTATTTTTCTATCAATATGGATCTTGTTTGATAGATCTCATTGAGATTTTTAATACGGTACCAAAAAAATTGAAAAATTATTTTTCATTTACACTATTTTTAAGTTTGAAAATGTGAAATAAGTATTTATTTTTTAAGAAGGTGTTCTGGAACAGGGCCATACTGTAAATAAATAAAATTAAAAAAGTGTTGTCACCTTTCATCTTGGGATATACACATATAAGCCTATTATTAAGGTGGTGGTGGTAAATCATGAGAAGACAACTAATTATTAAATCCTCCGTAATTGGATTCGTGAAACACACAATCACAAGTGTTTAGACCTCACACTAATATGAGAGTGTTTATAATCCACACCAACACTTCACATTTTTATGCGGTTGACTAACTTGAATAAAATGGGCTACGAGCCAATGCACCGGTAATGACACGAATTTTCCTATTTTTTGGTACATCGGCAAAAACAAAAAAAAGATAACCGGAGAGTGCCAAGGCCTCTCAACATTGTTCCTGCACAATTATCTGCAAGAAGGCTTGCAACATCAGAAGGGGGGTCTTCTTGCCCCACTCCTAGATTAGCCAGCATGTCAGCCACTTTGCTTCTCTCTCGAAGAGCATGGTTGATGGAGCTATTGCTTCGTTCCGGCATGCTCTTGCATTCCTCAATCACGTTCCCCTGGGGATCAGAGTTCTCTTTCACCAGATTCACCACTCCCAAAGAATCCATTTTTTGAGTCCCCAAAGTTTAGCTTCCATACTGGTGCGGTCATGAAGCTTCCATACTTGAGGCGGTACTGATTCTAGGCACAGCCAAAGCATAGAAAGAGGGATACAAAGTCACCGATAACCTTGTAATGGGATCAACGTTCACCTCAGTTGCACCAGGACAAAGATTGTCTCAACAATTTAGAACTGAGTGCTAGCAACCAGGATAAGCGGGGCATAAATCTGTAAAGGAACAACTAGCAAACTGGAAAGATTTTTGCACACACAATCCACAGCCCATTTGATGATTTGACGGCCCTCCTGTGCACATGATTGGGCCCCACCATGTAAGACGGAGGGAGGATCATGGTATATCAAACAATACGTTTTTATAAATTTCCAAAACTTTTCATGAATAAGCAACTTAAAATATAGTACTCTTTTTTCAAAGCCAAAACACCCAAAGAGTAATTAGAAGTCAACTGGAAACAGTGCCATGAATAACAGGTAAAAGATACAAAACCATACCATATCTCCATTTGCCAAGACTTTGATTTCATTGAGTCTGGACATCAACAAGCATGTGAGCACGTCTTTAAATGTCAAAGATGCCCACCAAATGTTCATCCACAGCCTGAATCCCATGTTAAACCTACTCAAAGCCTGAATCACCGGCAAAACCATTCCAAAAGTCCATGGAAGACTATTTGTACCTCCCATTACAATCAAAAGGTAATGCGTGTGCAGGAATCAATCACCTTCAATGCCATCTTCTTTCTACTTAAGACACAAAACAAGTAACCATAGGCCCAACATAAGTGGATTTTATCGATAACAATGACATTATGAAACATACAAAAATCAAAGATGAAACCAGCAACTATGCACAGGTTATCGTAGATAATCAAAAGGGTTGAGAGAGACAAGGGATCTATAGATGTTCCTTAACGTGGAATTGCTCAAAAGCACTGCTTCTAGTTCTTGATGTAAAATGTATCACATGAAATGGGACCACAATTAAAATACAGGACTTAGACTGAAAGGATCTATGATCCAAACATAGCCTTAAGCATAAGATGACACCATCTTTCAAATGATCCTTCATAACATGCAGATTTCTGTACACAAGAATTACAAGGCAAAAATTAGTTCAGTTTTAAGTTAATTTGAGCAGGGGAGGGGGCACAGCCGCGCAGGATATCTGACAAGTAAAAGATGTCATAATAACAGCCCCTTCTATGCACGGTTAAGTGGTTATAAAATATATCAAACCCATGACTCTTCCAGAAAACTAAAGCAGTATTCATCAAAAGTAGGAGAGCAAAATCCAATCCTTACCTTTCAACAAAAGCAGATTAACTTTTTCGAACCTTTCCCTTGATGCCTCCTAATATTCATATTGCAAGTAGAAACTGAGCACAAATGAAATCAATGACTTAGTGGATTGAACTGAATCGAGTGAGACGTATCTCAAATTGTACAATTCCAACGCAAAACTATACGAATTGTTTGTTTGGTGCATCGAATCAAATCGTGTGATACTTAATCGGAATCAAGGTTTTAAATCGTGATATCGAGAAACGTAACATTGTCGGTGATATGGCCATATATCGGCCGATAGGTAAGTAAATAACAGTATCGGAGTTCCAAAGAATGGGATTTTGACTCATTAAGGGACTAATTGGACTCAATGGGTGGGATTTGGATAGTTTAAGAACAAAATGGGTGATTTTGGTAGTTCAAGGACGAAGTAGAAAAATGTATGATAGTTTGAGACTTTGAGGGATAAAAACATAAAAAGCTCTTTATTTAAAACCCTGTCGGAATCATGATTTTTGTAATGGAGATCAAGACAACCATAATGCATCGTCCAGCAAAGAACTTGATGTCCCGAAGCACACACACTGCAGGAAAACAAACAGTCCTTCACATGTAGAAACATGCATATCTCCTCCATAGTTTTGGCCAACAGATGCCTAAACATAAAGTAAAGACACAAGACAGCACCTAAAGAATTTTAGGTTGAGACATCGCATATGAACACATGAAACAGTAAGATACATTGTATATACACATCTGATGCTTCCTATACCCCAGAGAGAGAGAGTCTCATCCACTGGCAGCCATTTGTGGGCTTCCTTCGTGAAGAAATCAGTGTGTGCCAGCCCGTAGTAGTCATAACATTAGAAGCACTGGTCCTTCCCATCTGAAATATGTAAGCCTCCGCCGTAGTTTTCCCCAACAGATGCCTAAAACATAGGTGCAGCATAAGAGAGTTGCTTGAAAAAGAAAAATTCCAGGCTGCCAAAGTGTTTTTCCCCAACAGATGCTTAAAACATAGGTGTCACGCCATAATTGAATTACTTGGGGAACCAGGCCAACAATAAAATATGAATACAGCCCCACCCAAACAGAAAACAGGAGTAAAGAACAGTTTAAGTCGCTGAACAAACCTGAAGCTGAGGAAAGACCATCTTGTAAACCTGAGAGAAAAGTTTTGACTTTATAGTGAACCTGCCAGAACAGAACTAAATTTCCATAAGCAGCTTAGCTAGACAAAAAGTAGATGCTCGGAGAAAATGGCAAGCATTGAATGACATTAAACAATAAACTAGTTCACAGAAACCATCCACCCTCCAGGAAAGGTGCTCAAAGGCCAACAGTTCAAATTTTCAACAAATAATCACCGACTTAAGAGTGTGACAGTCTGCAATCACTGAAAAAGTGGTGTGTGCTTAGTCAAATAATCATTGGTCGGACCATCATTTGCATAATTCCTCCACAATGAAACAGTTTTGAAGCAAACAAAGTTGAAACATAACATAATTGAAAGTGGACAAAATAGTAATTGCTGAAAAGTGAAAACAGCACTGTAAAACAGAATGATCCTCGTCCAAAGAGATAACAAATACCAAATTCATGAGGAAGGAAGCACATGGCATATTTAAGCACCTAGGAAAGTAATGAATCAAGTGATGGAGAACATTTATGTCGAAAACAAACTTTTATGCACTCTAAACACACACACACCCCCCCCCCCCCCCCCCCCCCCCCCCCGCGTCTCTAATGCGATATGGTTGGAAGAAAAGAACGGGGGGCTGCTTCGTTATCGTAGTTTGTAGTACGGCTATTTCTATGGTTTTGAACTTAAGGGGATCAAGATGTGAGAGCCTTGTGGGTTTGTAAAGGGTTACGGCGCCACAAGGGAAAAAAACTTTTCTTAATCACCTCGTGGACTCAAGGCCCCTAAAAGTTGTAGGACTTCCTCCCCCTTTCATGCTCCCACTATTCTCCTTATGGAATGAAGGCCCTAGTCACTCTAGGGTCTCCCTGTCTTGCCTCTCCCTCTCCTTATCCCTTGATGTAAAAGTAAAACTGCAGTTAAGTGTTAAATATCTCTCTCTCTCTCTCTCTCTCTCTCTCTCTCTCTCTCTCTCTCATGCTCCCACTATTCTTCTTGTGGAATGAAGGCCCTAGTCACTCTAGGGTCTCCCTTTCTTGCCTCTCCCTCTCTTTATCCCTTGATGAAAAAGTAAAACTGCAGTGTTACATCTCTCTCTCTCTCTCTCTCTCTCTGTACTTTTCCTCACTTTTTTTTTTTCGGTTTGGGTTTGAGATGTTAAGGAAAAAGCTTCACTTGCAGGAGAAGATATTTTTGCCGGACTTCATATCATACATGATTTCTCATTAAGCACTATTACCTTTTAAGAAGACGAAAGGAAACATAGATCTCCTCAATATCTGTTTCTACTCTCAGCTTAATATACTGCTTGAGAAGATCACATAAGCAACAAATAGCATCATCCCATCCATCATTACTTGCATCCACAAGAGGTTGAGATTCTGAAAGTGTGCATTGTAAGATAGAAGACAGACGACCAGTTGATCCTGATCTGTAATACATGTCCGCAAGAGTCCGAAAGATGCAGCAATTGCTATGTTTGAACATCGTCACCCATTCCGGTGGATTTCCAGCCCAAAGTTCTTTGCCTGAAACAGAAGGCTGATTTTCAGGGGACTTCAGGCCTAATAGCTCCTTAGATTTGGATGAAGGATCCAAATTAACATCTGACACACATTCTGGCTGCCTATGCGCAGGAAGCAGCTGGAGTATGTCGACTCTCAACTCTTCAGGCAGTTGTTGTAGCACTGAGGTATCCACTTGACTTAGAGATGAAGGCATTAAATCAAGTTTATTAGAAACTTCAGTCGATATGCCCATATTTGAAGGTCCCGGCTGAATTTTGTCAAGTGGATATTTTTCTTCCTAACAAAAGCAACAGTAAAGAATCAATATCACATCATAAATGCTGCAAGACTATGAATGAGAACTTTTGGCTCTTGCTAAGTTTACTGCACTAAGGGCCCAAATAAAACACATTTTTCTTATTGACTTTTGAGCATGCAGCTTCTCCTGAAATGTTACATGTGAATTGCTGGAGAAAAAATCCCCACATGTATCAACTCACACTGTGATGGAAACTGTGGTCATATTCTTTCCTCTCATTTATTGTTTAATCAAGGCAGCAGGTGCATAATCTAAAGAATTTAAGGAAGCAAGAAGGCCCAAAACCTATTGTTCAATTAAACAAAATTTGAGAGCAAAGTGAAAATGATACCTTATCCACCACACGGTTTTCATTTACACAGGCTGGATGATGGTAAAAGGTTCCGCTACCCTCCTTTAGTGGAACTAAATCACCAAAACGACAACGCATTGAGGGCACTTGTACAAAGAGTAAATGCTTCATTTGACAAGTACGTTAGAAACAGTTACCTTGTACTCTTTCCTGTGCAACACTTTCGCCTTTCTTTTTTGAAATCAAATTGATTAACTTCCCATCATAAATGTCATTAATTTCTGAAAACAGATCCGGAGGAAGACTTGCTACAACTCCCAAATCAAGATCACCTAAAGCTGGCAGGGCTAAATCGTGGTTTAAAGGAGCTTCAGAGTTCGACGGGTTAGTCCCAATTTGAACTGAAGGCCCCATGAAATCCATACTCAGCCGACCCATGCTTTCATCAATGTGTTGTTTATCAACTTCTGTAAAACGCAACAGTAAGGACACAAATGTGGTTTCAGTTATTTAAAATTTATTCAAAACTGAAGATACACATACAAAATAAAATACAAAAAAGACATTCTATATAACTCCACTCCTGAATGTAACACTCTTTGGCCAAAGTTAGGGGCAGATCCAAAAGTAACCATGTAAATTTTGGCTCAAGGAAAGATATACCACTCAGAAAGCATGCATTCAGGTGTTCTCTTAAGGCAGCTCAGAACAAAAAGGTGTTCTCTTTGGAAGAATAGATCTAGTAAGTGGGGATGTGCCAGTTATCTCAGCAGTACATAGATTAAGAAATAGCAAGAACAGACATGTAGCACATTGGCCATCTATAACTACCCCAATAAAACTGTTTTGGCAGTCGAAACAAGGGAAGGGAACCTGTAATTCGCAGGCTAAACTCGTGCCCAGGGACCACCTAAACCCCTATGCCAACGCCAACCCCGAGGTACGCTACCACCTCAGTAAGATTAACCACCACAAAAAGAACACGAAAAGTAATCAACATACAAGGACTTATCGTTTGGATTTATCTGATAATCAACCAAAAAAGATCTGAGTTTTCTTAGAATTTCCTGACCAGTAACTATGAGCAACATTAGCTGACCTAGTTCAAAAATATGAATTGAAATTAAAATCTTATGTTTAGTTTAATTGGTGCGTCCCATTAATTGGCAGTCAAGGCACATGGAATCAATTGTAACTCCTACTTGCACGTGAATGATCTTTGCCAAGGCAAATTGGAAACTGATTAGTGCAATACGTATATAAAAAGGCAGTAGGGTTAACCCTACGGGATATCACGACATCAGGGAGGAGTTCGGCTGAGAACCGAATACGGGAGACGGCGAACACCACTAGCCCATAGCCGGCTAATTCCATTCTCTAGGGGAAGATGAAGCCCCGTACCAAGTAACTTTGTAATGTATTAGGTTTAGGTTTTAATATTCGGATCGATTGTTTAACTAAGAACCCATTCCGTTTCGATCGGACGGAATGATTTTTTATGGTTTTAACTTATTGAGTATTTGTGTGCATGCTTTCAAATACGAGTTATGCAATGGTTTTCTTTGATTGTGGTTGGAGTTCTAAGATAGATTATGCTCGTAAGACGGATTATGCCGTTAGGCGGCTAGACCGTGCTTTTGAAACGGTCCGTGCTATGGGATAGTTTATACCTTTTAACAACTCAATTATTTTCTTGATGATTATCAAAAGGGTTTGCAAGCCCTAGTGATAAATCCTTCTTGTTTGAATATTTAAACTAGCCTATGCATATCGTAGTTATGCGGTCAGAGTGGATTCTAAACCCTAGAATCCGAGATACTTTCCTCCATTGTTTCCAAATCTTTTAATTAAATGGCTCTTTAGTTTAATTTGCTCTTCAAAACAATCCAATCAATCAATCTTTTCTTTTCCGAATTAATTTAGAAGTTGATCGAAATGATAGTAACTTAGCCAATATGTCCCTGCGGATCAACATTCGGTCTTGACCACTATTCTACGGAGTAGCAGTTAATTCCAAGTTTTCATTTTTCACACGGTACAACGCAGTTAGTTGCAAACTGTACTCTTTTGGGATGTGGAGATGGCAAGAGTTGTATTTTTTCGAGAGTAGGCGATTCAAAGCGAGGAGAGCTCATGGGTTGTCTACAAGCCCCCGATTTGCGACTCCTGTGGCACTATGGCCAAGAGTATTGCAAGGCAATAACTCTATAGGAGATCAAATGTGAGGTGAGCCTATGGGTTGTTTACAAGCCCCCAATTAGGCTAGGCTTGTGGCTCCCATGGCGTTATGGCTAAGAATATTGCTAGACATTGACTCTGTGAGGGACTCGAATGCAAGGCAGTCTATCCAAACTTCTTCTTTTTTAAAAAAAACATAGGAACGCATTGATTAAGCTTCCAAAAGGGATATCCAGTACATGTTGTCCATGATGGAGTTCCATCCATAAAATGGAGCTTCCAAGATATGGAACTTATTTGTTTACATGAAATAAAGGTGAAAAGGAATCAAGCTCATTAAGGGTGGTATGCTTTCAACCACTTCGAATTGATGGGGGCCATGACGGCTTCCCACTTGGCTGCAAATTTGGAAGCGGAGACTCCTCTCATGATGTGAGGTGCTGCTTTTAAAACCAAGTCCCCCACGCAGATTGCCTCGGCGACCAAGGCGTCGTAGGTTTGGGCTATCCTTCGTTGGTAGACTCGAAGGTTAGCGTGAGCCTTATCTCTTCTTTCATCAAGTGCTTCCAATTCACTCGGCCTTGTATCTTGGAGGACTTCAATTTGGAGGGACATGCAAGCGGAAGGTATTGCTATCTCCAAAGGCAAGACTACCTCAGTGCCATAGACAAGGGAGAAAGGAGTCCTTTGGGTAGGCCTTCTCTTGGAATTGTGATACACCCATAAAACCATAGGCAAAGCATGAGCCTAGTCTTTCTTATGATCTTTAGAAGCATTTTATTGGTTGCCTCCGCTTGTCCATTTCCCTTAGGGTAGTAGGCTGTGGATTTGTCCTATGAGGCGAGAAGTTGTCTGACTTGACGACTGACAAATGGCATGCCATTGTCAGAAAGAATGGCCTTTGGGATCCCGAATCGGCATATGATGAATTCCTTGATGAAGTTAGAAACAACTCCACTAGCCCTTCGAAGGGGGATTGCCTCCACCCATTTTGTGTACAACTCTGTGGCAGTAAGAATCCAAATGTGTCCTTTACAGGGAGGGGTGATTGGCCCAACCAAGTCCATCCCCCAAGTGTGGAATGGCCACGGAGTCACGATAGCCCGCAGGTCAACAGCGGGTGAGTGAATCATATCGTCATGGACTTGGCAGGCCTTGCAGCTTTAGACATATTTTTTGGCATCTTCCTCCATTGTTGACCAATAATACCCGACATGAAATAGATGTTGGTATAGTTTGGCTCCTCCTTGGTGCTCAGCTCCATGGGCAACTTCTAAGGCTTTTGAAATTTCAAAGCTGGCCAAGCATTTGAGGGGTTGTCCCTCATAACTTCTTTGAAAGAGTTCTTCATTATGGACAAAAAAAACTTAGAAGCTCTCTTCTTTATTATTGCCATATCGATCCAATCAGGTGGTAAAGTGCCATCGGATAGGAAGTGGATGAAGGGTTTTCGCCAATCAGTGTAAACTCCAATGAAGTTGCATTCCGCCTTGGATGGAGTCTCTCTACACTGGGTGTCTTTTGCCATGGCCGGCCAGTAGTATCTTTGTCATTGATAGAGGCTTACATCTCCAGGTTCGCATGACCGTCCATGGACTTCCTGGATTTTGATTGTGGCCTCCTTTTCCCCAATGCAACAAACAATCCTCCGGATCGTCTATAATATAAGACTCCTCGGCAAATGGTGAAGTGCTTTAAATTGTTAAGAGCCACCGCAGTGGAGGAATTTTTGAGCTCATTGGCAATTAGGGTCCTCCAATCTTGAATTTCTTTCACAGGAAAGATCTCCGCCACGGAGCAAGGCACACTCCTCTTGATTATTTCCATCTTTGTTATTGCCTCCGTAATTTCCACTTTGGAGGCTAGGGTGGCTAGTGCATCAGGGTGACGATTCTGAGCGAGGTGCATGTTCCAAGCGGAATGTGTCAAATTTGTCTGTCAATCTTTGCACTATGGTCCTGTACGAGGCTAGCAGAGGCTCTCTTATTGCATACTCGCTATTTGTTTCCCGCAGAACAAGTTTGGAGTCACCTTTGATGCAGAGGAGGGTTATGCCGCAATTCAGGACAGCCATGAGGCCAAGGAAGAGTGCTTCGTACTCACTTCATTATTGGAGCAATGAAAGTTGAGTTTATAAGAAAGGTTGGCCATGTTCGTTTAGCACATTTGGGTATTTTAGTTTTGGTAGTGGGTGGAGAGAGAAACAGGGTAATGATTGGAGAGATAGGTAATGAGTGGAGAGAGATAGAGAGAGAAATGAAATTAATAACTGGAGAAATAGGGTAATGATTGAAAAAAGATATAGAGTAATGATTGGAAAACAAAGTTAAAACAAACTAGATATGCTAAACGAACATGGCCGTTGATTTTTCCTCCACTTGGAGATGTTAAGACTATCCCTGCACCTCCGCCCTTGGTTGTAGATGAGCCATCGAAACTCAAGCTCCACTCTCCCACCTCCGCTTGGGAACCGCTTGGGAAATGATCTCTATTCATCTCCTGGTAGCTCTTCAGATGGGGGCTCGTATTCATCACTTGGGAAATGAGCCAAGAGATCAGCCAAGGCTTGGCTTTTGACTGCTCGAGGAGCTTTACAGATCACTCATATTCCGCCAAAGAGAACAACCATTGAGTCGGCCTACTAGCGAAAGTTGGGCAGGTTAGGAGGTACATGATTGGATAACACTTGGTGACGAGGTGGAGAGTGTAGGAGAGGAGATAATGATGCAACTTTTGTGCGGCAAGTACAAGGGCGAGGCAATGTCATTCAATTGGCAAGTAGCGCGATTCTGCTCCTTATAACTCTGCTAATGTAATAAATTGGTCTTTCAAGCCCATCTACTTCTTGAGCTAACAAAGCACCAATGGAGCGGGAAGTGGAGGTAATGTAAAGGAGGAGTGGTTTCCTTGTTGAGGGGGAAATCATCGTGAATGGTGAGGTCAAGGCTGCTTTAATAGCCTCGAATGCCTTTTCATGCTCCTCTCCAAATAAATTGAGCATCCTTCTTTATGAGAGTGCCGAACGGTTGCCATCGCCAATGTTTTTAAAACCGGACCGATGAGGGAACGGGAAAAGGGACAGGGAGGACGGGTCACCGGTTCAACTATGGGTCACGGTTGAACCGTTGAACCATTATTGAACCGTGACGTCATATATATTTAACATACAAAACATACATGTATTTAACTATCAAATATATATAAAATTATGACGCTCATATGTTTTGTCAATCCCACACCGCTAATTAGAGGAAAAGGGAAAAGTTTTCTGCCTTTATTAAGCCTTAGCCCTGCTCTCATTCTTTACTAGGCGGTGGATGAGCCTCACGATAGTACACGTGTCAACGCATGCTCCACGACGTGCCTAGAGTAGTTCAAAATTTTAAGCAGTTTGGGTCACTACACTCGCTCCGAACCAGTTCGACCGCGATTTTGAAACGGTTCTCACGATATACACTGGACTTGTAAAACAAACAATTTTGGTGATGCACCAAACTGTATTAGAGACCGGTTGACGGGACATCTGGTTGAACCGGCCGATCCAGTCCGGTTTTTAAAACATTGGCCATCGCAGGGATGAACCTGCCTAAGTAAGATGTTTGCCCTAAGAATGTTAGGAATTCATCATTAGTAGGGCGAGGCATCTCTTTGACGACGACTATTTTGGCAGGGTCAAGGTTGACTCCATGGCGATGAACAACGCAGCCTAAAAACTTGCCGGTTGTGACTCCAAATGCGCATTTTAGCGAGTTCATCAGAAGTCGATACCTTCTACATCTCTCAAAATCCCTTTAGAGGTCTTTGAGATGGGTCGCTTCTTCTTTGGTTGACCACCCTATGTAAAATTTATCTTATGGAGTATATCATGAAAAATGGCGGTCATAGCTCGTTGATACTGTTAGGACCGGAGGGACACCACGCGCTCACACCCACACAGTGATTTTAGAGAAAAAATCCCTTTGTATATATATATTCACACAATGTATATACAAAGATGAAAAAACTCTCTGGTAACCACACGTCAGTTCCTCTCCGGGGAGCCACAGACCGATACCCCCACACTCGCCTCGCCCTCTCCCTCTCCGTCGCATTATGTCACACCATACTCTAGGGTTTACTAGAAACATATATATAGGGACTTCAAGGGTACATTACGCTCAACACCCATCACTAAGGATGTTAAACAAAATAACCCCACCACTATGGGTGGACCCCAGCTGATACGTGGCTCTGGCATTTTTTAGTCCAAATGGCATAACAATGAAGAAGAAGTTGCCATTCGGAGTTGGAAAAGAAGTTTTGGGAGCGTCTTCTGGAGCCATCTAGATCTGATTGTATCCATTGAATCCATCCATGAATGAAAACATGTGATGGCCTGCGATGGAGTCCACGAGCGTATCAATGCTTGGAAGGGGGAATTCGTCCTTCAGCCAAGATTTGTTCAAATCTCTAAAATCGACACAAACGTGGATTCGTCCATTCTTCTTCACCATAGGGACAAAGTAGAGAGCCACCGAAGGATGCTGAATAGGTATGATGAATCCAGCTTTGAGGAGTTTGACCACTACATCTTTGATCTGTTAACTCCACATCTAGTTTGTAAAACCTGATGCATTGCTTCATTGGGCGGGCTGAGGGGAGCATATTGAGCTGATGTGTGGTCACCGCCGGGTCTAGGCCTGGCATCTCGTCATAATTCCATGCAAAGACATCGATATACTCATAAATGAGTTCGATAATAGCCTTCTTTTTGTCCTCAGGGAGGTCTTTACAAATAAAGATCGGAGCTAAGTTAACTTCGAGTAGCTCTTGCATCTAAGGGTGAGGCCCATCTTTGCACATTCTGAAGCCACCTTAACTTCTTGGAGGGCTATTGGTTCAACTTCTCTCGTGTGTTGTTGTCGGTTGGGTTGGGAGAATTTCTGGCTTCTTATTTTTTTTCTTTTTTCTTATGTTGCTCAGCTGTTTTCGCAGCAAAATGGATAGGGCGCAACATTGAGTGAAGAGCTCTATAAGATCCTCCCCATCTTTGTGAATTTCATTACATTATATCAGGGAGCTAGCTTCCCCAAGCAAGGAAGCACCACACCTTCACAAGCGGTAAACCTCCTTGCCATCTCACCTTGTGTACTTTACCACTTTGGGGCCGATACAGTCCTTCAGAAGAGCTTGCACCTTGTCCGAGGAGGCTTCCCAAGCTCGTTTCTTGATGTTGTATTATAACTAGAATACCACTCTCACCATCCCTTCCTTCCCTATTTTTTGGCTGACAACCCACCACCTCCTGTCATCTTTTCCAGCCACACCACTCCCTCCCCACATGGACCTTTTACCTCCCTAGCCCTTTTCTCCCTAAAACCCACCCATGTTGACAACACACTTTCACCCATGGGTCTTTAACCCCCATGCAAACCCATCCCATTTTAATATTCCCTTCCTGCCTTTTTCTCCTTTTGTTCTTAGCAACTTTGGCAGAGAGAGAATCAGAGCACCAGCCAGCCGCCGCTCATCCTTTCACCACCGAGAACCACCATCACCACCAAACTCTGACCCGTTCTGAAATCTCTCCGTAACCCGTTTCGCAGGACGCAAGGTAGTCCAAACTCACCTCCCTAAATATATTCTATGTTCCTCCATATTAGTTGTTTCGTGTTTTGGTATGAAAATAATCGAACCCGGCGTCGCCAATCGAGGTCCTCTGTTTTTCCGAAATGAAACAGTAGATCTGGGAAACTTAGTAGTAATAATTACAATTTAACCCCTCATGATTTAAGAGCTTATAAATCTAACTCTTGAGTAGGAAAAGTTAATACTAAGCCCCGAGGTTAATTAGTTTTTGATTTCAACGCCGCCGGCCGAAACCCACTATTTTTCCCGAAAATGGTAGCCACTGGATTTGAAAATTTCTTAGAACATTTGCGGTTTAGTCCCTTAAGTAGATTAGCTTATAAATCTAACCTTCGAGTATTTAAGGCTAAGATTATAAGTACCGAGGTGATTAAGAGTAAATCGAAGACTTTAGTTCCGAAAAAGAAAAGAGAAAATAGAAGGAATAACTTAATTTGTTTTAATCGCATGATTAGTGTTATTGCACGGTTAAATAGTTTTAGCATGTTAGTATGCTTAATTGGATTATTGAATCGCATGATTAAATTTAAAGTGTTTAGCCTTATCGCATGATTTGTTATTATCGAGAATTTAATTACTGTTATAGCCCGCGAGCATGTTTCGAAAAATGTTGAACTATGTGAAATGCTGAGATTGGACAAATAGGTTCCTGGGTTGGTTGCGATGTGCAGACTTATCATCTTAGACGTTGAAAGTAGGTTTAATGAAAATGAATAATGTGTGAGGCTATGATTGTGATTCCGGACAAGGAATCCGGGAACCGGGATTGAATTGTTGGTTGATGATTGGTGGTGATTTGTTGAAAGTGTTGATTTACGAAACCCTGGGTACGGCATGGTGGTGATTGGCTCTTGGATGTTTGGGACGGGAAATAAGGGTGGTATTGTGCTTGCGTCACAACCCGGGCTAGACAGCGCTTGTGCGTTGCCGGTAAAGTTTTATCTAAACTTATGGTCGCGGATGGGATACCCGAGTACATAACTTAGGTATCTTTCATCCGGATTTGGAAGAGGGGAGTCGGACCACGCCAATGTCTTGTGCTAGAGGTTATGGGTAGGAACGGATCTGTGGATAAGATCCGAGATTTTACATAGGGTGAAGGATAGTAATGAAATGATTTAATTGTTCTCTTTTTATGTTATTTTAATGCATTTCAATTGTATATCCTATTGCTTGTAAGTTATAGGTTTGGGTGGGGTTTGGCTTCATCGCTCACGGTACTATTGCCATGGTAACTCGAACGCCAGGTACTGGAGATAGAACAGAAGTGTCGTACGATTCGATTGAGTTCAATCCTAATGAGGAAGAAGCTGAGAACCTTGGTATCCTGCGCATAGTCGCTCTGATTAATTTAACTATTTAAGTCGACTTTATTTTGGAAGCTTCTAAGTTTAATTGGAAATTGAAATATTTTGATTTATTCGAAACAGTTGTAAAATAATGCCATTTGCTTTTGAAATGGTGACGCAGTAAATCTATGAATTTCTTTTGTAGAAATAATCTTTTCATTATTTTTTTAATGTCTCCGAATTTTTGGAGCGTTACAAGCTCCACCATCCATAAAACCTCTTTGAAACTCCACTCCGTTTATGGGACATACAAAGGCCTATTGTGGGGGAAGAGAGTTGTTGGTCCGTTTCGGTGAATAATGGAAAGATGGTTATCACAGAGCATCTTGCTTACCAAGCGTGATAGGCCCATGCATTGCTCTCCATTGCCTTCCGCCACGCGGAGGATAGCCTTCGTTGCTTCGAATCTTGTTGCTTGGGAAAAACCGAATTGGTCAAATAACCATTTAAATTTTGTGGAGTTTTGGAGAGGTAGCCCACCTCTCTTCAAAACTAGGGCATTCCAGCTCCTCTATGTCAGCTACCTCGCACGCCATCAATTCCTCATTCTTCTCATGATGGGAATTTGTTGCCATCATAATGGCTTTCCCATTATCTTTATGAACTGGGAGGGGATTTCTAAGGACGTTTTTGGTCGTCGAGAGCTCTACGGCCTCGTCCGTTACGAACTTTTCGAACAGTTCTCGAAGACCCCAATAGTCTTTCATTCAATGGCGGACCACCCTATGGTAGATGTAGTAATCGAGGTGCTCAATGTCCCTTCGGCCAACTTTGAGCGATTAATTGGAGCATATTAATTAGTAATCGGCGATTAATCGATAGTCGAACCTAATCGGATAGGCCCCGCCAACGATTAATCGGCAATTAATCGCCGACTAATTCCTTGTTTTAGAACACTGGAAATGGGTTGTATCTCCTCTAACACTGGATTGTCCTTGAGCTCCTACTTTCTTTGGAGGCATTGTAGTGAGCACCACTCTTCCCCAACAAAGTATAATGTGGACGTGAGTGGTGGGAAGAGTACCTAAGGTTGCCCTCCAGGTTTATGGCGGTTGCTACAACAATGCTCAGGACCACCAGAGGTGGAGGAGAGAGCTCAAGGCAGCCATAGAGAGAGACAGGATGGCAGTGGAGAGATTGGTCAACCAGAGAGTTAGGACTCTCTGTATCTGTAGGTGTGGTATTGGGTGTTGTGTGTCTATCTGTGGTGTATCAACCATCCTAATATGGAGGCTTAAGAGATGGGCAATCCAGAGGGATGGGCATGCCAGGGGATGGAGAGGCCAGAGAGAGTCAGTTGATCATCTGCCAGTGTCAGGGTGGTTGATATAGGTATGGTAGTGGTTTTAATGATGGTAGTTGAGCCAAACACCGGGTGATACAGGCAGCGCCCCTCTAGCTCAATGGTCGGTCAAGGTGGAGCTCGCCTCCTTGACAGTCCCCGTCCGCCTCCAAGCCACATACCTCCTCAGGTCTCGAGCGGGGTTCCAAGGCCCTGCTCCCTACCTGGGTATCATGAGGATTCTTTGAGAGTCGCCAGGCTCATGAGAGCCTTATTTGTTGTGTGGAGAGCAGATACAGTGGAGCATGTCAATAAGCCTTGTAGTGTCGTATTTTGGAGACTCCACGGAGGAGTTCCCAATATGAGTGCCATGTGGCAACCCTCTTCCGGATACCCACAATAGCATGGCCATTGACTTCAGCAAATCCAAGTGGTGAAAGGAAAGTACTTCTAGGATTTCCAACCAAAAATTCAAGATCACATGGTCCTACTTCTTAATGTCTGGCTCCGAGTTCATCATGCATATGATATATCCTACTTGGCAACCTTTATCAGCATAAACATTAAAACAGTTTTTTAGAATTCTCAAACCATTGCTCACCATCTCATTCACAAGTTTCTAAATTGGCAAATGAATGAAACTACTCAAGTTTCCAAAATGGACAGTTATAGTAATAGAATACTGCTCGAATTTCTAGCATGACAGTGCTAACCGAAGAAAAGTTAGCAAGACAACAAGAACTTTGATCCACTGCAGGTTGGCATATCTTTGCGAAAATTGAGATTCAGAATACCTCTACTATCACTCTCTTTGGCTGGACAACTAATTTCAAGCTGCTCTTTGGTAATTGCCGAGGCAGAGGCGAGCCAAGAACGAATAGAGTTCCTTTCATTCCCTGTGAATCCACAGGTCAAAGATCAGTTTGAAATTCAGATAAATCGATGATAAATCAGATGGTGCAGATAATACTATCCAGAAAAACCTAGTTTGGACACAAAGAGTAAAGAAAACAATGGATGTTACCTTGCTTATTCAAACAAATCAAGTACCCATGTCAGATATTTTATGTTTTATAGAAATCACGTTGGCCATTGTTTTATCACATGCTCAATACCGGTCACCATATACTATCAAAATTTTTGTTGGCTAATTTGGTCAATTCCCTCAATCAGCATATGCGGCCTTTATCATATTGGCCATATTCCTTTTTGCTCAGCAAATATTGTAAATTCCCTATTTTCCTCCATTACTAAGTTTCCTGTTACTAGTTTCCGTCGCTTCTAATAACGTCATACAATCATCACGCTATACCTCTATTGTAGCGTTGGGCTCCTCCCACATCGGACTCATATTTCAGTATTTTTTTTGATCTTATTCACTACCAATCCCAGTCACTTCTATCAGCGATTTCTTCATGATAAGTACCAGATTAAATTCTGTGCCCCAATGGATGTGGGTGCCACACGGCCCACCTCATTTAATGACAAAGAAGGCATAGTGGTCTTTTGGTACAAAACCTCGCATATAATTAAGTTAGAAGGTAGAGGGACAAAACGTCATTTAAGTATAGGTGCGGGAGAAACATGGCCAACTGTCGCTGTTTTATATAGCAGTAGATAACTTATACAAGCCATATTATCCCACAACACACTGCACCTTCGTGGAAATGGGATTGCTTCTTGACTCTGCGCACCCTCAAGTAGACTGTCCCTTGATACGCACCCATACCCAACAAAAGTACTCGAGTCCATGTACTACAGGGTAAGAGCAAACTTATTATAAACTAGAAAAGATGGGGAAAGAACCTTGCTTAGCAGTATCTACACTTTCAAGCTTCGAAACCTGCAAGCCCATGCCGCGAATATCCTTGACATCTGGGGGAAAAAAGGACCAAATTTGGCATCACATTTTACTCGGCATAGCAGACCACTTTTTAGCAAGCCGTTGTCCAGATAATAATATAGCAGTTGTACTATTGCAAAGGAGACAGAACACTAAACCAAGAAAAAAACATTGCATTGGCAAACCTGTGAAATAATAGAAAGTCTACTGGCACAGCAAATTTGTGCACAAATTGTGCACAGATTTCTATGTGGGGCCCACTAAGGGTCCCACACAAGTGATCCGAGCCGTTCATTATGTTTAAAACATTTTTTCAAGGGCCCCGCGAAAAATCAGCTCAATCCAATACCTATAAGTGCTTGATTTAATCATCTAACTTTTCATTCAAGATTGAGCTGATTTTTCGCGGGGGCCCTTGAAAAAATGTTTTAAACATAATGAACGGCTCGGATCACTTGTGTGGGACCCAATCTGTGCACAGGTTTACTGTGCCAGTAGACTGGTTCATGAAATAATGAGAAATGAGTCTAATGAACAGTTTTGCATAAATTTTAAAGTCACCGTGATGCATTTTCCAGCTCCCCTGAATGACAGTGGTAATGTCACCTAGCAAAATGACTTAATGCAGAAACCAACAAAAATGTTTGGCAGGATCTGCATAAAGTGGCCTCTTAGTCATGACAAACATTCTCACCTGTGGATTATTGCAGCAATAAGATTATAAAAGTCATAGTCAATTCTTACTAGACATAAACCATTTCACCAATTGTACACAGATAGTTCTCCTCAGCATCACCCATTGTACTCTTATCAAGACCAACATTTTCATCGCAACATCAAAATGTCCCCATCTTTTTGACAGCTCAAATAAGACTACCTTCTCCATCTTATTCACAGAAATTGGTCCATGGTTATTCTAAGAACTTAGACAAGTATTTCATCAAAATGGTCTTGGTTTTCTCCAAATAATGGAGGAATCATATGTGGAAGCTGACTTACCTAAATGAAATGATCCAAAGAGCTGTGTGCTTATTCTTCGGATTGTATCCACATCATCAGTAGCCATTGGAACCTGTAATTTCAGCAATAAGCTTACAATCTAAACTGCCAAACCCAAAACATATCGAAGGACTAAGGAAAACTTAGGGCCCGTTTGTTTGACTGGACTAATAGTGAATGAATATATAACCTCATAGGATATGAATTCCCATCAGCCTAATATTGATGGCATTAATAATACCATATCCCCCAAGGACCGGCCAAGGTTTTTATGGGATTTCATATCCGAGAGATATCTAGTCAGAACCATGTAACTAAGTTCTATAAACTCAGATATGTTGTGACCTCAGATTAGTAGTCCAATGACTCCAATCTGATGCTCAAATACAGTCAAACAAATGGGACCCTTGATGGGCATCGTTCATCACTACCGTCACAGAATGGCTCAAGTTCTCACAGACTCCGCAACCCATATACTTCACTGGCTCCCCAGCATCACTTCTCCTCTTTTTTATCTACATAAATAAATGTATGACCAGAGTAGGTATTCACTTGTGCTAGTTGTGCACATGAGACAAAATCTAAGAAACCATACAATATATGAAAAATGTAATCCCTCCTTCCATCTTGTGTGTCTATCCATACAAGATGGGATGCTCCAAAATGCCTATCCACCTTGAAAAGTCAAAGCATATCACTTCTAAGTTTCCCAATGTCATCCCTTGCCAATGCTATAAATTATAGAAATGTATTAAATGCATGTCCCTTTAATTAGTTAGAATCAATTTTTTTAAAACCAGACTGGACCGGCCAGTTCTACTTGTTTGCCCGTCAACAAGGCCTTGATCCAGTCCAGATTAACTTAAAAAGCTCTTCATTTTCAAAACCACCTTCAAAAATGACAACCGTTCAAACAAAGCGGTTGAACTGTCAACCCACAAAAACCTGATCTAGGCCAATCAAACTGGTAATTCAAAACTGACTTCAAAAATGACAACGGTTCAAACAAAGCGGTTGAATCATCAACCCACAAAAACCGGATCTGGGATAATCAAACCAGTAACAACTTTTTGAACTAAAGCGATCACCCAATCAATGTAACTAGAAGGTGGGCACACATTATGTGTGTGCACATTTTTAGAATGGGTGGGGATAGTGGGGTAGTGGTTATGATAGGTGGTTTTAAATTGATTACTATTTTGCCCATAATAATTATTTAATGGTAAGTTAAAAATAGTCAGCATTTATGGAAAAGGAATCATGTAGCCGTCCCCAATTGATTGGGACTTAAGGCACTTTTGTGGCAGGGCTTCAAAAATGGGAGACACCAAACTAGTGCTCTCCCTATATATATATATATATATATATATATATATATATATATAGCGGTTCCGGGGACACTTATAAAAACCCTTAAAAAAACCCCCCCAAGTTCCCGATTGAATTTTGATGATCCGAGCCGCTCAATGTAATCAGAACGTGATTTTAAGGGTGTCCGCGAGAAATCAGCAAACAAAATGACCGGGAAAGGTTTCATCCAAACAGTTTTTTATTGAACTTTATTGAACGGTTCAATAAAAAACTGCTCAAATCAAGCCCTTCCCGGTTAGTTTTTTTGCCAGTTTCTCGCGGGCACCCTTAAAATCACGTTCTGAAAACATTGAGCGGTTCGGATCATCAAAATTTGATCCGGAACTATGAGATTAAGATTTCGAGGGTTTTTTTAAGGGTTTTTATAAGTGTCCCCGGAACCGCCCCGATATATATATATAGAGTCCCCTTCTCCTAAGGACCACCTTAACTTAATAAAATAAGGACCTCCCTTTCTTAATTGAATTTCGATGATGCGAGCCGCTCAATGTGTTCAGAACAAGATTTTAAGGGTACTTGCAAGAAATCAGCCAAAAAAAAAGACCGGAAAGGGCTTCATCCGAGCAGTTTTTGTTTATTTTTTATCAAACGGTTCAAATAAAAACTGCTCGGACGAAGCCCTTCCCAGTCATTTTTTTTGCCGATTTCACGCGGGTACCCTTAAAATCATGTTATGAACACATGGAACGGTTCGGATCATCGAAATTCAAAGGGAAAATGGGAGAAATGGGGAGGTCCTTATTTTAACTAAAATAAGGACCTCCTTATTTGAAAATGACTGTGTATATATATATATATATATATATATATATAGAGAGAGAGAGAGAGAGAGAGAGAGAGTGTGTGTGTGTACTAGAATAGATAAACGATAGATGGCGCGTGACGGAAAGGCGCGCTTGGGCAACTATCTAGGCTAGCCAACGCTATTAACTGGCTACCTAAAGCAAACTCCAAGCACTTGGGACCTTTTATAAAGCCAAAGGTTGCCTGATCTTTTTCACACCGATGTGGGAATGGAACAAAGTGTACAGCTTGATTTCTAGCTCAGTTCTTCCTCTTTTCAATTCAAGTAATAAGGGATATTTTATATCTGCAAGCTTTATATTCATCTATTCTTTTATATGCTCATATTTTTTACTCATATGCTATTGATATATTTTTGACATAATATTGACATCATAGTTTGATTCCAATTCAACTCACCTTCCGGTCCCCTTTCCTGTTTGATCACTGGACCGGTTTTCAAAACATAGGTTGGAATTCACAATAGGAACCAGCGCAGTAATTAACTTTCATAATTTATAGCATGAGTCGGTCCGGATATGATTGGGGTCTTGTGTGTGCTAGGGTGTCTATGAAGCACCGACACCCCTAGAGGTCGACGTATCGCAGTGTCGGACACGCGAGGACACGTATGGGACACGCCACGCGTGGCGTATCCCATAATTTAATTTAAATTTTTTACGGGGACACGGCAAGGGCCAAACTGTAATTTTAAAAAAATTGGGGGCCAAACTGTAAGGCCAAATTGTAATTTTTTTTAAAATTTATGGGTGTCAAACTAAATTTAATTATTTATATTATACACGTGGCGTGTCCCTCGCCGTGTCCGTGTTAGTGTCCCCATTTTTTTAGAATTCCCGTGTCCGTGTCCATGCATCAAACCCTCCCCGAACCCCAAATCGTTGGATACCGACATATATTCAAAAGGTTGGGACAGGTATGTGTGCATTACCTCTACATTTCAATAACTTACGTTCTTGAAATACTACGGTGTTATCAGTACTTAGGAATATACATGACATGCGACTCAGTGGGAAGAAGCTTTCCAGTTCCCAACAATAGGAGAAGCATATTCTCATCAATTGTTTGAAAGTAACCCGTGTCCAATTTGCAAACTGGTTGGACCACATTCCCGTACCCTAATCACCATAACTGTTGAGGACGGGTACTTGTGGTGAATGGAAGAGTCATTGCAACACAGTTTAGACTTAACATTATTACTAGTAAAGCTCAAAAGATAAAGCAAATTATTCTAATGTCCTTAATTCAATAGCCAAATGGACAGCACCTTAAGGGTAAAACTACGTCCTTCCACTGCACACCCCTGCAAACGCAATGAGACCTCCTTGCAAAGGTTCGTGAGAAAATGTTGACACTGTAATAACAAAAAATTAGTTGTTTCACCCAGTTAAACCAGGGAAAGGAACAATAGATGTCCTTATAATGCATTGGAAGTACTGACATCTTTCATATCATTGAACCTCACACCCCAATTCACTTCAGCACCAACAGACTTGCTTTCCTGCCAACAACAACGAATAAAATTAATTCATAATGGAACATGTCTACCTATAACCTCATACCAACTTAGAGAAGATGCAGTTTACTTCGAAGGGAGCTGCAATCTATAGACATAGAATTTCTTCACATCCACGAACATACGGAAGTATAATATGTTGCACACAAACCACCATAAACTGCAGTTTTATATCGAACTAATCAATCTGAAAGGTTTGAATGACATTGGATAATGATTATGTTGTGCCTGTATCTTTGTCATGGCTATCTAAAACTATTGACTTCAACGACAACGATTTTTTCACTGCTGTTACAATTGAGAACAATTTACCAGGCTTCTTTCCGAAAGAGAATTCCTGCAAACCAGGTTTCATGTTGTCCATCTACTTACCACCTACTCTTCTACCTCGGCTGGTAAATAACTTTGTCAAGGATAAGATGAAGAATAAGAAATAGGCCCAAGTATTTGTCCAATTGCAAGGACAATGAAACCCCAAACTAAAGTAAGTGTTTCTTTTTGCATTTTACTTCAAATAGAATTCACTTCAAACAAATTCATCAACTATTGACATGATACTCGAACATCATGTTACTATTGGATCCATAAATGGACAGAGAAACGATTGACACAGTCCCCTGATAGGTCGATCGCTCTTCTGCATGAACATGGCTACGGTGAGACAAAGATAGGCAGCATTGAACTTGTAATCTTGTGTACATGAGGTGCACAAAATATTGTTAATGTTTCTATGTGCTTTGCTAGTTAAATAAAACCCATGTTTTCCAAACCTGTATCACTCCAACCAGCCGATTATCAACCCCTCTACTATGATTCCATAGCATATCACCAGTTTTAACTCCAAATTCCTTTTGAAGAGATTCCTGGAAAGACCAAGAAGTGGTAAGATTACTTTAAAGGTTGAATATCATAGCCCACTGAAAGCAATTAGAAAATGGTTATTTCAATGCAGAGTTCTCCCACACCAAGCCTGCACTTTCAAGCAGGTATTGGACATATGACCAAGGTCACATGACATTAGAAAAACTCAACCATATTCACTACTTTTAAGTGGAGAAGTTGAGACCAAATCATCATAATCACAAAATCATCAATCAGATATGCATATACTTAAACAAGGATAACAACTTCATGACGGACTAAATGGCGGGACTTGGGAAAGGGTAACCAATTCGGCAAGGGTCGCGAGATAGTAATTAGAGAATGTTTGTTTAACCTGCTAAGTGGTGACCGTGCTGCTACTCTATGTTTCGCAGTGATGTATAATTTCTAAATATTCTGCAAGTTCCTGGGGGAGAGGGAGATGATTGTTTGGCCAAAGAGATGTACATCGCCAAAAGTCATTTTAAAGGGGTGGCATGGACTTGAGTGCCAGAGATAAGAGAGAGTAACATTTCTATGGTAAGGCAAATCTTCATGAGAGCTATTAAGGGGGTGACATGGACTTGATGTAGACAAGCCTACGGTAAACATACTCTATATCCAACAAAAGACTGGAAACTATTTGAATAGGTGTTCTCAATAACTTCCGATTCATGCTTCCAAAACTCACAATTTGGTAAGGAATGTGCACCTTATTTGCATTAGCAATTTAAGGAGAAGAAACGGGTGCTTTTCAGCAACTATCAAAACTACAGAGATATGCGCAACCCCCCACATTGCTAAGTGGATGTGTGTGCGTGCGTGTGCGTGTGAGAGAGAGGGGGGCGGGGGGCGCAAGGATCTCGCATAGTCGACCTTCAGGATGTAGTACAACTCTCCAAACGAGAAGCATACACTTCTTGCATATGCAATATCGGGCATGTGCATACTACAAATTTTCTCTATGGTAGGTGATATGCTTCTAAGATGCAGAGGCTAAGGGCAAGACAAAGGAGGAAAGCAAACCCCGACATAATTTTGGTGTTGTACAGTTCAGGAGTGCAGGAGGAAAACTAGAACAATGTGGGACCACGATTCTACTGCAACAAGTGATTTAACTATTCCTTTGTAGGTAAAGATAGAAACTGTTCAGCATTTCCCAAGCTTAAAGGAGAAGTGTACTTCCAAGAAAATAAACAGCTAGGAAACACAAAACTGGAGCATAAAACATATATCTAGTATACAGATTGTTACTCAAACTAATTTTTGTCTGAAATAAAAATAAAAAGCCATAACATAAGGTGATGGCAAAAAATATAGCAACTGACAATAAATTTTGTGTCAGAGCAAATTTCTAAAATAATAGAGAGAATATTATCAGAAAGATAATACTAGAAAACCTTGGAAATCATCCGCAGTTGGCCACATGTTTGAATTTGTTTCCTTTTCAACTTCTCCTCTAAGACATGCCCTATTCCTGGAAGTGACTTAATTGGAAGTTCATTCAAGTAATCATCCACCTGGAAAACCAAATGCGCTTGTAAGTTGTAAACCATGTAGTCAAATTAACAACAGTCGGCAAGAACTACCATAGTTTCAGGAGTGATGCTTTTTCGCTCAGAAAAAGCTATGGAAGTATACTTTCGCATCCTATTGAAATTCTACAAGGCAAACGCAAAGAATATTCTTGTTCACATGAAGAAAAGCTTCAATGACATGAAACTGACTTCCAGATCCATAAATTGCTATGTGCATATTAGGTGGAGTTACTCAGAAGGATAAATCCCACTACATCTCAAGCAAGATATGTAAATGAAACCACAATTTCCCAATTATTATTCTAAACACCTACAACATAAAGTCATGAGAAAACTCAGCCATAAGAAAGTCGAAGTATATGCCAATGTATACATGTTCTTTTCTTTCTTTACCTTTTGTCCCTTTTTATTTTACATTTTATTTTTGGGTGGGTGGGTGGGTGGGTGGGTGCGGTGGGGGTGGGGGTGGGGTGGGGGTGGGGGAAGGGGGGAATCAAATTTGTAAATCAACTTTGAAGCATCACTTGTCAAATACAACTAAGCAAGATCAAGGTACTCGGGTTACCATAGACAACGTCCAATGGAACTTTTGATTCCTTAAAAATTGTTGAAACCACAGATAACGAACATTGCTTAAAACAAACCTTCTCAGGAGGGATGTAGCATTGACCATCTGGTTTAGCTACTTTTGTGGCAAGGCGAGCCATAAGCAAATTCCCAGAGATTCCAGCACTTGCAGTGCATCCTGTAGTTTCAACTATCTCTTTTCTAAGTATTGAAGCTAAAAATTGAGGATCCTCCACTTCAGAGTCTCTGACTTCTAAAAATGCTTCATCACAGCTTAAAGCCTGTTTGTAATAAACTTGCAATTTTAGGAAATAAACAGCATGAAATTGGATTTCATTTTTAGTCACACTCTGTAGCTGACCTGCACTTTGTTGCAATGTTTATGCAGGATGTTATAGAACTGATCAGCAACCTGGATGATATCCAAGAGACCCCATCATTCCAAGGAACCCACATGATATTACAACATGCTAGACAAGAGAGGGGAAAAGTAGAGCATCGACCCAGTACAAGCATTTGAATAGTGAAGTTTAATGTCAAATGTTACCTCCTCATAAGCTCCAAAGTCATAAGGGAAAATAGTAAGGTGAGGACAAAGTGCCTTTGCATCTCTAACAAATATTCCCGCCCGTACTCCTGAGAAAAAACAAACTATTTCGTGAAGACAAGCCCCCCAGCATAAACAGAGCGGCTGCGGCTCTGTTTGGATAGATTTGGATTTCAAAAAAGGGAGTTGATGGTCAATTCTTCAAAAACAGAGGTTTGTTATAGGAGGCTTGTGAAACTAAAATGGAATGTGGAGTGGAACTAGAAGAGTTGTATTTTATGGAGGCCTATGAAATTTCAATCCTTAACACAGAGGATTTGAACCCACTCCTATTAGATAGGTACTTCAAACCCATCTCAATAGAGCACTCAAACTCAATATCAAAATCCTTTTGCATCTCAAATCTCAGTTTAAGTTGTTCTCATTAAATAATAAAATCCATTCATTTGAAGTCCTTAAATACCTAAGAGGCCCCTAATTTAAATATATATATATTTATTTATTTTTTTGTCCATATTGTATACACCAACAAGGGTTAGCGGGTGTTAGTAGGTTAGTCCACAAGAGGTTCAGAGGCTATCCATAGCCCTGACTCCCAAACGCCCAAGACGGGCCTCGAACCCTGGCCTCCCACACGGGATGACCAGATGATGCCAACTATTCTATAGCCCATTGGCAATTTAAATATAACTTATGTGGCACAAAACTAACCATGACTTCGAGCAGGGTAGTTTGCAGACGAAATTTCAGCAGTTCCTCGTGGATTGTCAGAATGGCACACAGCCACAGGCTTGTCTTGTAATTCTGGATGATTCCTGATGACCACCGACACAAAGAAGCAATCCTGGAAACAACATATCGCAAACCGGTACTCCTTATGAGGACCAAATAAGTGCTACAGCCTACAAGAGCCTTACATCTCATATTCTGATGTCAATTCGGATAGTACTCCAAAGTAAACATCAAAATAGATAAATCATCCTTGTGGGGGGGGGGGGGGGGGGGGGGGGGGGGGGGGGGGGGTGTGGGCGGGGTAGAAATAAGGTAAACTATCATATAGCATCTAAAAGCCCAGAATGTAGAGATTACCATGTCCACATGGATAACAGAAGTCCTCTGACCAGAAGCATTGACATTAGAACTTGTGTATATAGAGCTAGGAAAACGCTGACGGTACCGACTTCTCCAAGTACCTATGAAGTGCAACCTGGATTTCTGTAGAAACAAAAACTCACAAGGATATAACATCGCAGGAGCAAATTTAGCGATCTAGTAACATGAATGTGGCAAAAATAGATTATATAATAAAAAATAAACATGTAGCATGAAATTTTTATTTTTAGATTATGGAAATGAAACAAAATATAGAAAAACTGCAGAGTAACAACATAACATGGAAGAGAGAGAATCCCAGACAGACTATGGAACGTAAAAGGAAAAGGGCTACTAGCCAAGGGAATTAGACTTATAAATGCAAAGCCTGGTTCATAGTGAGAGTTCACCTGTGGAAATGTACAAGATTTCTCTTTAGAATTACTGAAATTTCAAAACAATTAATAGATTTCCTGTTTATCACAAAAAAAAAAAAAGGATTTCCTGGAAGAATGAAACCAATTCAAACAGACTAATTACGGAAATGGTTCACATTGATAACAAAATGATACACCTAGGACATGTTTGGCATGCTACATTACGTATGACCAAAAACCAATTATTGATACAATAGTCCAAGCAGTTGATTTGCCAGACGTCTTAATTGTGATTATCCGATTTATCCATAAGAAAAGAGCCACAATATTACATTCACTTGCACTTACCTTAAAATAATTTTCCACAAAATTAGGGTCAACAAGAGTTGAATGATGCCGTTTAGAAGGCCCAGCAATTGCTGAACTCATTGACGTGTTAGCATTGTCGCTGATAACTGAAGCAGAAGGTCCAGAGGGGCTAGCTGGATCTCGATCATCAACGCTGCCCTTGTCTATTGGTAGACCATTACTTGGTTCCGCCACATTCCCTTCACTACATTCTCCATCATTGCATGTTGCCTCCCCAATTTTTACTGATGTGCTGTTCCCATGCACACTATCATCCCAGTCTTTAGACTCTCTACTGCATGGCCTTAAGTGTTCCGCGTATCCACACCGCCCAGACAAATCATTCTCCTTAATTGTGCCACCTATCAATGATGGATCCTCAATTTCAGAGTTTACTTGACCAGTAACACAAGTTGTAGGATCATTTGAGAGTGCGCTGCTTTTCAAAGCAAAGAAGGATGATAACTTTGGTTGGTTATGAGTTTCACTAGCAACCTGATCAAGTTGATAAGGGACCCCTGCAAACAACACAATAAAACATGAAGTTGGTATCACTCCATCCCAGACCAAGTAAATCTATAAGATTACTATGATCCTATCAACGGAAATGGTAGGGGAAGAGGAAAGCCTAAATTTACATGGGATGTTACGTGTTCAGTGTTTGATGGTAAGGATACATGTTTTTGCATGCTATGCGTTTCTTACCAACCCAACCAAATCAAACCAAGCCATGTGTTCTCCTAACGGGGGTCGGCAACATGAATCCTTTGTCCTCAGGTAGAATTCTCACTACATTTAGTCCACTTCCACTTACATTCCACCACAACCTTTTGACCTACGTAGTTCATGCCTCAAGAAAAAACCCACGTATCATAAAACTGACAATGGGTAAATATAAAAATAAATAAATTTCCTAAATTGGCTTCCTTCCTAAAACACTGCCGATCCCCTTACCGAATTCCCTGTCATTTTCTATAATATGTTGTGTCAACCTGATTGGCTGATTTGGATGTCCACATTCTAGTTCAGAACCAAAATTAGCACTAACAAAAAAAGCAACCAAAGAAGAAAACATACAACTTAAAAGTTTATAAGCGGCAACAGAATCCAACAGCCATGCAGGTTTCACTACAGGGAGCCCAGCACTAAAAGACCTGAGTAAAAAACACCGAAGGGGTATTATAAGAGTTTAAGACATGTTGATTATCAGTTTTGAGGTCCAACTGGACCATGAAATGCAAACCTTAGGTTCTTAATTTTACTGTCAGGAAGGTTGCTGCAGATGATATGAGTAACACGATGCCTCGAAAAATAATTCTCATAGCGTCCTCCATGCTTCAGCATATACCCTTTCAGCTCCTGTCAAGATTTCAAGTAATGGAATAAATATGAACCCATCACAAGGATTCAAGGGCATCAGTACGACACAGTGCTACTAAGGATTTAAGGGCATCAATAAGGATTTGGTTTTCTTTTTGTGTTGGCAATAGTGAAGAGCATTCAAACAAATTATCAAAGTCCATCAAAACCTGGCTTGAGGGAACTGTAAATCCATCAACAAAAATAGAAACCCCTTGAAAAATAGGCTTCCCGCTATTTGAACCACTGTTAGAAGAACTAGTAGCTTCAGCTTCAAACTGGTCCTGTAATTTCTGATTTTTCACTGCCATGTAACTGAAAACAAATGTCACAAACAGTCAGCGTAAATACAAAATCTAATCACGATGAAGATAACCGGGAAAACAAAAAAAGAAGGAGAAAACCCCCATTTAACCATAAGTCCTCAATTTCTTTACAATTGACCATGTATATGACCAAATTGCAATGAAATGTTTAACCGCATTTATTCAACCCATTGCAATTAGATGTATAAATATCCAAATCGTCAACTTTAAATGCTAAAAGCCAAAAAAACTCAATCGCATTAAACAAATTGTATACTTGTCCCTCGGGAAAATGTAAGTTGAAAATGCCGCTCTAGTGTTTAGATAGTATAAATAATAATTCTATGCTCTCCTTTACTAATTATTATTCTGATCCTCAGATAAAGCACTTTTTGTGCATAGTTTTAAAAGGGTGTTCCGGTATTGTAAAAAAGGAACTTTTAGAAAAAGAAGGTAATTTCAAGCTCAAAAATCATGTGTTTACACAAATAATTTTCCTACCAATATGGATCTTGTTTGATAGATCTCATTAAAATCTTTTAAACGATGCAAAAAAAAATGAAAAAAAATTTTTCATTTTCATTATATTTGAGTTTGAAATTACCTCCATTTGAAAAAAAGGAACTTTTGGAAAAAACGGAACACCACCTAAATTAACTTTGTGCACAAAAAAAAAAACTCAAAAAATTACGCACATGAGTGCTTTATTTTGTTATCCACAAGAATGGAACGAATTTTGTAGTGGACTAAAATTATAGGGCTAGCTGAGGGCCTAAACCTTTTTGCTCTGTTACAGGTCTACTTAATGATCTCACTCACGCGACTGTAGTATTATACAAAATCATCAATAATGTTCATGTAATTTCTAATTCTTCACTACTTTCTAACTAACGCATAATGTCATCAACAAAGAGGCACATTCACTATCACTTCATGATTGAGATGATAAGAAAAACCCCAAAACAAAATCATCATGTGTTTTTTCACACAGAAATCATCCTCTCCTCTTCCATTTTATTCCCTATGCAAATTCGACCAACTTTCTCAAACCACTTATAAGCGTGCAATTACTACAGCTCAAACTTAAAAACCTAGAATCATGTTTCATATTAAAATACTCATACACTTGTCCACCAAGTATGTAAGCTACAAATAACGCCCCTCTGACGTTTCAAAATTCAATTTCGTACATGATCTGGTTCATTCAAATCAATGAAGTCCCTCATGCGACATAAATTAAATACTTAAAAAAACTAGTTATATCTTTTAATTAGTAATGAATTTTATATCCAATGTGGATCTTGTTTGATAGATCTCGATTTGTTCTATAATACAATATTCTTAAAATCACATAAAACATTATAAATTACAAGATATAATCAATTGAAAAGTGGCATGAACTCCAAAAAAGGACAATTAAATTAGGACGAAGGGTGTATATGCAAATAAAAACGATTTTTTAGAACACAGGTCTAGCTTACGCACACCTCGACTAAATGATCTCAATTAAAGCAGGAGCGATTATAATTATATTGATAAGCGGTGATAACAAGAAAATTTTCATTAAACCTGTGGATTCTATCGATATTCGTTGCTGCAATTATAATTTTAAGTTGTGTCCCCCATGTTGTTTCCCAACAATATATATATATATATATATGTATGTATAGAGAGAGGGGGAGGGAGGGAGGGAGACAACCTGCCGAAGTCCGAGAAAGGTGAGTTGCGGAAGGAGGAGCGAGAGGCCGAGCGAGAATTGGATCCCCAAGCCATGCCTAGGGTTTTCTGGGTAGTCTTCTTCTGCTTCTTGCTGCTGTCGCTATTGCTACTAGCATTGCCCGAACGATTCGAGGTGGTTGAATTGAAGCTTCTCTTCGATTTGGAACCAGAGTCCACAGAGCGAGACGAGTTGAAGCTCATTCTGGAGCATCTCCAATAGCCTCAAGCCAATACTAGGCAAAGAGACTATCCAAAAGCCCAAAATGCTAGTTTAGCTAGCCCTTACAAGTATGAACCTCCCAACAGCCTAAGCAATTGGGCTATTCAAATCCCAATTACCATTTTTTTAATTCATCAACCCTAGCCTCTTGAAATCGGAAAAGAGGACACGGCCAAATGCAATCTGAAATTGGCAAAGAGGACGATGACGGCAAAATGCAATTAAAAAACACACAAATTGAGAACGGAAAATGCAATATGAAATTTGAACTTGAAGAACCCACAAATCAACTTCAAAACACAATGATTAACGGATTCACAAAGAAACCAACAAGATTCACAAAGGAACCCAGAAGAACAACAACAAATCTATTAACAATTAACGGAATTAACTCACCGTGAGCAATCCGGCGAAATTAACTCAGCGTGAGAAAAGATGGTGAGTTGCCACTGGCTATTACGACGGAGCCCTAGGCGGAAAATCGCCACTGATTGTGATGTAGCCCTTGCCGGAAAATCACCGTCGACAGTAAGTAACCTTTTCCCTCTGTGATTTCTCGTTCTCCGGCCGCGGCGACGAATGGTGGAACTGTCGCTGTGAAGAGAGAGAGAGAGAGAGAGAGAGAGCCGTCGTAGGGAGTTACTGTAGCAAACTGGGTTCCGCCGCGGTTGGAAGCGAGGCCATTGGGTGAGGGTTTTGAGGGTTATGCCTCGTCGAAAGAGACGAAAAGGGGAAAAGAGAGGAGCTTGTTGGAGATGCTGATGCGTGTTGAAGATTCTGGGGAAGTTTCATTTGAGAAGTTTTTTTTTGTAGCCGTTGCGGAAAGAAACTTGCCAAGGAAGATTGAATTTGGTGATGATGCGGCAATTGATACCTCATTTATTTGGGCCTTTTGTTTTGGGGCCACCGATTAGGTCAATTTTGGTTATAGGGTTATTTTCATTTTTATGGTGTGTTTTCATCATCAACTAAACGAAGGATGATTTTGGATTAAAAATTGAATTTATTTGTTTTTTTTTCAAATTTTTTTGACTTATTAATTAGTCTTGTCAAGATAAATCAAAAAAATAAAAAATTATTATCAAAATTCATAATTTTTTGAAGAGAATAAATTCTTTACACCGCCGGTGTAAACATTTGTTTCTTCCAAATCAATTATATTGCGTCACGTCGCCATGTTTTATTAATTGGGACCACTGTTTTGACATGTGTCGCGATACAACTGATTTGAAGGAAATAAATATTTACACCAGCGGTGTAAAGAATTTATTCTCTTTTTTGAATAAAAACGAAAATAAGTCTAAAAGACTATCTTTACTCAAATTTGTCACACCTCTTATACAATAATGAAATAACATTATTGTCCCTCATATTCTTTGAAATATCATTGACACCCTTTATTGGCAAACATTTCATTGACATATTAAAATCAACATCCTAGCTTTGCCTGACTACTCAATTTTACTCAGCTTAGAACCCAATTTAGTAATTTTCTCTCAAATTGAACAAGGGAAGGAAAATTTGTCATCTCAAAAAAAAAAAAACACACAAGGGAAGGAAAAAATTTCAAACCTTTCTGTTCTCTTCCCCCATTTTTACATTTTCCATAAGTTCAAGCTGAGCATAACTCTTGCTGATCAAGAATAAAATATATGGATTTGGGTTTCCCATATTTGAGTAAAAACAAAAGCAAAATCTCAAAATGAGTTAGCAAAACATACGTTATTGGAGATGCACTTTTAGTATTTTTTACTCAGGCTTTGTTTGGAACCGATAGAAAAAAAATTACAATAACAAATTTTACCTCCCGGTTTAAAAAGAAAGTGAGGAAAATAAAAAAATTAAGTTTGAGCACGATATATTTTTCTGTACATTTTCTTCATACTTCTCTTGTCAGGTAGAGTTCCACTAACACTTTAGGGACTTTTAAAAAAAAGGTGCGCGTTTTGTCCTTGTTTAAACTTTTTCACATTTGTTATTTTTGCTCCAAACTTTTGTGAATTATTGATTCGTATAGTTCGAAAAAGTAATTTTTTATTATTTTTACCAATATATTTTGGGAAATAACCACTTTTAAGTAAAAAAAATATTATTTTTTTTTGCTAAAAAGTAGTTATTCCTCCAAATATCTGGGTAAAAGTATTTTTTTATTTTTCCGATTTGTCTTGCCTACACTAATCAAGAAACCAAAAATTTTGAGGCACAAAACTAACAAATGCAAAAAAAATTAAATTAGAACAAAACCCAAAAAAATAGAAAAAGTGGAAAAGTTGTTAGTGAAATGGGGTCTTTGAGCATCTCCGGTCCTTACCCTTTCCCTTCCTCAAATTTTGAGAAAAAACTCATTTTTGGTAGAAGCATCTCCAATGGCAAAACCTTATTTTGACCCAAATTTATCATTTTTAAATACCCAGTGGCATTCATGTAAATAAGACAAGAGAGAATACTCAGATCAGCAGCTCCAACGCAGCATCGATGAAGCTTCGAACGTCTCACATGCAGGTTGGAAGATATGAGGTGGAAGTCATTGGGACCGTTTTTCAATGAGTCGCAGCAAAGGGAGATGTCGGCACTATTGAGATTGAGAGCGTCGTGGAGCAAATCGAAAGAGTTCGGGCGGGACTAGGTTTGGAGACATGAACATACAATGAGGTGTGAGTGTGAAATGTGAATATGTATCTACAATGAGAGAGAGAGAGAGAGGAGAGAGAGAGAGAGAGAGAGAAATGGGTATGAGTTTGGTTTGTCTCAAATTTGGGGAAGAAAATGGGTTAAACCCAAAAATAGGGAAGGGTTGGAGTCATGATTGAATATGAGTTTTTGATGATTTTACCCAAATTTTGGGTTTGGGTCTTAAAATGAGTCAAAGCTGGAAACGCTCTTATCCGCAAGTATGTGTGTCTGCTCTGGAAACCCTAACCCTATCAGTCGGTTCCTCAACATTTCACAAGTAGAAGAATATGGTGGTATTCCTTCATCAACCATTATTTCAAAGTATCTACATGCATCTTCTACTTTTCCTTTCTTCTTACAAAAACTGTGTACCATCACAGCATATGTGGAGGCCGAAAGATAAAATCCCCTCTCTTCCATGCTCTCCCAAACCTTTGTGACTCTGTCAAACCTCCCTATCCTAATTAGCATTTTGATCACCATATTATATGTATGCCGGTTGGGCAAACACAAATCTTGGTCCATTCTTGAAATCAACCTAAGAGCCCTTGTTGACTTCATTATGATCGCAGTGGTAAGCTAAGATGGTATTGTAACTTCATACATCTGGTCTCTCACCACTCTTTATCATCTCATCTAGTAGCAGGTAAGCCTCTTCCACCCTATCATTCTTACAGAGTCTTTTGATAATAGCATTGTAAGTGTACACATTTGGCACAAGCTCATATCTTTTCATTCTGTCCAGAACCCGAAAGGCCGAATGAATGTCATTTGCATCACAAGCAGCATGAATGAAAATCGAGTAGGTAAACGCATCCGGTTCAAGTCCTTTAGACCCCATCTCGCAGAACAGCTTATAAGCTTCCTCCACACTTCCTCCTTTGCATAAAGACTATAACATGCTATTATAAGCAAGCAAATCCAAACAACACCCGCTCTCAAGCATTTCATCAAACACTTTATGTGCCTCACCTGATTCACCAATATCACCCCACCCTCGCATCAAAATACTTTAACTTTTCGCACTATGCACAACCTCAGACTTAACTCTATCAAAGAAACCCTGGGCATGCCTAACATGCTTCCTTTTACAAAGCTCATACAACAACTTATCAACATCATCATTGCCAAACCCAACACCAAAATCCGCCATTTTACCAAAAGCCCAAATCGCATCAACAGGTAAATTAGCTCTACCGTACGCTTTGAAAATAACCCAGAAAATTTTCGGCCCGATTTCGCAACACTGAGTGTCTTTCCACTCTACAAGGAAATCCCATATCAACGGGAACTGTTTTGCTACTTCCTAAGATGCTAACGAGAATGAGATAGGTTTCTTTTGTGGGTTTGAAACCCGGGTGGCGGAGGGCCCAGAGGAAGAACCTGTGGGCTGAGAATCTGAGGTTTTTACAACGTTTGAGGACTTGTTCGACCAAATTGGTGGAGATGTTGGGGGAGAATGGGGTGAGGGCGGATTCGAGGTCGTGGTGGAGGTTTCGGTAGTCGCTTAGCATTCGGGAGAGGTCGTTGACGAGTTTGTGGAGATGGGTCTGGGTTAGGGTTGGGGTTTAGTGGTTGAGAAGAGAGGGGTTGGGAGGAGAAGGGTTTAGGATTGTGGTGGTGGGTTGGGTAGAGATGAGAGAGAAAATGGGGTTTGGGATTGTGGGGATGAGAGAGATGGAAGCGGAGGTATTGGAGGAGATGGTGAGTGGTTGAGGAGGAAGAGGAGAGTGATGCGATCACCATTGATGATTCAGGAGGCTTACCATTACAGAGTTCAGATGGCGCTCCAGATTTGCTTCTTTTTCCCAAACTTCCCATTTCGGTGATGAACATTGCAGAAAAAGAACATGCGTTCCACTTTTCTGTAAAAGTTGTTCTTTTTTAAAAAAAGAGTCATGTTGAAATGAACATATTGCCCCTTAGGCTCCGTTCCAGAAACCTTCTTAAAAAATAAGTACTTATTTTGCCACTTCTCAAAGAAAAATAAGAAGGTTTGTTCCACAAAATTCAAATAAGCAGCTTATTTCACATTTTCAAACTAAAAAATAACGTAAATGAGAAATAATTTTTCAATTTTTTTTTGCACCGTATTAAAGATCTCAATGAGATCTATCAAACAAGATCCATATTGATAGGAAAATTATTTGCGTAAGCACATGATTTTTGAGCTTGAAATTGTTTTCTCAAAAAATAAGTAACTGTTCAATCTTTTCAGGAACAAGCCTTCTTATTACACAAAAAATAAGTTCTTATTTCGTTTTTGGAACGGGGCCTATCCCAACTCAACTTCCCTAGACTATGCCCTCCCTCTTCTTTCCCTCTCGTTGACGCACAGAGCAGACGACTCTCTCTCTCCCCCTCTCTCGCTCTCTCTCTCTCTCTCTCCCATCTTCTTCAAGTTTGGCCGAAATAGTACCGGTAAATTCGACAATACTCCATATACCATGCTACTTGTTATTGACATATATAAATTTCAACGTTATGTCAATACGAAAAATTATTGCCTAGTCTTGGGACAATACGGAGTGATATGATGTTTTATTGTACTACTATACTTTTTAAAATTTTTGGTATTTATAAAAAATAAATTACAGGCTTAAATCCACTCAAACCACATCCAAACCGATCCGATCGAACAACGCTCACGGACAGGTGGTGGATGTGGTAAGTATGAATGTGTGTGTTTTGCTCTCTGATTTTTGGGTTTCAAAGAACTTTTTAAGGCAAATATGAACGTGCTTACTCGACTAATGTAACATTTTTACAGATGCAAAGTTTTGGAAGCTTTTTAGATTTTTTCAAAGTAATTAGGCTGTTTCAAATCCGTCCAAACTGACTAAGCCAAACCGCCTAAACCGTAAACCAAATCGATCGAACTGTGAAACACTCATGAACGGTTACGGATGGAGAAAACAACAATTTGGCGGATGCAAATCTGCCTAGGAACCGAATCGATCCACCCAAAACCAAACCGCGAACAGCCCTAACCTAACCCCTTCCATTAACCTTCTATATAGCTTGGTGCCTATAAACCCTCATGTGGCATGCACTAAACTCTCATGTGCCATGCACATGACCTGTAATATTCCTATACTAGATAGCTTTCATTTAACAAAAAAATCTAATTTCTACTAGGCCATGTGATCTTAGTATTCTAGCTAGATTCGCCTTTGAACAAAACCCCATGCCCTCACACCCACCCGTGAAAGTGGTTGCACCAGCCAAGTCAAGCCAAGCTCCAATTTGTTGGTTGTCTAAATCCCATGAATAGATCGCTACCTGTAAACATATTTCGAATACACTCATCTTGGTTAAATTTTGAAAAGAGTTCGCCGAGATTGCTAGTTTTTATCGTGGTTGGTCAGTTGCAAAGGCCAACAAGAGGGATGGATAATAAAATGTAGAAATCGAGGGCGAATATGATTTCACTTACATGGATTTTTGTATCAATTTGAAGAAAGCATTAGGCGAAGTGTCTTGACATTATTAGCTCATTGAGGCTCTAAGCAAGGGTCTCGACTGTAAGCCATTCAGGTCCGTTTCATTAAAGCTCTTACAGTGTATTTTGTAAGTACCAGTTCATTAAAGTGTTTCCTTTGCCAAACGAGGACTTAGGAAACTTAAGGGGAGCCCCTCAAAGCACCTAAACGGTGTCATCCCAAAGGTCAATACACTCTCCCGTCTTAAAGGGATGACAGAGTTACCCAATCCAGGTTCACATCACTGGCGGATTTAGGCTACGGCGAATGGGGGCACGGCTCCCACTTCAGATTTTGAAGGGCTTTTTTTTTTTTGTTCTCTGAAGAATTTATCTCATGAGTCCTGAGTCTCATGACTAACTATCTTAAACTAAACTACAATTCATTTCCTCCCCACAAACAGAGAGAATATAATAAGGCTTGAGAAGTTTAAAATGTGATACTCAATGCTCCTATCATGTGTAGCCGTTGTAGTACTTCCGCAGCTTCAATGCCGGTTGCCGGAACTTGACAATAAAACTATTATGAAAAACTCGTCGTCATCTATTATGAGGTCTTCCTTTAGTAACTTTTGTCCATAACTATGATGGTTTTGTTAGTATATTTGCTAATTTTTCTACAAAGGAAGTTCAAATTGACGAATCATTTGTTACATAATTTTTTTTCTTGAGTTTGTGTTTTCATTGTGCCTCCACTACTCGTTATTCCTAGCTACGCCACTAGTTCACACACTTAATTTTGGACTCCACATAATTGTGAGGTAGTGGAGAAACTTGGGACACTACGTGGCGTGGTCCAGGACACTAACTAATTTTTTCTTTGCTGCGTTTGGCATAACCTATATGAGGCTTTCCTTTCGTCATTTTTATAATGTAGATTTGCGAGATTTTTGAAGTAATTATTCATCTTGACAGAAAAGGATTAAAAAATTTAAAAGTATAATTAAAACAACCAAAGTTTAAAAGACAAAAATTCGAAAAACACAGTTTTTAAGGTCTTTTTTTTGTGTCTTTTTTCAAATTTGTTTCATAGTTTTATGATTTTTTGATTCCTTTGTCTCAATCTTAAATATTTGGAAAATAAGCTAAAAAAATAGTACAGTACTAAACTCCAAAAATAGTCTCTCTTTTAGAAAACAATTGATTCTTGGGCACATTTTTCTTTGTGCTAGGCATTACTATGTTTGATAGGGAGGATGGCAACCAATTGGATTTGGAGACGTAAAAATAATTTAACTGAGACGGATTGATGTTATTTAGGAACTTAGTTGGTGATTTACAAAGTTATTTTCCATCGTCTCAAAGGCTTAACAGTTAGAGCTGACTAACAAATATTCAACAAATATTCAACAAAATAACACTGATCATGTTTATTCTCTCTCTTGAAACAAGAGGGTTGGATTGTCATCCTTAGAAGGTCGTTCGAATGCTGCCAAGGAAGGAGCTCAAGTAGTGCCAATTTGAAAGTTATGATCCATGATACTTCAGCTTTAGCTAGTAATTTAAATTCAATTTTTTAATTTTATTTTATTCCTCATATTTGTAATAGGGTGGCCGATTTGACAGCCAATTTCCCTACCTGAGCTCTGTTTAGAGGTCTCCTTAGATGTTCTTCGGTTTGAATAAAATTATCACCCCTACTGATTGAAAAAAAAAAGAAGAAGAAGAAACAAGAGGGCTATTGACATTACTTGCGGACGAATAATGATAATCCATAATATTTTTACAAGTTTCTCCAATGACGCAAAAAACAATCTCTTATGTCCTTCGCAATAGTTAAATTTGAATTATAGACATTATTTGCTGTTTGTATAGTGCAAATTTTTTTTGAAGAGCATTTGTATAACGCATATTGCTCCCTTGTGCAAGAACCCTTTATCATGGGCTGCAATATGATCATTACTCTATATGAATCCTAGTTCCGGAATTTCTACGCAAATTAAGATCTAGAAAAGGAAGTTTTTCAATCACTGACTCAAACCCATTGTCGAATCCTAGTCAACGGAACATGGAGGTACTTATGGCAAAAGGGGCCAATTAGTGTGCGTTATGAAGTAGTAGCATTCCTAAAAGAAACTAATCAAGTTCGAGCTTATGCTTCTTCATATCGTCGTATAAGGGTGGGGAATTCAAATTTGAAAGAATATACAATAATATCCCATGTCACAATCTCACAATGTGAAGATTTTGGAACCAGTAATGTCGTGGTGAACAAATTTAGGTACTGATTTAGATCTCCAAAAATCCGCAGGTATGCACAAGAGAAATGTTATCCCCACCTGAAGTACAATCTGATGCGTATCTCCACATTCATATGCATAACCAATACATTTGTGACGGATCATGTGGTGTTCAACCGTTGGTACCAATCTTGGTTCGTCTGAATGGTACGCAAATTTGGTCACCATAATCCAGTTTCATGAAGTATGATGCAATCAGAGTTTGGTTCAATATATCTCTGACAACCTGGAGAGCAATTCTCCACTTGATATGTAGGAAAACACATTCAGTATATACAACTCTTTACCGAATGTGGGGATGTAAAGGCAGCCAAAAATGAACACAAGATGTAGCAAATGGTTTGAGAGAGGTAATAAAACTTCCGAAAAATAATAGTATCACACAGTGCATTAAAGCAAGATAATGTAATATAAGAAATTCGGAGCATGGAAAAGCCCATAAACTAGAAACACAGTAATCCAGTGAGACATTCAACTGTAACTGTTGGCTTGATTCCTTCTCAACTCTTGGACATTATATATGATATGCTGGGCAAAATACTTACACATCTCCAGCGATCATTTGTTAAAGAGACACTTTTCGGGAAAAAGTAAGTTTATTATTTACATACAGCATACAAAATACATAATACATAATACAGAACATAAATTCATGGCCATTATTACAGTACTCGGCTGATAAATAAAAGGAAACAACACTAAGTATACAATACATTTCTTCGATATCTGGACCCGAGGATACCTAGCAAAACTATTAACCACTAACCATGAGAAAGAAAATCATAGAATATGCAACAACAATTTATGTACATTTTGGAGTTGTGCGCATACCCAACCTCCCATGCTGCAGGACAGGCGAGAATGCAGGCCATCAGAGTCTTCTTTGGCATAGTCGCTTGATGCAAGCAAATTCACCTGCATATGTCAAATTTCAGCTAGTTGAAAGATTCAAAAGAAGATTGAAAAATCAGCTCCACAAAGAAGAGGGCAAACAAAAAAAGGCGAAGGCAAAGAATTACCTTAACAATTTCGGAGTTGAACTGGAACGTATATAGGCTGCTAAAATACTCATATTAAAGTCCTACAGTAAAGTGGTTATCCACTTCAAGACAACATTAAAGTTAACCAAACAGTAGTTTGAAATTAAAAAAATAATTTAAGTGGCTGTTCTTACATCATCAAAGCCGAAATAATCTAAACCAAAGGAGCAGTTCGGCTACTTTATCTTCGCATACCCATCATGCACGTCCGCATATTTATACAGGTTCATTATTTACTATTCTTTGATAGCTACAAGTGTGCACATATGCAGTTAAGGAAAAACCTAGACTATAGTCTTTTCTGGACATCTTCCTCGTTAATAACCTAGTAGAGAGACCTACACCTAAAATCCTCTGTAAGTAATCGCAACTAAACTAATCAAAAGAATGCCCAAAAATGGATGAACTGTACCAGATACCATTTCAATGCCCTAAAGAGACCCAATATCCGAATATAAAAAGGTAAAGAAAATAGAAAAAGACAGGTCAAGTTTCAAGTATATAAAAAATCAAACATCCATGGAGTAGAAAAACAACGAATCGTGAAAAGACTCTTTAAGTTCTACGATAGGCAATAAGCCAATTTTATATAATCCCCAGTTGTAGCTGATGAAGGCTTAGTGTTCTGTGGACAAAAAAGAGGTATAAGTTACAGAAAATGGTATGAAACAAAAGCTGAATAATACATCTTTAAATGTAATATATATCACCAACATCATCAACTAGGAGAAAATTACCTAAGAAGTATGAACCATGAAACAAGGCTAGTTCCTTGGAAAATGACATTAATTTTTGACTATGTTCAAGCCAACAAGACAACCATTTGTATTAACCATCACCGTTTTGGACGTTGACACTTCCAAGAGGAGCAATCTCTTGAGTCCAACACAAGGAGGTAGAACTCTCATACAAAACATCTAATTTGGAAAAACCATTAATGAGAGACAAAAATTGCCTTTGATCTGAGCAGAGTAATCACCAACCAGTATAAATACAAGCAACAAAGTTTTTGTGCCTCAATAAGTAAATCCATGGAATGGTTTGTGAAAATCCCATCATTCCCAAATCTGAAGCACCTACTACTGGTGCAAGGATTGGCAGTAAATGGAAATGAGGAAATAGAGCACCAACCACTTTTTGCAAGAAGTACGAGACGAAATTGGGTGGGAGAAGGAGCGGAAGGTAAGGTAAAAAGAAGAAGCACAAGAAAAAAGAATAAAACTATGTCCGGCAATGTCCTCCTCTAAATATGCAAATCATGGGATGAACTGGACTTCCTTTCACTATATCGCTTTAAAAATTGAAGAAAAGAAAAACCAGAGAGCCTAAGAAAGTACAGAACTCACCCTGAAAGGATCACCCCTCAAAGACTGCACAAACATCGAAGCCTCTGCCTCTTTACCCTGCATAACAGCAAAAATACAATCTTTGTAACTGCAGAAATGGTAATGCTTTGGACAAAAGAACAATATTACACAGTATATGGGAGCAAAGTAACATCTAGAATCAACAACTAATGTGATATCCCACCATTTTAATAACATATACTCCATGCAAATGACTTTCCTTTTTAATATCAGCACCTCTCTCTCTCTCTCTCTCTCTCTCTCTCTCCCCACACGTGCATTGTCACGACCCAACCCGACATGATATGGATCAATGACCGACCAGTGTAATTAAGCCACCTTAGGTCTAAAGTTGTAAACAGTTAAGAGAAGATTTATTTAAAACCCTTCATATTAGTTGCCAAAAGACTTAGGTTTTGAGATTTCAAATGTAGCATTTTTTTTTTTTTTTTAAAAGTTACCAACTTTCATATTGCAAAATATCCAGAGTTCTAACGTGCGGATGCAAAAAGTCTTGCGAGTACATAGATTATACAACTTAAGTTGACATAGACCGGGACAAACCGGCTAACAAAAACTATCCTATATAACAGATCTTAAGCACAACAGCACATATGAACATATATATATACAACAAAAGAACTTCAACTTGAGGAGAAGCTTAGCCCATCTACGGCTGCTGACCTGAAAAAGGTTGTTTTGAAAATTCATAAGCTAAAGCTCGTGTGAAACATGACATATCGTACTCAAAGCTTAATTTGAAAAACTTCTTGAGAAAATAACAAGTTCTTTCTTCCGTTCTCAAAACCATGCATCCTTGTTACGTCATGGATTCATCAACCCAAGTTAAATCGATAACATGGAATTTTATCATTCACAGGTTTAAGTAGAAAACCTTCTAGATATGCAAGATATCATATTATCTTTCTGTTCGTCGATTTCATGCATCTTTCATGAACAAGTTTCAATCAGAAATCTAGAGGAGCTACCTCTACATAAAAGGGAATGACGTCAAACCATCAGGATATCTGATCAATATCCTCCAACCTTATTACTCCAATTCCACTTTGTCTTTTTACCGTCCTCAAGTAGGGACACATGTTCAGATGCATCGACAAGAAAATTATATATTCCTTTTCAGCATTACTTCATAAGAAATTCCTTTTTCATTATAACATGCAAAGGTGATTTAGGCATTAAAAACAAGCATAGTAAAGATAGTGCATGTTTCACCTCTCGTCCTGCCGACGCAGCTAAGGTTAGACGTGTCCTACTTGTTCACCCTCGCACACCCGAACCTAAACATAAAGTAAAATCAAAGTCAAACATCGACCAACTAAGACGTTAAAAGTCAAAAGAAAAGAAATTAGTTAAAAAGAATGAGTATAAAAATATAATTACTTCTCAAAGGGTAAAATAGTCTATTAACCTTTAATATAGAAGACTCAAACTATTTTAATCAACTTAAATGAAAAAATCAGATCCAAAAGTAAAAATTCAAAGAAAATTAATATAAAAGATTAACTTCACCGGTTAATACAAGAAAATGGTAGTTTAGGCACAAAATGGCCATAAGGGCAAAATAGTAACTTAAACTCCCCTTTTTTTTGTAAACACTTTGGTACATGCCGCACTATGCCAAATCTTGTGCATGCATGATTTTTGGATAGTAGAAAACTTATTCAGTCGATAGGAGGTGTCGGGGTTCGTTTTTGGTATCAAACGTCCATTTATCGCCAAACGATGTACTCGACTTAAGTAATCAACTTAAAAATTCAAAATACAACTCAATATAAAGAAAAGAACAAAAGAATAAGACATGCAAGGTCACAAGAACTTTGTATACACATAATAAAATTTTTAGACTAGTTTTAAAACCGACAGCATAACGGCTTAACCAAATGCAATATCATAATTTATTTGAGACTAAAAACTAAAATTTAGGTTCTGATCTTAAAAGTAAAATGTTCAGTTAAATCATAAAAATTCGGAGAAAATTATTTTATAATACAAAATTTCACAAAAATGACTACAAACTACTCAAAATAGGAGAAATTGCTACCTTTTAACAAAAAGAGCATAACTTACTCATTTTTAATCCAATCAAGGTAATACTAGTCCCCAAAGTTAACTAATCCATAGATGCAACTCCAGAAAAAATAATATAGTGACTCTCTTTACAAAACAAAAGCATAAATCTCAAAACAAAAGGGGTATTCCAGATTCGTCCTACACTGGACAGCTTGCAGAAAAAAATTCATAACTTATTCATTTTAAATCCGTTTCAGTTGATTCCAGCGGCTAAATCTTCCCAACAAAAAGATCTACAACTTACGTGAAGGAACCCAGTAAAAATTCGTAGCTTAAAAGAGTCAAAAATGGCAAAAACTGAAGCTCAGAAAATCTGTCTTAGAACTACAACATGTCTTAGCATCCCTTTTGGCTTGCATGCAAACCAAATCAGTTAAGATTCAGCAAAATAAGGTAGAAAACAGAAGAGACAAACTGTACCTAAGCTTTTTCTCTCTCTTCCTAAGCTCTCTCTCTCACTCTCGGATCTCTCTCTCTCTCTATATATGTGTTTTGTTTGATTCCTTTGAAAAAGCTTCAAAAGTCATGCAGGTCAAGCCTTTTTATAGGCAAGGGACATGTTGGTGATTAAGACACGTGTCCTTGGTTTGGACATGTGTCATATATTCCGGCCACTTGGCCATGCAAAAATTCAGTGCGTAGGCGCGCGCGCGCCTACAAAAACTGTTCGGGATTCGATCTCTGAAAAATACCAAATTCGCACCGTAGACTAATTAGAAAATTTTAATTATCGATCTACTCTCAGAATTTTAAGGAAAAATCCAAAACCTCGAAATTTTAATTCAGCAGGCCTTTCGACTTCAAAACGTGCTTTCGGCCTGATTCGCGGTCGATACACAATGCCAGTCAGAATCGGGTGACGTTCTACTTTCGATACTGAATTCCTGAACTAGTTCAATTTAAATCGTTCGGAAATTATTTCTAAGCTATCCGCAAGGTCGTCTGGAAGTACCGTCGAATCGTCAAGACGAGTCGTTTCTATAACCCTTAAGTCGACGAGTGACCGAAATCTTCTTAAAAAGATTAATTAAACGACTAACTTATTCATTATTCGATAACACCTAATCGTAATCGTATTATCCGGGTGAGAGTCCTCACATCCTTCCCTCCTTAGGAAATTTGGTCCTCCAAATTAACTAACACATAAGCACATAGAGTAGTTAAAAGGGAAATAGGTCACGAAGTACCTTCACTGAATAGTTCTGGATATCGCTTGCGCATATCGGCCTCCACTTCCCAAGTAGCCTCACTTGTGGATTGATTCTCCCACCAAACCTTTACGAGTGGAATTTCTTTGCTCCTTAATTGTTTCACTCCTCGATCTAAAATACGAACAGGCCTCTCTTCATAACTAAGATTATCATGAAGTTCAATTGGAGTCTGTTCCAGAACATGTGAAGGATCAGCAACATAGCGTCTCAACATAGATACGTGGAACACGTCATGAACATTTGCCAATTCTGGCGATAATGCCAAGCGATAAGCAACCGGTCCAATCCTTTCTAAGATCTCGAAGGGTCCTACGTATCGCGGACTCAATTTTCCCTTTTTGCCAAATCGCACAATCCCCTTCATAGGTGATACTTTCACGAAGACACGATCCCCAACTTCAAATTCTAGTTCCCTTCGTTTTGAGTCCGCGTAGCTTTTCTGTCGAGCTTGAGCAATCTTCAATCGTTCTCGAATCGCCTTAATATGGTTGATAGATTCGAGTACCATATCTGGCCCTGACAGTTGTTCCCCTCCCACATCAGACCAACATGCTGGTGTTCTGCACTGTCTCCCATACAGTGCCTCAAATGGCGAAACGCCCAGACTTGCTTGAAAGCCATTATTGTATGCGAACTCGATTAGTGGCAAGTGTTGCTCCCAACTTCCTCGATAGTCCATAGAGCATGCTCGCAAGAGATCTTCCAACGTCTGAATAGTTCTCTCAGATTGTCCATCAGTTTGAGGGTGATATGCAGTACTAAGTCGAAGTTCAGTCCCTAGAGCCTTCTGAAAACTCTTCCAAAATCTCGACGCAAACTTGGGATCTCGATCCGAGGTAATCGATACTGGTGCTCCATGTAGTCGTACTATTTCCTTCACATAAAGATCAGCCAGTTGGTCCATGGTATGGGTGGTTTTAACTGGTAAGAAATGGGCTGTCTTAGTTAAACGATCTACAATAACCCAAATAGAATCGTTTCCCTTTGGTGTTCTTGGCAACCCTATTACCCAATCGGTCGTTAAATGTTCCCATTTTCCTTCTGGTATAGGTAATGGCTGTAGTAACCCTGCCGGTCTCTGCCGCTCCGCCTTAATTTGCTGACACAAGAGACATTTACTCACAAACTTCTCCACATCCTTCTTCATTCCCATCCACCAATAGATCTTCTTAAGATCCTGATACATTTTGGTTCTACCTGGATGAATGGAAAATTTAGAATCATGACTCTCTTTCATAATTCGTTCTTTTAGTTCAGGTAGGTTTGGTACACAAATGCGATTCTGAAATTTCAACATTCCGTTTACAAGCGAAAAATCCGAGGCAGATTTAGTACACAACCAATCACGTATCTTCACCAACTTCTCGTCTTCACCTTGCTTCTCTTGAATCTCGTCATGAATCCTAGGTTGTGCAGTAATTGTTGCGCAGAACGCACTCATTCCCGGGGTAACTACTTCTACCTCCAACCGATTCATCTCTTCTAGTAACACGGGTTGAGCGGTTAACAATCCGTTTAGTTGACCCGTCGCCTTACGACTCAAGGCATCTGCAACCACGTTTGCTTTTCCAGGATGATAGTTAATGTTGACATGATAATCCTTAATTAGTTCCAACCATCTTCGTTGTCTTAGATTCAACTCCTTCTGAGTGAAAATGTACTTCAAACTTTGGTGATCCGTGTAAATTTCACATTCTACCCCATACAAGTAGTGCCTCCAAATTTTCAATGCAAAAACGACTGCTGCTAACTCTAGGTCGTGGGTAGGGTAATTCTTCTCATGTGGTTTCAGCTGCCGGGAAGCATACGCGATTACCTTCCCGTGCTGCATCAACACACACCCCAGGCCCAAACGTGAGGCATCGCTGTAGATTGCAAATCCTTCTACTCCATCCGGCAATGCTAGTACTGGTGCAGTCGTTAATCTCTTCTTCAACTCTTGGAAACACTCTTCTCGCTTGTCAGTCCATACAAATGGTTCGCCCTTCCGTGTCAATTCGGTCATAGGCACGGCTATCTTCGAAAAGTCTAGCACGAATCTACGATAATACCCTGCTAGCCCTAAAAAGCTTCGAACTTCTGTTGCGGTGGTTGGTCTTGGCCAGTTTTGTATTGCTTCAATCTTAGCAGGATCCACAGATATCCCATCACCTCCAATTATATGCCCTAAAAACACTACACTCTTTAGCCAGAATTCACATTTCTTGAATTTGGCATACAACCTCTTCTCCCGTAGTGTCTCCAAAACAATCTTCAAATGTCTTGCGTGCTGATCCTCATCTTTCGAGTAAATCAAAATATCATCGATGAAAACGATAACAAAATCATCAAGATACTTTGAAAACACTCGATTCATCAGATCCATGAAAGCTGCAGGTGCGTTCGTCACTCCAAATGGCATAACCAAAAATTCATAGTGGCCGTATCGAGTACGAAAGGCAGTTTTCTCCACATCTTCCTTTTTCACCTTCAATTGATGATATCCTGAGCGCAGATCGATCTTTGAGAAAACTCGAGCTCCCTGTAGCTGATCGAATAGATCGTCAATCCGTGGTAGCGGATACTTGTTCTTGATCGTGACTTTGTTTAGTTCTCGATAATCGATGCACAGCCTCATAGTTCCATCCTTCTTCTTTACAAATAGAACAGGCGCACCCCATGGTGAGGTACTGGGTCGGATAAATCCCTTCTCCAATAGCTCTTGCAACTGCACCTTCGATTCCTTCAATTCTGAGGGCGCCATTCGGTACGGTGCTTTAGAGATAGGTTGGGTTCCAGGTGCCACTTCAATGGTGAATTCTATCTCTCGTTCAATAGGGGTTCCTGGAAGGTCTTCCGGAAATACCTCCGGAAAGTCACGAACTATGGGAATGTCGGACATCGTGGGACTAGACGCGGTTGTATCAATCACATTACACAGGTATCCCACGCACTTACGTCTCAAAAGACGTCGGGCACTAATGGCAGAGATTAAGTAGGGTGGTACGGTTATTTCGTTCCCTTTGAATTGAAACTTCTCTCGACTCGGATCTTGAAAGTCTACAATCTTCCGATTGCAGTCGATTGTTGCAAAGTTCTTGGATAGCCAATCCATGCCGAGAATGACGTCAAAATGCCCTATGTCCATAAGTACTAGATCGACGGGTAATCGATGGTCCCCTATTTTAACATCACAGTTTCTAAGAATCGAAGAACAAACGGTGCTTTTATGCTGGGGTTGATGGATCAGTAATTGATACCCTAGTGGTTCAGGTCGTCTAGAGAATTTTGCAGCTAGATTTAACGATACGAACGAATGTGTCGATCCCGAATCTACAAGTACATATGCTGGTAATGAACAGATTAGCATATTACCTGCCACCACAGCTTCCACATTCCTGGCATCTCCTGGCACTAATGCAAACGCCCTCCCTTGCTGTTGGTTGTTAGCCACTTGACCCTGATTGTTGTTTCGATTCTGCCCTTGTGCATGGTTCGGATTGGCTTGATGGTTGTTGCGATTGCCCTGATTATTATTATTGCGATTAATGTTGTTCCCCTGATTATTGTGGTTGTTTCTCTGATTGTTGTTGTTCCTCGGATTGTTGTTGTTGTTATTTCTCTGGCCTCCACCTTGCTGATTTCTGCCCACAGGTATTGCATTTGCCCCTGTCAGCCTCGGGCAATCCTTCCGAATGTGACCTTGTTGTCCACAGTTGAAACACCCTGGATTGTTGCCTCGACAAGCCCCATAGTGATTCTTCCCACAAGTCATACATTTAGGTACTCCTCCCCCTGAGTTCCTATTTTGCTGATTCCCCTGACTTCCATTTCCAGCGTTCGGTTTCTTGTTACTGCTATTGTAGTTGCCTCCTCCACTTATCCCTACCTTCCTCTTGTTATCATGAAACTGGCGGAGAGATACTTTCCCTTGCTCCACTATCACCGCCCGGTCGAACACCTGTGCATACGTCTCCAGCCTCATAGGTTTAATTGCTGCCGCAATATCTGGCCTCAATCCATCTTCAAACCTCCTTGTCTTCTTCTCTTCAGTATCCACCAAATGCGAAGCATATGGGGACAACCTTGTAAATTCAGTAGCATACTCAGCTACATTCATCTTTTCACCTTGCTTCAGCAGTTGAAATTCAGCACTCAGTGCATCTCGCATCGCCCTTGGAATGAACCTTTCTTTAAACAATGCTTCAAAGCGAGTCCAACTTAGGTTTGGTTCTGTTGGTTCCACGATCTGCCACCAAGCATCTGCATCTCCCTGGAGTTGATAAGCAGCAAAACTTGCTTGTTGTTGCTCGGTACATGGTAGGATTCTAAAGATTTTCCTTAGTGATGCTAGCCACGCCTCGGCCTTAATTGTATTAATTTCTCCATCAAAGGTTGGGGGGTTCAGTTTCAGGAATTCTTTAATGCTAACTTCTCGCGCAGGTCCGGCTGGTTGTTCAGGAGGCATGTTTAGGGGTGGGGGCGGGGGTCTTTGTGGAGGCGGATTCGGTGGTCCTTGTGGAGGTGGAATAGGCGGTCCTTGTGGTGGTGGAATAGGTGGTCCTTGTGGTGGTGGTGGAATAGGCGGTCCTTGTGGTGGTGGAACAGGTGGTCCTTGGTTTTGGGCATTTCTTTGTAGAGTTGCTACCGTACCAATTAAATTTTGTATCATCCGCTCCATACGATCTAAACGTTCGTCCCCTTGCGGTTGACTTGGTGATGCGGTATTACGAGTATCCATTAAGTTCTCCTTCACATAGAGTAGTAGGATACAGTCACTAACTAGTTGACGACTATCAACAAAAGATTGATTTAATTATAGAGACCATATACATAAAGCCACATACTTAATTATAGCATCAACAGGTTCACAGTTACATACTTCCAACGATACGAGACTACTACAACAACATGAAATCAAAGTACTCATAACATACTACAACAACATAAAGTCAAACTACTCACACCACATTACAACAAATACTAGAATACTGACTACATGAGTTCACTACCACAAAAGGGGTCAGGATACCAACAAAACCATCCCCTAACTATAAGGGGTATGACGATTACTCTCCTCGACTAAAATAGTGGCTTCCTGTTATCTGGTCCATTGACCGAATCTTGTGACCCAAATGATTGGGTGTCCCACTCCTCCGGGTCTTCTTCTTCCTCCATATTAACTTCATGGCTTGGTGGGGGACCGGGAATTGGTGGAACGCCAGGGGCAGCCATCGGTGCAAACTCTGGTGCAGGTGCGGGGTTTGGCACCTCTGGAGCAACCATAGGTGCCGGCGGGAGAATAACAGGAGGGGCTATTGGGTGCTGGGGTGGCCATTGCCCCAAATCTCCATTTGCTTCAGCTCGGTTTAGGATCCTATCATAAATCTGTGGGTCCAGCACATACTCCTGACACAGCTCAATGATACGCATTCGGGTTTCTACACGGTATAAAACCTCCGCCCGATTCATCACTTCGAGGTGCATGGGTCTAGCTTGAAAGACACGGGAGATTTCATCATAGACTATTTCCTCGGCAGCTATCTCATTTCTCAAACGGTACAAGGTAGGGTTTAGCGGTGTGGCTCGCGGACGTGGACGCCGGTAACTCATGTGATGACCTCCACGTGAGTCATATGTGTCAATGGAGTCCATCCTATAATTACAAAATCAATCCTAATCAAAATCTTAAAATATCCTTTTAAGGTGTACTAGGTCTAATGCCCAACAATTCAACATACGTGTTGACATAATTACATTCAATCCTATTAACTGTACAAGCATCACATAAGTGCAAGTATATATATGTGTTAATCCCTATAACTCTGGATTTTAAATAAAGTTCCAAAACTGTAGCTCTGATACCACAATTGTCACGACCCAACCCGACATGATATGGATCAATGACCGACCAGTGTAATTAAGCCACCTTAGGTCTAAAGTTGTAAACAGTTAAGAGAAGATTTATTTAAAACCCTTCATATTAGTTGCCAAAAGACTTAGGTTTTGAGATTTCAAATGTAGCATTTTTTTTTTTTTTTTTAAAAGTTACCAACTTTCATATTGCAAAATATCCAGAGTTCTAACGTGCGGATGCAAAAAGTCTTGCGAGTACATAGATTATACAACTTAAGTTGACATAGACCGGGACAAACCGGCTAACAAAAACTATCCTATATAACAGATCTTAAGCACAACAGCACATATGAACATATATATATACAACAAAAGAACTTCAACTTGAGGAGAAGCTTAGCCCATCTACGGCTGCTGACCTGAAAAAGGTTGTTTTGAAAATTCATAAGCTAAAGCTCGTGTGAAACATGACATATCGTACTCAAAGCTTAATTTGAAAAACTTCTTGAGAAAATAACAAGTTCTTTCTTCCGTTCTCAAAACCATGCATCCTTGTTACGTCATGGATTCATCAACCCAAGTTAAATCGATAACATGGAATTTTATCATTCACAGGTTTAAGTAGAAAACCTTCTAGATATGCAAGATATCATATTATCTTTCTGTTCGTCGATTTCATGCATCTTTCATGAACAAGTTTCAATCAGAAATCTAGAGGAGCTACCTCTACATAAAAGGGAATGACGTCAAACCATCAGGATATCTGATCAATATCCTCCAACCTTATTACTCCAATTCCACTTTGTCTTTTTACCGTCCTCAAGTAGGGACACATGTTCAGATGCATCGACAAGAAAATTATATATTCCTTTTCAGCATTACTTCATAAGAAATTCCTTTTTCATTATAACATGCAAAGGTGATTTAGGCATTAAAAACAAGCATAGTAAAGATAGTGCATGTTTCACCTCTCGTCCTGCCGACGCAGCTAAGGTTAGACGTGTCCTACTTGTTCACCCTCGCACACCCGAACCTAAACATAAAGTAAAATCAAAGTCAAACATCGACCAACTAAGACGTTAAAAGTCAAAAGAAAAGAAATTAGTTAAAAAGAATGAGTATAAAAATATAATTACTTCTCAAAGGGTAAAATAGTCTATTAACCTTTAATATAGAAGACTCAAACTATTTTAATCAACTTAAATGAAAAAATCAGATCCAAAAGTAAAAATTCAAAGAAAATTAATATAAAAGATTAACTTCACCGGTTAATACAAGAAAATGGTAGTTTAGGCACAAAATGGCCATAAGGGCAAAATAGTAACTTAAACTCCCCTTTTTTTTGTAAACACTTTGGTACATGCCGCACTATGCCAAATCTTGTGCATGCATGATTTTTGGATAGTAGAAAACTTATTCAGTCGATAGGAGGTGTCGGGGTTCGTTTTTGGTATCAAACGTCCATTTATCGCCAAACGATGTACTCGACTTAAGTAATCAACTTAAAAATTCAAAATACAACTCAATATAAAGAAAAGAACAAAAGAATAAGACATGCAAGGTCACAAGAACTTTGTATACACATAATAAAATTTTTAGACTAGTTTTAAAACCGACAGCATAACGGCTTAACCAAATGCAATATCATAATTTATTTGAGACTAAAAACTAAAATTTAGGTTCTGATCTTAAAAGTAAAATGTTCAGTTAAATCATAAAAATTCGGAGAAAATTAGTTTATAATACAAAATTTCACAAAAATGACTACAAACTACTCAAAATAGGAGAAATTGCTACCTTTTAACAAAAAGAGCATAACTACTCATTTTTAATCCAATCAAGGTAATACTAGTCCCCAAAGTTAACTAATCCATAGATGCAACTCCAGAAAAAATAATATAGTGACTCTCTTTACAAAACAAAAGCATAAATCTCAAAACAAAAGGGGTATTCCAGATTCGTCCTACACTGGACAGCTTGCAGAAAAAAATTCATAACTTATTCATTTTAAATCCGTTTCAGTTGATTCCAGCGGCTAAATCTTCCCAACAAAAAGATCTACAACTTACGTGAAGGAACCCAGTAAAAATTCGTAGCTTAAAAGAGTCAAAAATGGCAAAAACTGAAGCTCAGAAAATCTGTCTTAGAACTACAACATGTCTTAGCATCCCTTTTGGCTTGCATGCAAACCAAATCAGTTAAGATTCAGCAAAATAAGGTAGAAAACAGAAGAGACAAACTGTACCTAAGCTTTTTCTCTCTCTTCCTAAGCTCTCTCTCTCACTCTCGGATCTCTCTCTCTCTCTATATATGTGTTTTGTTTGATTCCTTTGAAAAAGCTTCAAAAGTCATGCAGGTCAAGCCTTTTTATAGGCAAGGGACATGTTGGTGATTAAGACACGTGTCCTTGGTTTGGACATGTGTCATATATTCCGGCCACTTGGCCATGCAAAAATTCAGTGCGTAGGCGCGCGCGCGCCTACAAAAACTGTTCGGGATTCGATCTCTGAAAAATACCAAATTCGCACCGTAGACTAATTAGAAAATTTTAATTATCGATCTACTCTCAGAATTTTAAGGAAAAATCCAAAACCTCGAAATTTTAATTCAGCAGGCCTTTCGACTTCAAAACGTGCTTTCGGCCTGATTCGCGGTCGATACACAATGCCAGTCAGAATCGGGTGACGTTCTACTTTCGATACTGAATTCCTGAACTAGTTCAATTTAAATCGTTCGGAAATTATTTCTAAGCTATCCGCAAGGTCGTCTGGAAGTACCGTCGAATCGTCAAGACGAGTCGTTTCTATAACCCTTAAGTCGACGAGTGACCGAAATCTTCTTAAAAAGATTAATTAAACGACTAACTTATTCATTATTCGATAACACCTAATCGTAATCGTATTATCCGGGTGAGAGTCCTCACATGCATGCACTTTTGTTCATTGGAGCATATGTACAAGGAAACTCTCTCTCTCTCTCTCTCTCTCTCTCTCTCTCTCTCTCTCTCTCTCTCTCATGCACGCACGTTTGTTCATTGGAGCTCACGTCCAAGGAAAATAAGGAGATCCCAAGAACCTTAGAGAAAGGAAACTCAATGGCTCTCTCTCATGCGCGCACGTTTGTTCATTGGAGCGCACGTGCAAGGAAAATAAGGAGATCCCAAGAACCTTAGAGAAAGGAAACTCAATGGGCTCTGGAGAGAAATATTAATAAAATAGCAGCATACATTTAGGTGCCACTGCTCGCATCCACCCTTTTGCCCTCCCTTTTTTTAGGATCCTGCATTTCTGATGAAAACCAATAAAGTAGCTAGCAATTTCCAAGGGAATTCATGTCTTCAGTTTCACAATGACTTAATTAATTCCAATATTCATACTTCCAGATGTTGTCCTTCCGCAATTTTTTTTTTGTAAGTAATTTATTGACAGAAAGACATAAAGGGAATGCTGCCCGTATACAAGAAAGGCCACAAGACAAAAAGGCCCTATACACTCTCCTAAGAAGTTCAAACCATTCTAAAAATTCGGCAATAGAACCAAAAAGCTTTTAATTCTAAAAAAGGCTTTTTCGACCCCTTCAAAACATCTCAAGTTTCTTTCCCGCATAAAACCCACATCAAACAAAGCGGAATCAAGGCCCAAACACGCAAAATTGATAAACATTTGAGATTCTTTTTTCTCATGAATATCAACCTTGATTAACTATTTAGATTGTTCATCCATTTTAATAGCAAGATGACATAGTCTCTTGGTAGATTAATGTTCTCATAGAATGTGTGGTGATCTGAGAAGCACAGACACGTTTACTAGCCTCACGTATCTGTGTCCGACACGTGTCGGTCACGGACCCAACATGACACCCTCCAGACACGTGTCAGACATGCCTAAATATGTCTAATGTATATATTCTATATCTTTTACTCGGACACATTGAGGATTCTCTAGGACACGTTGGGATACTCTTGGGACATGCTAAGGACACATTAGGAAGTTACAATATGTAATTCTTATACCTCCATAGATGTATAGTTCATGAAAACTTATATAGGGACTGTTGATTTGTATCATCAAAGTATAAATCTTAATTTGAAAAGGGATAATGTTTTTCGATGTGTCGCCAATGTGTCCGTGTCCTAGCTTTTTTACTTTTTACGAAATGAAGTGCCCGTGTCATGTCTATATACCGTGTCCTTGTCCGTGCTGCTTAGGTGGAGGTCATAAGAAGGCGGATAATCCACAGATTGCATGGCCACATAGTTTCTTAAGACCTTGAAGGTTGCTTTTCTCGTATCTGGGTTCCATCTTTTGAATGAACTCAGCAATGGTAGTTAAGATCACGTACAAAAAGCATTGCAAGAGTGCCCCTTGTCCCTCTTTTAGTAAGAGTTTCTTCCCCATTTTTTTTTCCTTCCAAAAATATTATGGGAAACTCATCCTAGAGTGCAGAGCAAGCAAACTGAATGTTACTCCATTAGAGCTCCTGTTCATAGTCATCACTTGTGCTCCCGTTTCTGAGCTTCCTGCATTGTTGCTTGTTTTAGGCCCTCACTGCTGGAAGCCTGGAAATATACTTTACTGTATGGTACTATACTAGGCAGTTATCCTTGTTCCACATGTTGTACTTATTAGACGGGTTCCCCAGAAAACAATTGAGCATTGAATTAAAATGGAGAAAGTTTGAGACACTTGTCGTTAGGAGCTCTGGCTGCGAAACATGGTTTCTCTAAATGGCGACATTCCAAGGATTAAAGAAGCAATGAGACAGAAGGATTGCTTGGCATGAGGAGTCTAAAGTCAATGCTTGAAAAGAGCAACGATTATTGCACAACATCAATACATTACAGAATGCATAGCCCACTAATAAGACCATTTGTATGGATAAAAGTCACAAAGGTCATAATGCAACTTACATAAGCCATAAAATAGTTAATAGTTATAGGAACTGCACATCACTTTCACTTGATACTGCACCACAACAGCATTTGCAGATACTTTCACCTCTAGCCGTCTACAAAAAAGTTCTAGGAACTACACCGCGACAGCCTTTGCAATTCCCAATAACTACAAGCTAGCTGTCCAGACTAAACTTTTCACACTGCACAAATACTTCCATAACATGGCACCAGACACCACACTAATTAGATGGTTCACTTCACTAAAAAATACCTGTTTTAAAGAAATCTCATTATTCAACAGTATGGTGTAGCTTAACTCATTTTCACTATCCAATTTCTGCTAATTCCATCAATCTCTTCTTTTGCCCATGTTTTGCAGGACTCTGGAAGGAACTACCACTAAGTACATCAAATTTATGACATGCAACATCTAGACACAACTGCTCCATTTGCTTTGTTTTGTTTTTGAAATACACAACCATGCACTCCACAATGCCTAGAGCACGAAAAGAGCCACAATATGAAAGGTAAATAATACAGACATATAGTGATACAATTTTCATTTCTTCCTACGCTTACGAGCAATACAAAACCACAAAAAGTTAACCACCTAATTAAATTTGGCAACCCAAATGCTCATGGAATCCCTTTTCAACTTGTGGGAACATAAATAGAACATCTTTCTTGAATTCCAGTGCTATTTGGATGTATATTACAAGACATCATATTTTCCATATCATGCCACACTAAAAAGTGGTAAACAATAAAACAAAAGATGGCAGAGCAGGGATATTTCGATGTTCCACAACCAAATGAAATTACCGTACTAAGTTTGAAAGAAACACCTTTTTTATTCACTTTGGAAAACAAGAGGAGGAGATTTTTTTTCATTTGTGCATTTAAGCATGCAATATATGCAGCCATGTTTAGACTGTATACATTGTTGGGTGCATTTTCCTAACAATTTAAACTTTTGGGACAATTGGTAACTTAACATGGTATCGGAACTTAGGGGTCTTGAGTCAAGCTTCTTTGCCTACATTTATTCCCGTTTGCATTATACTTCTCCCCTTTGCATTCTTTTATTATATGTATGAATGTTTGTATCTCCAAGCCCAAGATGGATTGCACGTGAGGGAGGGCGTCAGATAGCTTGATATAAATTGTTGAACCCATTTCCTAACAGCTTAAGCTTTTGGGACAATTGGTAATTTAATAGAGACATGAGACGATCTTTCATTCATCATCCAATAGCACAGTTACACATGGAAGTGCAACTCAAGAGGAACAAGAAGATTTACCTCCAATGATAAATCCCTCAGGCGTGTTCCAGTTTGAGCACAACAAATACATACTACATTTTCATCACAGCTTCCACTGATGACATAGTCTCTTCCATTCATGTAATAAGCATGAGTGTAATTTCGTGAGCTTCCTGTTGAAACTATTTTAAAGTCCAGATGAAGCCTCCCATCAGCAGCCAAAAGTTGTTTAACCTGATAACAACTGGACGTTAATAAATAATAATAATTGACGGCATGATTAATATTGACGGCATGATGCAACACATCATGGTTACACTTGTGCTAAATATCCCAAGTAAGTGTCCATCGAGTGTAGCACATTCAATCCAATAAAAAAATATAATTTTCTAACCCTGAAGAGAAAATGATTTCCACTGGAGATTCAAATTCAAAAAGCATACATAGAAATGACAATTGATGCTAAAAAAAGAAAAGAAACAGAGAACGAAAGAATGGGGGAAAATAACAAGTGGTAATAAAGACAGAGAGAAAAAAGATGCAAGCTACTATATCCAATTATCCAATCAAAGGGGTCATCGTGATTGGTATATGAGGATTAGATGCGAACAATGTAAACTCATGCAGTGGATTCTCAGTTCTCTTAAAAATTACCTCATTGTCAACAGCTGACACAAGAAGAAAGCGGTCATCGGGGAAAAGCATACCATCACATTTCCTTGAAAGCTTGCAGCCGTATAGCAAGGGAAAATTGGTTTTTGTCTCAGATCCCACATCTTAACATCCTGATCGAAGGATGACGTAGCAAAAATGGAAGGAGAATGGTTTGCAAACTTAACAACATTAATGTGCTCTCGGTGCATGTCAACGAACACTTGCAAAGGTCTTCCACAGCCAATGTCATACAAAGCAACATTTTTCGAGTTCCCACTTGCGAGAAACCATTCATCCGTTGAGTTTACATGAACAGATGTCAACTGATCAAACTCATCAAAGGTAACAGAATGGGCACTGGAATTGGTTCCCTTGTTTCTTGAAGAAATAGGCTTGATGTCACACAATTTTAGCGAACCATTGTCCGAACCAGCAATGAGCTGCAATTGATCAACAGAAAAGATAAAGTATACAAAATGAAACTTGAAGTCAACAACAGCAAGGCAAGTACGGATTTCGTTGTATCTGATTCTATCATGAATTAACCAATTTGAATATCCACAAAAAAGCCGTCTTCAGACGGGAATTTTGATCTTAAGTTCACGTCAGGAATATAAAGGCATAAGACTAACTGCATTGGTACTGAAACATTTGTTATGCCAATCACCCCCTTAAGTGATGGGATTTCGGTCTATTTTGCAAGTTCCTTTTTCTAACAAAATCATTGGCCCAACCATTTTCCATTACATCAAGTTCCATTAATTCAGCCCTGCTTATTGATTCCAACTGAAAAGTCTCTAGAGGTAACTGGTAGACTTTTCTTCCATAAGGTTCATATTCCTATTAGAAGCCGCCGAAAAGCGGCACAAACTGTGTTGGCACTTGGGACCTTAGCTGGAGTTGATTGAGACCTAGATGAGCATGATACCAGCCGAGAAAATTAACTCAAGTAGCCTCTCACCTAAATAGCTATCGTCCATATCCTCAGCAATGTGCATGTTGATTGGAGCTCACAAAATTTTATCTCTGTTTTTGCGTTTATGCTACCTTTGAGAAAAGATCAAAATGAACAAGCTATTTTCCCGTGGAACATAATTCAGCTGGGGTTTACAGATTGTGTGTGTGCATGTATGTGGGAACCAAGCTATCACATTCTTGAACCTATCATGTGATACTTTAAATAACCCTGCACTCGAGACATAAGATGATTGTTTTCATGCGTGCCAAATGTGTATTTGCATTATTTTGATGGACAGAAGAATTAGGGGAAAAGGGAAAACTATACTAACAAATAATTAACTTGGGTCATTGAAGAGCGAAGTCGAACCCATAGGGACTTGTGCTTTTTATAGGAAAAACATACTAATTGAACCTAGGTTAACAAATTTGTCATTTTTTCTCTAAACTAAAAATTAAACTAGCAATGGGAAAAACAAAATAACAAAGAATTAAACTATCACGGAAGAGTAAGTAGAGATTACCGGTTGAGAAAAGTAACTAAGGTTTCAGAATCCAAACCCATGACCATTTTTCAATCAATCTTATGCAATGTGGTGGAGAACCAATACAAGTCTAACTTCAGTTGATTGGATACAGTTTGAAAAATACCATACCTTGGATGGATACCTTTTGAGCCAGCATAGTCCCAGCACACTATTCATTCTTCCCAGTGATGGGATGTAACTAACAATTTTTCAATTTTCATGATTGATGACAACTACTTCCCGATCCAAAGTACCGAAAGCCATAAGACTCGAGTCAGAAGGATGGTATTCAAATTGCCGTGGACGGAAACTTCTGCTTTCATCTCCTGAAATAGAAAGCGGATGCAAGAGAGGCCAAGCAGAAGAGCCAACTTTTGCAGCGGAAAGTGACCTGGAAAAGAAACATTGAGACTTTGCCGAATACAATGGCTTCCACCTCCAATTTTGTGAGTTTGTACAGCTAGCTCTAATTTCACGCTTATGCAAGATACTGACAACACTCTCCTTATTCTTCCTCTTGTATAGAAGGTACTCAAAGTGTTGTGAAAAGATACCATTGGCTCTCTCTTTATCAGTTTTTTCAATGGACAAGTTATCGAGAACTTTCAAACTGGGTAGTGAAGCTACCATGCACTCTCTGTAATGTTTCTCATAGCATATTGGTGAAGGATGACACACAATATACTTCTTCGGCACTGTAGATGTGGTGTGTCTAGAGTTGGAGGACTTTGAGGAGGACCCATCCTCATCTTGCATTGCCAACATCCCAAAAGAGATCTGCCATGACAAATTCAGAAGTTGCATTACCAAGTACTAAGCGCTATTGAGAACTATTATATCACCAATTGCCCCCAAAGCTTTACGAAATAGACCTAACAATGCATATCTGCTAGCCAACACCCTCTTTCAGGTGCAACCTTTCTTGCACGTGTAGATGCAAACATCCGTGCATAGAGAGAAGCAGGATGCAAATAGAGAAGGAAAAGAAGACTGGATAGACTTGAATCCAAAACCTTGTAGAACCTAAAGTTCTGATGCCATAATAAATCACCAATTATACCAAAAGCTAAGTTGTTAGGAAATGAGGCCAACAACGTATATCAAGCTATACAAAAAAAAACTACACAGGAGAAGGAGGTTGTTGGACACCACAAGCAAACATGTGAAGACATAGTTTCTTGAGAACAGAGTAAGTAATGCTGGAAAACGTACCAACAAAGAATCACTGCCAAAAAAATATATGAATTCAAGAAACATAACCATTCTCGAACCCAATAAATAATCTTGCACGTGCTACGACATAAATCTATTTCAATGAATGTTGTACCCTACAAAAGGGGTACAATTTGTGGCGGCATTCAACGTTTTCATGTCAAATCATTATGAACCAAATGTATGATTACATATGTTTACCTCAGTTTGCAAATCACCCAACCCATTCCACTGAGGAATGACATCAGAATAAACAGTCCCATTCTCAGAACTATAGCATGCTAGCACATTAACCTTCAACATATTGAATGACAGACTGGAACATGATTGTAATAGCCAATATGAGCCACCATTAGGTCTGAAGTCATCTGTAACAAACAAACTCGGAGCACAGAGGATGAGACAGCCACCATCTCATAATAAACTCTTTGCCATTACTCATCACTGTCGTCCGAGCTTTCTCCTTCTCTTCTTAGTCTTGCACTGCCCCTCTCACCTCTCATAATATCAGACAGCTCTTGTATGGAACAAGAGGTACTTCTTTCCATCTTATCCGCAAGTATGTGTGTCTGCTCTGAAAACCCTAACCCTATCAGTCGGTTCCTCAACATTTCACAGGTAGAAGAATATGGTGGTATTCCTTCATCAACCATTATTTCAAAGTATCTACATGCATCCTCTAGTTTTCCTTTCTTCTTACAAAAACTGTGGACCATCACAGCATATGTGGAGGCTGAAGGATAAAATCCCCTCTCTTCCATGCTCTCCCAAACCTTTGTGACTCTGTCAAACCTCCCTATCCTAATTAGCATTTTGATCACCATATTATATGTATGCCGGTCGGGCAAACACGAATCTTGGTCCATTCTTGAAATCAACCTAAGAGCCTTGTTGACTTCATTATGATCGCAGTGGCAAGCTAGGATGGTATTGTAACTCCATACATCTGGTCTCTCACCTCTCTCTATCATCTCATCTAGTAGCAGGTAAGCCTCTTCCACCTTATCATTCTTACAGAGTCTTTTGATAATAGCATTGTAAGTGTACACATTTGGCACAAGCTCATATCTTTTCATTCTGTCCAGAACCCGAAAGGCTAAATGAATGTCATTTGCATCACAAGCAGCATGAATGAAAATCGAGTAGGTAAACGCATCCGGTTCAAGTCCTTTAGACCCCATCTCGCGGAACAGCTTATAAGCTTCCTCCACACTTCCTCCTTTGCACAAAGACTGTAACATGCTATTATAAGCAAGCAAATCCAAACAACACCCGCTCTCAAGCATTTCATCAAACACTTTACGTGCCTCACCTGATTCACCAATATCACCCCACCCTCGCATCAAAATACTGTAACTTTTCGCACTAGGCTCAACCTCAGACTTAACTCTATCAAAAAAACCCTGGGCATGCCTAACATGCTTCCTCTTACAAAGCTCATACAACAACTTATCAACATCATCATTGCCAAACCCAACACCAAAATCCGCCATTTTACCAAAAGCCCGAATCGCATCAGCAGGTAAATTAGCTCTACTGTACGCTCTGAAAACAACCCAGAAAATTTTCGGCTCGATTTCACAACACTGAGTGTCTTTCCACTCTGCAAGGAAATCCCATATCAACGGAAACTGTTTGCTACTTCCTAGGATGCTAACGAGAATGTGATGGGTTTCTTTTGTGGGTTTGAAACCCGGGTGGCGGAGGGCCCAAAGGAAGAACCTGTGGGCTGAGAATCCGAGGTTTTTACAACGTTTGAGGACTTGTTCGACCAAATTGGTGGAGATGTTGGGGGAGAATGGGGTGAGGGCGGATTCGAGGTCATGGTGGGGGTTTCGGTAGTCGCTTAGCGTTCGGGAGAGGTCGTTGACGAGTTCTGGAGGTGGGTCTGGGTTAGGGTTAGGGTTTAGTGGTTGAGAAGAGAGGGGTTGGGAGGAGAAGGGTTTAGGATTGTGGTGGTGGGTTGGGTAGAGATGAGAGAGAAAATGGGGTTTTGGATTATGGGAATGAGAGAGATGCAAACGGAGGTATTGGAGGAGATGGTGAGTGGTTGAGGAGGAAGAGGAGAGTGATGCGATCACCATTGATGATTCAGGAGGCTTACCATTACAGAGTTCAGGTGGCGTTCCAGATTTGCTTCCTTTTCCCAAACTGAACAGTGCAGAAAAAATGCGTTCCACTTTTCCGTAAAAGTTGTTCTTTTTTAAAAAAATAGTCATGTTGAAATGACCATATTGCCCCTTATCCCAACTCAACTTCCCCAGACTATGCCCTCCCTCTTCGTTGAAGCACAGAGCAGACGACACTCTCTCTCTCTCTTCAATCTTCTTTCAGGTTTGGCCGAAGCTCGTACGATACATTCTAAGCAAATTGGCTACAGAAAGGGAAATTTTTTTGTCTAGCCTCTAAATTATTCAGCACCCAACAGCCTAGGCAAAAGCCTATTTCAAATCCCAAAACTACTTTTGATTAGAACTAGAAAAAAAAAAGCAGCAAAACCACCGACATCCACATCGAAATCAGCTGGAAAATCGAAATCAAAACCACCGGCCACCGACATCCAAAATTCACGAAATCAAAACCACCGGCAAACTCTATCGATTTTAACTTCGATTTGGATACACTAAAAACCAGCCGGAAAATCAAAACCCCGATGGAGTAATCTGAAAACTTTGGAATCAAACATACACAGTATTTGAAAATCCAGCATCAAAACCCAGTTGGAGTAATCTGAAAACCTTTCAAATCCGGCCACATTCCTCGCCGTCGCTGCCGGGAAACCCAAAAATCGTTACACCAGACGAAGAAGGCAAGAGAGGAAGAGGTAACCTTTGTTACCATCGCCGGAGCCAAACCGACGGCGACGACGAGGTAAAAAACACAGATCTGATGCTTGTGAAGACAAGGGGGAAGAGAGAGGGGAACTCACTGGGAGCGAGTCCTATAGTCGTACAACAGGACCAGCGAGCTACAGTATCGGCTGCTACGATTGACTGCCCGTTCCGACTTCTGGAGAGGGGGAGAGAGAGGGCGGCGAGGGGGATACGGACGGGGACTTCTGGAAAGGAGATAAGGGAGGGCTGCGGATATGAGAGAAAAATGGGGCAAGGACAGTATTGTCATTTCACTCGGGGACTGTGGGGACCTTAGACCAAAACGACGTCGTTCCAGACTTTCTTTTTGGACAAAAAAAAAGCCACTTCATCTAAGAGTGGAACGACGCCTCGCAACAACTACACCCTCGCAAAAACTCCCAACTCCGGAGTACAATGGAAGATGGCGAATGGGTTCTGGTACGGCACCCCTCAGAGAAGGATTCCTGTGAACCAACCGCACTTGATACACAGACTTCGAACGCTCTCAAGGTCAGGTTCACCGGGCCAGCCAAGGACTGGACCGATGCCATTCCGATCGGCAATGGCCGACTCGGTGCCATGGTGTGGGGCGGCGTTGCATCCGAGACTCTCAATCTCAATGGTCATAAACTACCCCTCAACCCCATTTTTATCTGCTTATAGTCTTTGTTTGGTTCGCAATAGAAGAAAAACTTTCAAAAGAGAGCGGTAAAATTGTTAATTTTGTGTTGGCTTTGCCGGAGGATCAATGAAATGTCACTAAAAATTCACCTAAATGGTGGAAAGTTGATTTAGTTTAGCGTTGTTGGGTCATGTGTGGTTCTTTCACTTGAATTGTGTGTTTTGGGATTTTCCTCTTGAGCTCAAGTGAGTAAGACATTTTTCTGTTTAGATTAGTTCATGTTGTTAACTTAGAGCATTTCCGGCCTTACTCAATTTTGATTAAAAGCTTCATTTGGTATGAAGCGCTCCATGGGCAAACCTAAATATGAGCATAACTTCGAGTAAGTGATTCATCAATGACATATCTGTTCATTGTTTGACGGCCTAATCATTCATTGTTCTGCAGTTCTAAACAATATTGGTAATGCTAAGTTTTTTGAAAAATCAATTGAGATGTTTATTCTCAAGTGAAATTTCTAGTAACGATTTTCTGAGAATTATATAGATGTAGGGTTTAGAGTTCACTTTATTGTCTTTTTGGTAGTTGGAATTCGACAGAGGCCTTTTTGATCTATTTGGCTGTTTATGCATAAAGGTGGCACGTAGGAACTTTAGATTCAATCCCAAAGTTTAAACTATATGGTGGAGAAGTCCTAAAACATAATGCTAAGGGATGACCTATTCCACACTCAACTAAGAGAATAATATTATACAAGATAGCATTCCCAAACAGCTGTTTTCTAGTAAATTAAGGCATTGTCTAAATATGGACATGAAACCATATAGTTGCAGATTGGAGTTGGAACATGTGTCTGTGCTTTGAATGATACGCACCTTATTTTTGCAGAGGACACGCTTTGGACTGGCATTCCTAGGAACTACACAAATTCAGATGTTCCAGAGGTACTATCTGAGGTCAGGAAGCTTGTTGATGATGGCCAGTATGTTGAAGCTATGACTAAAGGGGTCAAATTGTTAGGCAACCCTTCCGAAGTACGTTGCCCTCGTTACCTTGTTGAACTTTTTTTCCTTCTGAGAAAGATCGATAAATTTTCTCAGATTAATGTGTAACTTATAGACTTGGATAATACGTAAACAGTAAACCTTGTTTCCAACCCTACCATACATCAGCAACTCCTCTTAAAAGATACTCGCAAAAGTCCTACCATTTATCCATATCGATGACTGACTTCATGCCATAACAAAGAATGCTTCCTATTGTACATGGACTAAGTCTTAGTAATTTTTCGTGTGATGATGAAGGTTTACCAGCTTCTGGGTGATGTCAACCTAGAATTTGATGATTCGCATGCCGCAGATGATGTAGAAACATATCAGAGAGAGCTGGACTTGGATACTGCAACAGCAAAAGTGAAATATTCCGTAGGTGAAGTTGAATTCATGCGGGAACATTTTGCCTCAAATCCAGATCAAGTGATCGTGGCAAAGATTTCTGGAAGCAAACCAGGGTCTCTCTCCTTTACGGTGGCTGTAGACAGCAAGCTACATCATCATTCATATGTAAATGGAAAAAACCAGATTATAATGGAAGGAAGCTGCCCTGGTAAAAGAATCCCACCGAAAGTGAACCAAGATGACAATCCGAAGGGAATTCAGTTTTCCGCAGTTCTAGATTTACAAATTAGTAATGGTGTGGGTGCTATACATGTTTTGGATGACAAGAAATTAAGGGTTGAGGGCTCAGATTGGGCTGTTATGTTTCTGGTGGCATCATCTTCATTTGATGGACCATTCACTAAACCAGTAGATTCGAAAAGGGATCCTACTTCAGAGTGTCTAATTGCACTGAAAGCAATCAGAAACTTTTCATATGCTGATCTTTATGCGCGGCATTTGGAAGACTATCAAAAACTTTTTCACCGTGTCTCACTGCATCTTTCAAAAGGCTCCAAGAGTGTTAGAGAAAATGAGTCTTCAGATACGAAAAACCTTTTGTCTTGTGCGACTGATATATGTTTAGAACGTAGTGGCAATGGGATAGTTTCAACTGCGGAGAGGGTGAAATCTTTTAAAGCTGACGAAGATCCTTCTATGGTGGAGCTTTTATTCCAGTATGGTCGATATCTGCTTATTTCTTGTTCACGACCTGGTACTCAGGTGGCAAACCTGCAGGGTATATGGAACAAGGATATCGAACCAGCATGGGAGTAAGCTCTCTCTCTGGTCTTGCACATTATTTTGTGCTAATTCTGGTTTTCCTATATGATGAAGTGACACTATGTTATCAGCATTCCCCAATTTATTACCATGGTATTAGGATAATAGTTTGTTGTGAATGCTGTCTTGAAGTCAACCTGTTTGATGCTCATAACCCGATCACAATCCATGGCTGGATTTTTATTGACCCGGTTTATATCATTGGATTTTCTTATATAAAGGGGCTTTTGAGGGCTCTAGGCTTTTATCTGGGAGAATTCAGATATTGTTGGCTCATGGTGTTTTTCTCTGTTCATAGTGACTCCTCTACAAATCTTCGCCACTGGCTTTACCCGATCCACATATATCCTTTTGTTCTGTGTGATTGGTCTTTTTTTCTGTTTTTATTAACTGTCATAAATTTGGGGATCTGTGAAGTTTAAAAAAATGATGTAAACACCCTTTTTTAGTTTTTGTTGTTGGGGTTGTAGCTACTCTGTTTGGTTCATTGGTAATTTGTTGATGTGTTCACAGTTGCTCATGAATCATGACCATTAATTACAACCCTTACGCATAGGGAGCTCCAATTGCTCTGAACTGCGTCATTCACATGTGCATCTATTCTTATGTTCCATGATGCATAAAAAGTAAGAGGTAGATGTATGCAGAAATATTGAAGTGGTTTGCAATTTGACCTCATTGTTGAGAGAAGTGGATATTTGCTGTCCAAGGACTCTTCTCTACAGAGGCTGCTCAGTTTATGTACCTGCCTGAATAGATTCCTATTTATTGCAGCATAACAACAGATTTATCTCTTTCATTGACTTTTTGCATAAACATCTCATCTTGTATTACTCATTTTTTTTACCTGGCTCAACAGTTTCCTATTTGCATAAACGTCTTAGCCGGACGGTTACTTACGCGACCCTCTCTCTCTCTCTCTCTCTCTCTCTCTCTCTCTCTCAGGTGTACTCCTCACTTGAATATTAATCTTCAAATGAACTACTGGCCTTCCCTTCCTTGCAACCTTCCTGAGTGCCAGGAGCCCTTGTTTGACTACATATCATTTCTGTCAGTCAATGGGACTAAAACGGCCCAAGTAAGAGTTTCTTTTTCCACGTGTATATTTACACTCATGAACAATTATTCTTGTCATCTTGTGCTATCATATTAAAAAATGTGAACATGTAGTTATGCTTCTTATTTCTTGCCACCTCAAAGATGCTCCATGCATGTGAAATTTGAAGATCATATTCTGTAGGTGGCCCCATGGGGGCACTATCTTGTCAACTAGTCGTAAGTATGATGTGAGCCTTGGTTTCCTTCCATTTGGAAAATGTAAAGGCAGTAATGCAATCAATTCAAGTGGAGAGAATCACAAGGTTTGAAAGGCTGTGTGATATTTTTTTAGTGTTCCATGTCCTCGTGTGAATTCTGATTTAGTCTGTTCTCTGAAAAATATTTTTAGATGTGCGCTGCATGTTTACTGTATGGACTATATCACTCTAGTTAGTCACAGAACGTTACAGGTGAACTACAAAGCAAGTGGTTGGGTTGTACATCATGTATCTGATATATGGGCAAAAACATCTGCACTGCAAGGAAAGCCCGTATGGGCCTTATGGCCAATGGGCGGAGCATGGCTTTGCACTCATCTATGGGAGCATTATGCTTATACAGCGGACAAAGTGAGCAACCTTTTCCTGTACCTATGTCCTTTGTTTTTTTGCCCCCAGCGAAATTTTGATTGTTGCAGAAGAGCCACACTGTTATCTCTCCCTCAGAGTTGTTGATATTTGCTTTATTTTCCTGATCATGATTTATCTTGGCATTTCATTTTTCTTCTGCTGGAAATAGATGATGTGTATGTGATATCATGATTTGTTCCAGGTAAATTTTCTGCTTCTCTTGGTGTTCATATTTGCCATCAAGCGGTAATTTATGATATCTCGAAGTTCTGGTTCAAAATTAAGTTAGTCATTATCATTCCTTCACTACAAGTAGAAATTTTTTGCGCATAGTGGTTGATTCATATGTGTACAAAAAGCTACATAATTGTAGTGATGTTGAAAAATTGGTAGCTGTGGGTGGATACTGGATAGTGTTTCAGAATAAGGGCCCAATACACACGAACTGGATGAACTTATGATTTTCAAGGGCAAGATGTATGTAGAAAATGGTTGGGGACGTACATAGTTAAAGATAATTTTCCCTTCCTACTTTGGAGCATGTTGTGTTGGAGTTGCTTGCCTACTGTTCCTTTTTTTTCTTCATTCACATGGTGGCGTCATACTGCTTTTGAACTATCATCTGCAAGAAGACAAGGTTAACCAATGTAAGGATCTGCTTCTATGAAAAGACATGATAGCCTTGATCTGATGGGATATTTAGCCCTACATAATTGGAGTTAAATGGCAAGAAGAAGATTTAGAGCTACAGCCCAAGTGATTGGAAGTCTCAATGTGCATAGTGTATACATGTTAGTAAAGGTTGTTTAAGTTTGTTGTGCAGCTTGTGCTAGATGTTTAGCAATCACCAACATTGTGAGTCAGGATTAATAAATCTTTTCGTTTAATGTCCTTATTTGGGAATATAACAGTTCATCTTTTCCTCTTGTATGCACTTGCATTGATTTTGCTATAGAGCATGTATTTAGTTTTGCCTACAGGTTTAAACCCTTAAAGTTATGCCTAATCCTTTTGGCATACATAGGGTTATTTAGAGAAAAAGGCATATCCATTGCTGGAAGGATGTACTTCGTTTCTGTTGGACTGGTTGATTGAAGGCCAAGGAGGATATCTTGAAACCAACCCATCAACCTCTCCAGAACATGACTTTATTGCCCCGGATGGCAGGACTGCTAGTGTGAGCTACTCATCAACCATGGATATGGCAATCATAAGAGAAGTTTTCTCTGCAGTTGTTACCGCTGCTGAGGTAAAGCTTCTATTCTAAATCAGCAAAAACTCCCATTTCCTCTCGTTTCCCTTTATCTGCTGTTTCGGTTTTTCGATTATCTACTTCCAGTAGATGGCTTACAGATAGAATTGTGAACAGGTGTTGGGTAAAACTGAGGATGATCTGATCAAAAGAGTTCGTAAAGCTCAACCCCGGCTTTATCCAACAAAAGTTGCTGGGGATGGATCCATTATGGAATGGGTGTGTGAAAAACTTCAATTTACATTTTCAAGAATTTGCACTTCTGATAGTTTGAAGGAGCTCAAAATCCGCTGCGTTTTCTTCTTAGCTGCACATTTGTCTCTGTCATGGCAGGCCCAGGATTTTAAGGACCCAGAGGTGCACCATCGGCATCTATCACATCTATTTGGCCTGTTTCCAGGACACACAATAACTACTGAGAAAACTCCTGACCTATGTAAAGCTGCAGCTTATACCCTCCTCAAAAGAGGTTAGTGAACGGAAACATGAGAAGGATTGTTTCACTCTTTCTGACTGTGCATGCAAACAGAATGTCATTCATTGTGATCTGCCGAGGAAAAAAAACAGTGGTGTTCAGCAAACAGTGGTTCAATATTTTCATGTCTGGAAACAGGGGAGGACGGTCCAGGATGGTCAACCACTTGGAAAGCTGCTCTATGGGCACGTCTTCGCAACAGCAAGGATGCGTACAGGATGATCAAGCATTTGTTCATATTGGTGGAACCTGATCATGATATCGGTTTTGAAGGTGGACTTTACAGTAACCTCTTCGCTGCACACCCACCTTTCCAAATTGATGCCAACTTCGGGTATGCGGCATTCTTTTTATCTGTCTATCCTTATCAACCGTTTCCAATTCCTTTTCCTGACTGGCTAATTAGATACCTAAATACACCCATACTAGATTTGTCTGCAACATCTCTAGGATATTCTTTTAAATTAAGCTTGTATTTTTAAATTGTATTTTGTGTCTCATATTGTCAATGTATATAAATTGCTGAATGCGACACCCACTTTTCAAAAAATGACCACTCTCTCTAAAATTACTCTCCCACTTGCAATTGGGCTTATGGCCATGAAAGTCTTTTCATTTGTTTCAATCATAGTTTTTCTAACTGTTGGGAACCAAAAATACAAGGGAACCTCTCTCCTTCTGAACACGCAAGTCAAAAAAGGTTGCACGCAAATACCAAGTGTTAGCTCTTACTTTCTTCTACATTTTGCTACTCACCTCTTTCTTTGAGTTTGCTTGTATCCTTGGCCACATTTTAATGTTAAACGGGAAGCAGTTGATCTGTGTAAGCAAGTCTATATCACTGTTTTGTTCAAATTTCTTTAAAACCAATCATTTGGAGTCTAGACAAGTATCCAACTAAATTAAGGAGCTGCTAAAGTTGTAGTTGTTGGTATCAGGTTTTCTGCAGCAGTATCTGAAATGCTTGTCCAGAGCACAATGAGGGATCTCTACTTACTTCCCGCTCTTCCACGAGATAAATGGGCTAATGGCTGCATAAAAGGATTGAAGGCGCGCGGGGATGTGACAGTCAACATAAGCTGGAATGAGGGAGATCTTCAACAAGTCAGCCTTTGGTCGAAGAATCAGAACTCTGTTGAAAGATTACATTACGGAGGAATTACGGTCCCTGTGAAAATGTCACCTGGGACTATTTACAGGTTTGATGAACAGTTAACATGCGTGAAGACATACTCTCTGGAGGAAGCAGGTTTTCCGTGAATTATATAGGATTAGAGTGTTCTTATGAAGAGCCTTCTTTTTCTGAATTTCTATTTAATATATAGTGAACTTGGAAGACCTTCAATTTGATGTACTATTTGTCAAGTTTTTTTTAATAAAATGATACTGATTTGCGATTAAAAAACAAAACTTGTAAGACCTTCTTTGGTAGCAATTCACATTTTCTTTGGGTATTTGTAAGAAAGGGTTGGAAATTCAGAAATAATGGGTTTACTTTTTGGTGTTACATACTAGGAAAATAAATGTTTTTCTTTCTTCTTGTCTTGACAAGATGACAAGTGCAATTTTTTTTTTTTTGGCGGGGGGGGGGGGGGGGGGGGGGGGGGGGGGGGGGGGGGGGGGTATTATGTGCAGAATGTTGTGGCACACTCGAATAATAAGTATAGATTTATTCACCAAATACTAATTGCTTCACAGCTTCATGTTAAAAAGATTATATTGATTCAATTTTTGTATTCACGAAATTAATCGCCGAGAAAATTTCTTTTATATCTCAACGACTTTAAGCAAAAATTTAATTTGATTCTTCACCATTCAATTTGGACAAATAAATACTTTCATTTTCAATTTCGTTCCAATGTCATCCCATACTTGGATGACCATTTTTAACTGGAAAGAGAAATACTACATCGTACAGAGTGTCTACAATGCTATAATCAAAAGTATAAAAATTTTAAAGTTAACAATGTTGTGCAGAATAAGGCTTACAATGCTATAATCAAATTTAACAACCAATTTAAAAATAATCAAATTTTGAGGTTTGAATAATCAAAACTAGAAACATTTTTTTAATAACCAAAATGTGTGGATCCCATGCCACGTCAATTATATTGTATCTCACGCACCTTCTCAATCTTCTTCTTTTCAATCTGACGTTAATACAAACAACTTCTACTTCTTTCCCTCTGTTTCTTTTCCTCCAACCATGAAGCTTATACCTCTCGATCAAAATTAGTGTCCGTTTAGATAGAAAACACTAGGAAGAACACCTTATATTTGATAAAATGCATAAACCAGAAAAATGCCTGAATTAGTCATCCCGACTCAACTGTGTCCTTCCAAATGCTTGGCCACATGAAATTGCATTTGGCTCCTTATTTTGGTTATTGACCAAAAGTAACCATTGTAGACCACAATATTGTTAAGCTTAACAATCTCTTAAATGGATAACTAAAAATTGATGTGACAATTTTTGGTTATCAAATTTTGATTATAGCATTGTGGACACTCTAAGCAAAAACACCCCAAAAAATAGATCAGCTACTTATTATAAAAGAAGAAACTCTCCACCTACTTTCTCTCTCCTCGAACCCATATATGCACTGAAAGACAAACCCCAAAAATGGATCAGTTTATTACTCTACACCCACTTTCTCTCTATCAGCACTTTCTCTAACCCTTACCCCTTTTTTACTCACCACAAAAAATTCGGATACACTTCTGTTTTGACAAATTTCTCTCTCTCTCTCTCTTTCGAATCTTTTCATATTCTCTCTTTTTCAGTGAAAGATGGAAAAATCCGGCGAATCAACGGCAGCGGCGGCGGCGGCAGTGAGGCTGAAACCAATCGAAGCAACGGCGGAGACGTTCGGACAGTTCGGGCAGGTGATAGAGGCGTCGGCAGATGGCGAGGAGTTCGGACCTCTAGATGCTCAATTAGACCTCAGTAGAGGAATCCCAAGGTCTTCATTTCCCCTATCTCTATTGGACTACTACTACTCTTAGCCTTTTCTCTCCCCTAGTTTTTTTTTTCAAATATTTGTTTAAAGAAGAAGCTACGTTTTGATCCTTGGAACGAATTTGCCAAAGTTGTGTCACTATTAGGTTTTGAACTACCAAAGCTATCTTAATTACTTAAATTTGTTGGTTCCTTGAGTAATCAAGTGCAGTTCTGAATCCAGGAAACTACCCACTCCATAATAACATATCATGTTTGTTGGGGTAAAAAAGTATATATAGTTGTTTTCCCAAGTGGTTTTGTTTAGTCATTGATTTAAGGCATGGCGTCATGAGTGGTCTTTTGGGAGAAAAAAGCGGGGAAAAATAAAATAAAGGATTGCATGATGAGAACACATGTTTTTGTGCTATGTAGGCATCCTGCTAGTAGGTCTATTCATCACAGACATGTTATGCTAGTGTCGCTTATACCCAGCGCAACCAATTTGATTTCATAGGTTTTTAAGGAGCTCATGTAAATGAATCACCATTCTTTTAGGTTCTACATTATGCATCTCAACAACCGGCCACTCAAGTTTTCGAGCATAACGTATCATGCAAGTGTTACGCAGTGCCTTGGTTCACTTGGTGGCAATGTTTGGTATCTTGGTGTTTCGAAGCCTTCCATAGTGGACTCAAGCGAAATTAACGCGGATGAGGGCTTGAATGTTGTGAAGTCACACTATGGTCATTTCTATGTGCCCCCTGCTGTCAATGATGTGTGTGTTTTCAGAGTTTCGGGTCCAAAGTTTTTGAAGCTGAATCGTGGTACATGGCATGCTGGGCCATTGTTTAATGCAGCATCGATGGACTTCTATAATTTGGAACTGAGCAATACCAATGTTAGCACTTCTATTCCTTACTCTCCACTGGGTTTTGTGTCAATCTTTTGTTCATTGACTTCTCTAGATTTTCCGTATAATTTGAGTGGACCTTTTGGTATGTTTGCGGTACTCCATCTCAAGAATTTTGACGCAATTCAAAGTTTCTTCCTTTTCCTGAGGTAGGAGTGTAAAATCTATAACCTTTATAAAAACTAGTTGCAACGGAAGCTGCTGAATATGTGATGTCAAAACTTGTTTTCCCCATCAAGAGCGGCTTAGGAGTCATGGACTTTTCGTTAAGCATTGCATCAATGTCACAGCATGTTAGGCTGTTGGTGTAATCTGGAATGACATGTAATGAGGTTGACATAACATCATATTGCTTTTTCTTTAGTGCATGGAGCTGTACTAAATTTATTTGAACTAGATAGATGTTTTCCTGTTGAATGCTTAGGAATTCTCTTTTTGTACTATAGATAGATACAATCACACAAGCACATATGAAGTAGAATAGTAGATTTATGAAGACTTTGGTCTTTGATATAACAGAGAGATTAAACAGGTTTCATCTAGGAAATTCTGAATTGCTAGTACAAGGCTTCGTGGAGTTCAGTGGTTTGCAAAAAAACGATTGGGAAGATCTTTACTTGGAAAACTTGTGTATTTTTGTGGTCCTTGAAAGTTCTGTGCATGTATCTCTCTGTATATGCAAAAATAAGATTGCAGTAGTGTGTTTATCATGAAATTAACAGATAATTATGTGATATGACTTGCTTCTTTCTGTAGGTTGCAGATCACACACTGCATGATTTCAAGAAGAAAGATGGGGTGGTCTTTCTGATCGACGAGTAGTTTAAAAAGTGCTACACACACAACCAATCTCTAGCCGTCTATTAATGTAATAAATGGCCAAGATTCACTCAAACTCTTTCCCATGAAAGTTAGACTTTTTCTTGGAATAGTTTGTTTAAAATCTAGACCATCCAAATACATCTGGACGGTCAGAATTATGCACACAACTAACACAACAGTTGTGCAAGTAGCATTTTTGTATTTTCTTTTATCCTGTTTTACATGGCCAAGTCCATTACAAAAGCTGTTTTATTCTACAAAACTGTACAGCGCGTATGTTATGAAAATGAATGTTGTTAAGAATAACATTTTGAGCATTGGGTCATATGAGCAGCCTGTGACATGTAATGCTGTCTCATGACATCTTTTTTGCTGCTGAACATTGTTGCTTCCGAAGATGCATATGATTCTACTGTTCTCAATCTGCTGTTGGGCGGTGGCTTTGCTGGTATTGCTCTTTGCTGGTATTGCTCATCATCGGTTGCGAAATTGTCTTTTAACATTTGGATATTGCCTAGAAATGACAAAGGAAGAAGAAAGCTTAGCCATCAGAGTTCAGACACTGTCTAGGGGAGGTATACGGCGGACAGTCTTGCCATCGTATTTCTTCACTATTTATGGAGAAATCGACTTTGGGGACTTAACCCGTCCCAGGATTCTGGGATTGAGTAGCTCTTGGTAACACTAGTACAATTTTTTTTTTTTTTGAAATAGTAGGGGAATTGGGAAAGAGAAGCTACAACTCGCAACAAGACTTGAACGGCATCTCATGCATAGTGAAGGAGCACCTCACCCACTAGGCTCCTCCAAAGTCATAATATACCTAAGGGTGTATTTTTGTTATATTATAGGACTACAAGCTAATGTCGCTATATTATTGGACTACAGGCTAATGACAACAGTCAAGATATATTTGTTGCTAAATGGTATTTTACTTTTGATAAACTCACGCGTGGAAATGAATATTGACTTAAGTAATTGCAATAGAACTCAACAGATACAGGACTTTATTAACGGTGATTTTGGTTACTATGGAGTACGAATTACAAAGGATAAGAAGGAAAAAAAATACACACACAGAGAGAGAGAGAGAGAGAGAGAGAGAGAGGAAAGCAATTCACCAACTGCCCTACAAGAACTCCCCTGTATGCGAACATAACTGTTTCCTAACAGACTAGCTTTTTATAACACCTGAACCCACCAATTTATAAAGTGGTGAATGGTCCTAGCCAACGCCTCTGTTAGGTAATTTTCCCAATAATATAATTAAGTATTTCATTTTGAGATGTTTCTTAATAAGTGTTCATTTTGAAAAGTAATGAGTAAAATTGTGTATAATTATTATTTTGTCATTTTTAAAAGTTAAAGGATAAAGAGTTAATGGGAAAAACTAGAGGATAGTTTTGGAAAATGAAAATAAAAGATGATGTGAAAGGCGTAATGATAATAGAGTTTGATTTTCCTCCCATCCCAGTAGGAGAAATTCCTCCAACCAAAGACACATGGCACCTCATGATTTGCCGAAGTTCCTTCTTTACCTACCTAACAGTAATTAACTCAAAATCTAACGTTACCTTTAAATCTTGACGTTAGCTCTAAACCACAATCACTGTTAACCAACAAAATTCCTACTACTTTTTAGGAAAATTGCTCCACGTAATTTGGAAAACCGGACTCGTGGTGGTTAAATTTTTGCTGTTGTTGTTTGTATACCATACCCTGTATGCTACGTACACGGTTTCAATAGTTACCGCGCTAACACTGCCATATACCAATTGATGTAGTACTGGTTGTCTACAACTCTTAATTATTAGTCTAGGTATACATATGATTGTTCGATCAGTCATCAAAAAAGAAGTAGTTGTCTACAACTTTCCCTGTAAATGGGTGATTTTGCTACTTTATATTTGATTTTTTTTTCCCACTAAATTCATCCACAAGTCCAATGCACTTGTTCTCATTCGATGCACAAGAACACAGATTACGGGAATCGAATCATTCCCATGTGTACGAGAGTATGTAAGGGAGACCAACTCTACTCCAGTTGCAGGGAAGTACTTCCCATAGCCAGCCAAATAGGGTTGAGTATTGTATAACTTTCCATGATATTGTGATCGTTAAAGTAATAGTAGTACATAAGAGTTAGTTTCTTGATAGTTGACATAATGGAATGGTGAAAATTCTTTGAGCCGGCTTGAATTAGTTGCGACTAAAATTGAGTGACTTGGTTTGCTTTAATTTTAGATTTTGTGACTGTATGAGTTTGGTACTATACGTTTTTTAGAAGATATGGAAGAGAAAGAAGCATGGCAATGTGCACATAAATTGAATTGGGTCTCTAGGCCTGCCCTCTCTGATGCTATTTGGCTTTGATTTGGGGGCATAGTTCCGCAGCAAAATAGGTATAAGGGGGCCACTGTTTCAATGGTATTTTGAGAGTAGTCACTTTGTGTATATTGTCAAAGGTTAGATCTGTCTTCAATCTTTCCCTGTTCATACCCTCAATGATTGGGAACTACATGGGTTATGTTATTGTTGTTGTTATTGATGGAAGAGAAAGAAACTGAAATTTCCTAATTACATGGAGGCTAGGAGTTTTCCTAAAAGGTGGGAGTTTTTTTTTTTTTGGGTTAACGGTGAATGTGGTTTAGAGCTAACTTTAAGGTTTAGAGGAGAGTTAATTGTTGTTAGGCAGGGAAGAAGAAACTTGGGTAAGTCAAGAGGTGCCATGTGTCCTTGGTTGGGGGAAATTCCTCTTACTGGAGTCGGATGTATCTTTAATAAATTAGAAATTACGAAGCAGAACTGCCAGAACACTTTAAAAAAGATGGAGACGGATCTATACATGGGCGTATGGGGGCCACAGCCCCATGTTGTTTCAGGGTTTGTTTTTTTTAAATTCAATGTTAATATTAGTTGTTTTTTGTTTGTTAAGAACGCCTAGATATTGTATTTTGTATTTGATGTTATTTAAACATTTAATGCTTTAAGAATGTGTTCATTTTAGGTCCCAAAATCCACTCTCTCTCTCTCTCTCTCTCTGCGTACGGTTTTTCATAAGTTTTTTCTTCAATTATTAATCTTATTTTTATTTATATCTCTCTCCACTTATTATCAAAAAAACTTCCTCAAAACCTAAACCAAACAAACTATTAGATTCCTAAATCTTGAAATTTAAAAATCTTGTTGTTTATAGTTTGGCATTTGCGTTCACAAAATCCTGATTTTGTTCCTAGAGGGAGGAGTATCTAATAAGGCGATTCAAGTATGTCGAAATGTATCAACCCCATTGCAACTTCGCTCACCCTCGAAATTGTTTATTTTCGTAAAATTCATTTCTTAGAAGATCATGCAAAAATTAGCTTAATTGAACATCGGCAAAATACTCAATTCAAAAGTATATTTTTGACTTTGAAATTCTTTACTAGAAAATTGAATTTGTACATGAAAAACTGACCAAAAATTGATTGAGCTTAATTTTTGCATGGTCTCCCGTAAACTTACTCTAGTAAGGTTTTGTTTTGTTAAGGTTTTTATTTTTCGTTTTGCGAGATAGGCCATTTTCTCACAATATATCACCTTTATTTTAACAAATTCAAATAAGTATTTATTTCCTTTAGTGGAGTGGAATGGGCCTAATGGGGTGTTTCCGGTAGTGAAAAATTTGTAGATTTTTATTTATTATTGAAAAATTGTTAGGTGTTTTCGGAAGTGAATAAGTTATTGACAAATGTTAAGTTTTTCTGGTAGAGAAAAAGTTTTTGCTCGGCATGTGAGTGAAAAAGTTGTTGAGTTGGTAAAAACTTTTTTGTTAGTAGAAATCAGTTGATAAAATGTGTTAGTAAGTTTTTAGTGTTTTTTTGTTAATGAAAATGAGATTGTAAAATGAATAATTTTTTTTTTTGTGATTTTTGTTGGTAGAAACGGGCCTAAGTTAACCTTCTCTAGCACGAGAAATGTTCCAGTGCCGGATGGGTACGGCTGATAGGCACAAGATAGATTTGGATCGTTCAGAACACTTTTAAATGGTCTAGATGCGCTGAGTGGAACTGAAAATTTTCTCCTCTAGCATCCCTTTCATACGCAATTACGCATAGTACTGCCCCTTGAACCCTAACCAACAAAACCTTCAACCTTGCTCTCCGAGAGAGAAAATGGCATGGCGTGGTTCGCTTTCTAGATCCCTCGTATCAACCGCCAGATCATCAACCCTCCGCGCACCGCCACCACTTCCCCGCGTCCGTCCTCCACCGCTCTCCGCCCCTCGCCGCCTCTCATTCGCTAATCCAAGGTTTAAGAAAAAAAAAAAAAAACCCGCATTTTAGTCTCCAAATACAGTTAATTGATCTTTTCTCTTTTCAGTCCTTAGATCCAAACCTTAACCCTTCATTTTCTCTTATTTTCATCTTATTGATATTGGTTGTGATGTGGTTTTCAAAGGAATTTGGGAGAGTTAGGATGTGTTCAATCCCTTCTGCCGCTGTACAGCGTGGTTGCCGGAGTTCGCCTCACTTCGCACTTGGTCGTCGATGCGCGGGCTTGCTGCGACCTGTATAACGGTACCTCCCGCCGCATTTGTCAGGATCGCTAGTAGTCTCTTTGTGAGTCTTACTGTTTCTAGGTCGAATAACAAATTAAAAATGAAATTATCGTTAATTTCTAGTATAAATTCAGTTTCTGATGTTCGGTCGTTGGTTCATTGTGATGAATGATTGAGTTGGGGGTAGGGCTGCAAATGAACCGAGCCGCCCGCAGTTCGGCTTGTTAGTGGCTCGTTCAAGCTCGGCTCGAAAGTTAAACGAACAAGCTCAAGCCGATTTTTTTCAGCTCGTTCTGTAAACGAGCTCGAGCTAGGATAAGCTGACTCGAGAGCCGGGGTATATATACTCAAGTTTAGGATTTTATTGTTATTTCATAATTTGTTCTTTCCATTTTCACTTTTCAGTCAAACAAGGGAGGCGAGAGCGCACACACACCAGTACACCCTCGCTCCATAGGAAATGAAAGATATATACCTTCACAATCAAAATATTTTTGGTTGTGTTAAGCCTATGAGAGAATATATGTACATTTTTCGTTGGTCCGTTGAGGCTCGTGAACAAGCTCGAGCTCGAATCAAGCCAAGGCCCGCTCGGCTCGAGCTCGACTCGTTAAGTTTTCACTGAGCTCGAGTTCGGATTTGTTAAAAACTTAATAAACAAGCTTGAACACTGTAAAGCTCGGCTCGGCTCGTTTGCAGCCCTAGTTGGGGGTGGACTGATTAAGTGCTTATTAGTTTTTGGATCCTTGTTAATTAATAAGGAATTGGGATTGGGATTTATAGGTAGGAATGGAAAAGATGGTTGATGCACGACGCACTCGGTGATTAAAAGACGGGACAATGATGGCACGTTGTAGGTTCCTATTTCTGTTTCTAGTTAAATTTGTTATGTGCATACATTTGGTCGATCTAGTCATCTTGTTAATGGAAAATGCTCAATCAAAACAATAGAATAATTGCAAGGTTTGGGTTAATTAGTCATTTTGTTGCACACATTACTGTTGATCCACTTGTGTTTTGCATCCCCTTGCTGTTTATAACTTCTTGCATTGGCTAATAGACTGACAGTAGACAAATTACTCTGTTGGGATCAGTATGTTGAAGTCAAATTTCAATGACTTACAACTTACAAGTAGTTGTTTTCCACACCTAAATCAATGACCTAATGTTTAGGTCTTCTTCACCAAAATGTTGTGCTGCCATGAGTTCACCGTTCAACCAAACACATTGCAGATGTGTTTTGACATATTTTGACCTTTTATGATACTTGATTTGTTTTTTATTGGCAGTTTGAAAGAGCCATTGCCTTAGAATTTGTTGACTTGAGTTATTCTCTTTAAGATGGTCTATAAGACTATAAACCATCGAATTGCATTCTGGAACAATTGAAATTCAATACATGACAGCTTTTAATTTCTTAGATTCTTAAAGTGCTGCTTTCGCTCTGTTACTATGGACTATGTGTTCCTTCCAAAAAAAGGTAAGATTAAAAGAATGATAGTCCATAAGGGAGTGGAGAGTGCAATCAGACAATTTGTTTACACTAAATTGATAAATGGAAAGTGGGGATCAGACTTGTGCTTGTGCCAGTGCCTCAACCAAACGGTAGAAGATATTAAAGCGCGACACTCCTTTGTATTGAAAAAGAAAAAAGGTAGTTAGGAGGAGAACGGAAGAAGAGAAGGAAGTTCCATATCAGACAAACACACACACACACACACAATGACACAACGAAGAATGGTTGCTAGAGATGTTGCTGTAATTTGTTTCGTCATTATTCGCTCTTTTCTTCCTGGGTTCTTTTCCTCAACTTAGGCCTTGTATCATTTTAGTAACCTTTTCCTTTAACTTGTATGATCACATTTTCTTACTAACAGAAATACTTTTTTCGCATTATTTTCTTGATTTTTTAAAATGAAAGAACAGCACATCCTTGAAGCTTTGCCTAGATATTGTTGTTCTCATGTTTTGTGATACACGAGTTTACCTCGATTTTGTTGGTAATGACCCTCTCCTTGGTCATTTGGCTTGTGCTTCAAGTTGCATCGCTACATCAAACAGGGTAATGATGCATAGTAGATTTTTAGTCTCACCTCCTCTCACAGTAGTTCAAGTCTACAATCCCTTCAACGCCATATTTTGGCAGATTAAAGCTGAAACTGACACAATTTGCGTGATTATTGTATCATTGCAGGTACTTGACCACGAGAGGGATCAGCATGGTGGGTGCTATCCATAAAATTCGGGCAGTTATAGCAAGCCAGCGTAATCAAGTGGAATGTTTACATTGAGAGTTGGAAAAACTAATAACCTTATTGTCTTTTGCGCTCTAGCCTTATTTTCTTTTGCGCTCTAGCAAACTCAAAATTTCCCAACTTTTGCTTGGTCAACACATGCACATCTCCTTACTGTGAAACCTACATCTGTTTTTGTAGTATTCTTTCTGGATTCCATTGGTGTTCTTTGTTTGCACCTCCATGGCTATTAGGTTTTTTGCGTAGGCGATTGACAATCTATGACTAGTTATTTTGCCTAATAGCTTCCTTTGAAGAGCCCGTTAGAGATGCTCTAATTTTAATTTATTGCCTGTAAACGACTCTTGGGTGCATATATTTATTGGTACGCCCTTGCACTTACATCCCTTGGCCAGTCTCTAAAAGGCCAATTTTTCAATGGAAAGTTTACCAATTTTTTCGGAAGTTCTCTTTCCCTTGTGGATTGAACTTTTTGGTCTAATAATTATTTTGGGTCAAAATGTTTACTGCCTAAATGCGCTGAAGTTGAAAAATTGGGTAATGACAATCAGGAAAAAGTTTTTTGGTTTTTTCCTTTTTTTTTTTTGGGTGTTAATTAGCTTCCGTTTTTCTCTTTCATAAACAGCCCATTTCTTTTACTTGCTTGATTCTGTTGGAGTCAAAAACTGATCAATGACGGGGAAAAGGAGATTGGTGTTCTAAACTTTACTACCCCGGATTTTTGAGCTAACTTCTTAATCATCTTGACGCGAAGGATGGAGAAAATGAAATGTAATAGTACATAATTAAGCTTTGAAAAATGTCCTCTTAAGGCAAAGAAATCTAGAAAATCTTCCATTTTTGTAAATTGTAATGAATATGCTAAGAACATGAGAAGTGAAATCAACCAAAAGCTCGAAAAAGTTTCGTAGTTCTATATATTTGTCTAGGATGCAATCAAATATGTTCCTGCCAAAACTAAATTGTTCCTGCCAAAACATTAGTTGTAGGTTCTCATTCAATGACTTATTTGCCCTCTTGTACACTAGCGACCATTCATCATCATTTTACTTTACAAAACTACTCCTAAATGGGTAAAATCTCTACGGGATTATTTATCACTTTTTTGAAGTTTTCAATTCTTCCTGCTCTAAAACCTTGGAAGGTTCATCCCATCTATGTCACTCTAATATTAATATCATTCAGTTTATTTTTTTCACTTTCATAACTAGGTTGGTTGATTCGTCCTCTTGCTCATTAAATCTATATTATTAAAAAGTTAACTTTTTTTTAAAAAAAATTAATAATAAAAAAGAAAAGTTATAAATAAAATAGTTAGAGAACACTCTCCATCCTGGTAGAGAACTAAAATAAATTTTAGTTTATTTTCTTCACTTTCATAATTAGGTTGGTTGATTCGTCCTCTTGCTCATTTAATCTACATTATAAAAAGTTAACTTTTTTCAAAAAAAAAATTCGTAATAAAAAACAAAAGTTATAAATAAAATACTTAGAGAACACTCTCCATCCTGGTAGAGCAATAAAATTGAGTCGCAATAAACAGTAGAAAAGCAATAGAATTGAGGGAAACTCAAATAAAGAACAAGTGATTTTTGAATGATCGTGTTAATAGATTAATGCATTCCATTCAATCCTTTAATTCTCACATCTTTGAAGTAAAAGGGATGAAAACTATGTACAACCCCAAAAGATAACTAGTGTTTAGAATGTGAAATGAAATTTAAAAATAGGAGAACACATTAAGCCATAGGGGATTTCAAGGGGCAGCAGATTTGTAAAATGAAATATTGATGAAAAGTAACTGGTACTAAAGGAGGACAATTAAGTCTTTCAATGCAAAGTACAATTTAGATTTTGGTAGGAACAATTTTGGTTTTGACAGGAACAATTGGGGTTTGACATTATCAGATCCCCATGTAAAGTGAAAATTTTGTACCGCAAAATTTATTACAAATAAATACTAGTGTGATTATGAGGACAATTATCCTAATAAGCAGTTTAACCAAAATGAGAAACATACTAGACGGTCGAACCAAACTTACATAATGTGCGAGCATAAAAACTCTTTCCGAAAACATCTTAAACGAGAATTAATAACGAAAATATAAAGAAAAATTTGAAGCCGAGTTTCCCTACGAGGCTAAACGAGCTTATTTTTCTTTGTAGTTTATGAAGAAGAAATATGCCCGTTTAGCCCATTTCGCAAGTAAACTCGGCTTGAGAATGTGAACGAGGAGTCCTACAAAATGATAACGAGACATATAACGTGAGCCCAAAAGGCCCAACAACCTTGGGAGTCGGGCTGAATCCTCTCTCAAACCCTACTCCAATCCAAAACCTTCGCCAGAGAGAGAGAGAGAGAGAGAGAGAGAGAGAGAGAGAGAATGGCATGGCGCTGTCCCCTTTCCAGATCACTGATCTCCACCGCTAGGGCTTCAACCTCCCGCACACCGCCGCCGCTCCCCCTCCTACGTCCGCCGCCGCTCGCCGCCCCTCACTTCCAATCTCGCCTCCTCTCCCTCGCCAGTCCCAGGTACTCGAAAAGTAAACCGCATTTTGTTTCAAAAAAAACTATCTCCAAATTTTGTTGTATGTTTTTGCCTCACTTTTGTTAAATTGCTCAAATTTACCAGCGTTTTTGGTCTGAATCAAGAGAAATGCTCCACGCCACCGATTTTCGATCACCGCCCTCTTTCAACTCTCTCGTCATCAAAATCAGCTTCCAATAGCTCCGAAATCCTCAGCTACATGGGGGGCATAGACGGTGATCAAAAGCAATTGATTAAAAAACTAGTCAATTTCCGCATGAAGAAAGGCAAAAAAACTAAGGTTCGTTCCATCGTGTACCAGACCTTTCACCGCCTGGCTCGAACCGAGCACGATGCGATCAAGGTCATGGCTGACGCGTTGGAGAATGTGAAGCCAGTGTGCGAAGTGGAAAAAGTAGGAATAGCGGGTACTCTGTACGACGTCCCCGGGATTGTGCCCAAGGACCGGCAGCAAACCCTTGCCATTCGTTGGATCCTTGACGCGGCGTTCAAGCGACGAGTTAGTCACCGGACGAGCTTGGAGAAGTGTTTGTATTCTGAGTTGCTGGATGCTTATAGGAAGAGGGGGATCGCGCGTAAGAAGAGGGAGAGTCTTCATGGGCTGGCTTCGACCAATCGAAGTTTTGCGCATTTCAGATGGTGGTGAAGTGAGACTATGGAGAGAGATCTTCTTCGTTCAGTCGGTACAATAAGTAAGATATGATCCTTTCAGTTGATTCCATCTTTGATTACGGTCGTGTGAGTAAAACTTTAATGGAATCGTGTGTTGTCAATTATGCTGGGAAATGAGACCATTATAGTCATCGATAACTTATAGCAACCCTCTTGGATGAATTGTGGTCTTCTTCTTCTTAGTTCTTACTATGGGCTGTGATACCGATTTATATCAATTTGGATGATATAGGATGTGTGCAACTGTTTCTAGGACAAATAAAAAATCAATGATGAAAATATTGTTTTTGAAATTCTATCACCAGCATTAATGCTTCAGGTAGTTTTAGTTCCGAATGGTTGATTATTTGCTCACTTTGTCGAATTGGTTGATGCAATAAGGGCTGGACTGATTAAGTGTTTGTGAGTTTGCGGATTGTTGTTAATGAGGAGGAATTTGGATTAATAGGAGGTGGAAATGGAAAAGATGGGTGAGGCACGGAACTCTCAGCGATTATATGGCGGGACCATGATGCCGTATCATCGGTTCTTATTGCTGTTTGTAGTTCTTTTTTCCTTGTTGCATAGACGTGGTCAATCTTGTTCAACGGCATATGCCTTAAAAAAATGTAAAATAAAAGAGTCCTTTGAGATCAAGAGGCATTTAGTGAACTTAAAAAATTTGTGCACAGGCTATGATTAAACCCATTGTGGTTTTTTGCCTGTCCCAGAATATGATTCTATGCTGAGTGTCATCTAAAACGCAGTGCTGACTGCCTATTTTGAGCCACTGAATTTGGAAGCTTAAGTGGATTCTTGGTGGGTGATAGTTAAACTGTGACTTCAACAAACCAAACCTTGCATTGAACTGTATCTATTTTGTATAGTCTTACATCAAATTCGTTATGTCTATTGTTTTATGGATCCCAAAAATGTTGGCTATGTGATCTTTGTCTTGTGACTCTTATTTACTTCTTCTCTTAGCATGCACAAATATCATCATGCCATTTCAGTTTCACAAAACCTGTCCACATTTAGGGTCACTGAGAATAGATCCACATCGGACTCATATATTCTGCAAAGAATACTATGACTGGTTAATCATTGTATTGTAGAACGTTGGTCTAATGGGGATGGTTGCAGTGCATTAACATTTTGAATCTCTCTTTCTCTAATCTTTGAATACAATAATTTCCATGCCATATTACGTCTGAACGGATACTCGAATCAGTGCAGGGTACTTGAACGTACTTCAGCTCAGCACACTGGGTGCCGTCTATAGCATTAGACGAGCTTTGGCAATTCTAATGCCTTCATTATGATGGTAATCCATTCATGAAACATCAGCATCTTTTGATTTTGTAATCCTCTCTCTGCTTTTGTTGCTAAAGCCTACGTCTGTACTAGTAGTGTACTTGCTGGATTACAATGAGACCGTGTCCTTTTTTGTACCTGCATTTGCAGCTCACATATTATTCCTTCTGTGATCTATTTATTTGTTTGCCATTTTGCAAGGAATTTTTCAGGAGTCATTTGGAACTAAGTTGCTCTAGTATGTCTAAGTTCTCTTGTTCATTCCCACTGTTTTCAGAATTTCACAGAGCATTAAAACGTGTTGATAGCGAGCTAGTGGTAACAAAGAGAGGAAGATATCCATTTTGTTGAATGATGCAATTGTCTGGTGGACGAGCATTTCATCTGGGTTTGGTACAAAAGGCAGTGAAACTAGCTTAGCTAGTTCATTGCATTCCAATGTTTCCGAAAGCTAAAACCTTTTTTTATTTTATTTTGAATTGAGTGTATTATCAAATTTATTTGGCAATACTGTTGCTCCCATGGTAAATATAGCTCGTAAGAGAATTTGGGCTGGAGTTTTTATGGGGCCCATCAAGGGGAAGCCAGAAATGGCTTGTGCCGCCAAATTTCACGTAGGATTTGGCAAAGTTTTACACATCGGCTGCAGTAACGTTTAGAGGTGGTTTTATTGTGAGATTGTGCTCAATTTTAGCAGCCGCTTTTAAATATTACTCCCTCCATTCAAAATATGTGTCCGGCATGCAAACCTAGGCTGTGCAAAGAGATGTATGTTTTTCGTTAAAAAGTCTTATTTTTTTTCCATGATCTAATAGGAGTATATAGAACTCATTGCTATCTATTCATTAAAATTAAATTTTTTATTGAAACAAATGCATCTTTTTAAAGGCCTAGGTTTGTGCGCTGGACACTTGGGACGGAGGGATTAATGTATTTGCAAGCAAAATGTTTTTTATACTGTGACCGGTAAGTGGCTTTTCTACACATGATTCTGGATGTAGGGCTATTACATGCTCCAAGGTAGCGATGTTTTCCTTTTTGTCGATGGGGATGAAAGAGAGTGTACATGAATGACTTTAGAAGATAGGGAGAAATTTCCATCTCATAGATCTCTGCTTATAACAAATGGAAGCAGAGCTGAAGGAATTGAAGTTACCCTGGCAATTTGGGACCACTTGGGATTGATAAAACTATGGGATGTACCGATATACATAGTGGCCTATGGTGGAGAAGGTAACCAAACGAAGAGTATACGTGTGTATAGGATATGAACTTTTTTTTAATATTGGTCCATACTTTTATACTTTTTTGTTTTTTCTCGTTGAGACGAATGATTAATTCTAAAAATTACGATGAAAAACTAAACAAAAAAGTTGTGGAAAGTACAAAAAATATCGAAAAAATTAAGAGAAAAAAAACAAGGAAGAATGGAGCCGAAGATTATTTTTGGATGAGTATCAGGTGTTGAGAAAAAGAGGCATGATGCTCCATGTGAGACAGTGGCGGATCCAGAATTTTGGCCCGAGGGAGGTTGAGAGAAATATCTCTTCATTAAAAAGTGTAGGTTTTGTAGAACATACAGTTTATAATTAAATGACAAACGTATAATAGTCCTGGCTTTAATTTTTAACTAGATTTTGTAACTCGTGGCCTCGAATGCTTCAACCCTTGAATGGCCAAGTTTTGTCCCACTAGAGACTTGACTCATTGCAAGTGAAGAAATGGTACCAAACAGGGTGTAACCATTTCACCCCATGCACGTAGCGTAGTAGCACACATACTCATGAATTCCGTTCATGCTTGACAATGGATGACTTAGATTACATCTTAGCTAATAACAATGGATTACCGAGGTTTTTCTTGTCGAGATACAATGTGAGCCGTTCATTGTTGAGCATGAACGGCCCGAATTGGCCCTCCATTCCCCCTTTTCCGCATTAGGGAAAAAACACGAGACACCCCCAATTTATTGCAGACTCATGGATGCATGAGCGAATGGACAGACACGCAGAGAGTACTATAGTGGTAAAAGCACCTCCCAAGAAATTTTAACGGAACAAAAACCAGCAGCAGCGCCATCAAACTGACGTTTCTTTTGCTACTTTGATTCCGTCCAAAACACTCTTTTTGGTCCTTCTCCCTTAACGCCGTTGGCCCTGATATGATAGGAATAGGATACCTGGGTGCACCGGCCTGCTAGCCCGCCCAACCTAGTCCGTTTTTTTAAGGGTTATGGATGTGTGTATTTAGGCTCATCATATTAGGTTGGATTGAGTTTTTTAGCCCGTTTAGTTAACGGGAGAGGCTTAGGAATATCTCTTAAATTAAGTCCGGTCCGGCCCAATAAACTAATGACAATGATGTGCATTATATACTTCATTTATACAATTATACTCCCTTAAAAAATATTAAGAAGGAAAGTAAAAGGTAATACAATACTTATATGTACACAATACATGTTTTTAACGCATACATGGTTGTAAAATTTAATTTATAATAGTGGGGATGATTAAATATACTTGGACGCTATAGTTCAGAAAAGCCTGAATCTGACCCGGACCAATATATGTGCAGCCCTAACGGGGAGGAGCTGGCAGGATGCTAAAACCCGCACCGCAGAGCCCCAAATCCTTAAAGAATTTGTGTGGGCATTTACTTTGTCGTGATCAAATGGGCTGCTGAGGATGGACCATATGTCCATCCGAACATGTAGATTTCTCTGTGTTAGCATAAAAAACCACATAAGGGATTACCACATATATGAATCTTGATTCTCAATCAGAAAGCTGAATAGTTTACTGTAGTTCATTCAAGCTGAAAGAATGATGTAACAGTCAGCAAATAGGGGATCCAGCTGACTCTCAAAGGTCAGTATGGGTGTTGTCTTCTATCTGGATCGTCCAAAAGTGTTTAAACACTTCCAGGGAAGTCCAACTCTTTCGAAGAAATTTCATTAAATCCGAACCATTAATTATTGAGATGGACGGTTTGGATTAAAGACTGCACCCATGCTGACCTTTGAGATCATCAGGATCCGTGGGTACTTTATTTAGCTTTGGTAGTTTGATGAATTATAAAAACCGCGGTGAGGTGTAGAATGAAGAGAAGGAAGAAAGTGAAATTGTAAGAGAAGTTGAATAGACCGATTTATGTGCTCATGAGTAAGCAAAGATGGGCTTGAAGTTGGAGCAGGTAGAGTTAGGGGCTGTTTGATAAAACTGGAAACTGAAACTGAAAGCTGAAAAATTAAGTACTGAAAACTGAATGCTGAAATTTTTAAGCTGAAAAGCTGTTTGATAAATATATTAAGTATTGAATTAAAAAAATGATGAATTAATTTTGTTCCAATTCTCTCCTAATTTACTAACGGTCACAATATACTTTTGGTAATGGTGGTGGAGTGGTGGAGGTAGTAGGACTGGTGGTGTAGTGCTGGTAGTGGTGGTGGTGGAGTGGTGGTGGTGGTGTAGTGATGGTAGTGGTGGTGGAGTGGTAATGGTGGTGGAGTGGCAGTGGTGGTGATGGTTGTGATGATGGTGGTGGAGTGGTGGAGGTGGTGGTAGGAACGGTGGTGGTGGTGGTGGTGGTGTAGTGATGGTAGTGGTGGTGGTTGTGGTGGAGTGGTGGTGGTGGAGTAGTGGAGCTGGTGGAGTTGGTGGTGATGTGGTGGTGGTAGTGGAGGAAATGGTGGTGGTGGAGTGGTGGAGTTGGAGGTGGTGATGTGCTGGTGGTTGTGGTGGTGGAGGAAGTGGTGGTGGTGATGTGGTGGAGGAGGAGTGGTGGTAGTGGAGGTGGTGGAGTGGTGGAGGTGGTGGTGGTGGTGGTGGAGTGGTGGAGGAGGAGTGGTGGCAGTGGAGGTGGTGGTGGTGGTGGTGGTGGAGGTGTTGATAGGAGTGGTTGTGGTGGTGATATGATGGTTGAATGTAAGTATATAAAAATTCAGTCAAAATTAAGTAGCTCAAAGCTACTTAATTTTTTTCAACTTTTTGGTCTATATTTTAAGTGGTACTTAATTTGTGAAGTAATGTAAAATGTGGTTATCAAACCTACTGAATCACTTATTACTTAATTGATTCAGTATTAAGTGCTAAATTTAGGTTATCAAACAAGCCCTTAATCTACAAGCGCTTCCTTTGGTGGTCCTGGAGCATTTGCGGAGCAATGTTGATGGCATTGGCATATTCAGATCTGTTGTTAGGCTTTGGTGTTTAGGGTTTAGGCTTTCCTTTTGTACCAAAAAAAGAAAAAGAAAAAGAATAGACCAATTTATAGATTTCCTTATTTAAAGCTCTAAGGCCTCAAAAAAAGAATAGACCAATTTATTTTTTGATGGGTCAAGGGGATGAGGAAATGGTACCACTAAGCGGTATATGAGTGGGGCAAGCCCAAATAACATTAACTGCCACACCAAACACTCATGCTTTCAGTGAGAATCAAACCCTCATCTTCCATGCGGAAGGGGTGAGGAAGTGCCATTGGGCTACAAGCCCGTTGGCATGCCTATGATACAATGAATGTTCAATAACATAAATAAATCTCCTAACGAAGACTGTATGTGGAAATGTTAAATATGGCAATTTCCTGCTGTTTATGCATATAAGACTAGCTTTAGCACACCATCAATAACATAAATATATCTCCTAACGAAGACTGTAAATGGAAATGATAATGGACTGTAATATGGCAATGTAACTCTATTGATTTTGAGAGAGTACACAAAAAACCTACATATCATTAGGCTCTAGTTATTATCGTGGCAGGATTCCACGGCGATATTCCGATTTGGTATGCAAAGAACTCATGGGGAAAAAGCTGGGGCGAAGATGGGTATATTTTCCTCCCAAGAGACGGGATGTATGCATGTTGTCTTGGATTTAACCTCCAGGTTCCCCCTTCCCTTCTCCTTCTTCAGCGCTCTCTCTCTCTCTCTCTCTCTCTCCCTTCATTTCCTTCTTTAGCTCTAATTCTATCTCCATAATGATTCACGTGCTCTCTCTATCTTCTGAGGAATTAGAGCTTTGTTTGAGGCCTTCTCCTGTGAGCACTCCATTTTTGACATGAATTCTGATAAAATTCATTTCCTGAAAAATATGAAAAAGTTAAAGTGTAAAGTCATATAATTAGATTTTGTCGTGGGTTTTTTTTTTTTTTTTGAAAAAACAAAATGAAGGCTTGCTTCAACTCTCATGTGGTATGCAAATGCAAGGCATTACGTATTAATTTTTCTTGATTCAAACCGACCATTCTTTAAATTATAATTTTTATAATATTTGTATAAAGTATTTGTTTGTTTTTTTTTTGCATACCCATAAATACTAGTCGTACCACGTTAGTCAATAAAAAAATTGTGTTTGAAGGAGTCACGTAAAAATTTAATGTCCAAATAGGTCACCTTCCTTTTTCAATTAGTGGAAAAAATTACAAATTTTGTGGTAATTTATGGGCCAAATGGGTCACATTCCTCTCCAATTTGTGGGAAAAAAAAATTATGACGGGAATTTATGCAAAAAGGAGGGAGAGATAGAGGGTGATTGAAAAAAGAAAACACAAAAAGGTATTGAAGGAAAGCAGATGGGTATTTGTCAACCCAAAAGGCATTACTAAGAAACTCATAGTGCCCTTCATGTGTCCTAAATGCTGTTTCATGAATATCTCGAGGAAAGACTCTGATTTGGTGATAACCAACTTTGAGATCCAATTTAGAAAAATATTTTACACCATGCAATTCATCCAACAACTCATCTATAGCTGGCATTGGAAATTTATCCTTCACATTGACATTATTCAATGCTCGATAATCTACACACATTCTCCGTATTCTACACACATTCTCCAGGTACCATCTTTCTTTTTAACTAGCAAAACAGGAGAAGAATAGGTACTCCCACTAGCTTTTATAATTCTAGAATTCACTCGAACTTCCGTGCAGCTCCCTAAAGCACCTATCATTGGCAAACACCTTGGCCAGTCAGACAACTAAGAATTCTATGTAAACTTTGCAAATCATCATTTTATTTAAAGTTTCTTGAGTAAAAAAAATATAAAAAAATTTCTGGTATTTTTGAAACGAGGGTGGCACATGCCACACCCCCCACCAACTAGTTTCGCCCCTGCCTCAAACTCCTCACTATTTTACTCTTCAGTATTTGTAATAGAATACACAAATGCACACTCACAATTGAGCACCTTCTTTCTTTTTATAGTCATACACCTCATTAATGAATGGTTCAAAATATTTTAATCAAGTGGTCCACATTCTCTTTCTAGAATCTTCCTACAAAATATATTTCATTTTTCACATATATTCACGATATTTCAGAATTCTGTACAATACTAGTCTAGCATATACAATCTTGTAGAATATTTCAGAAATTTTCAAAACTCTCTAACTTCCTTCTAGAACCTTCAAAAGGATACAAAACACCCTCCAATTTTTTTGACCGTTAGTTTTCATTCTTCTAGAGAGTTCTTCACCGTTATATAACACTCTTAAACATCCCCAATTTTTCTAGGATTCTCTAATCTATTACGAATGATTATTCTAGATCGAGGGAGAGTTAGAGGTGTTGATTCTCAACAAGAGGTACATATTTCAACGAATGTACTAAAACAAATCTCAAATATTTACGATCAACATATGCAATTAGAAAAGTGTAGACATACAATTGTAGATGCATACAATATTGTACCCCATAGCTATTTCAAAAAATAAGATAGTAAACATAACATTGATCTTTTTATAAATGCATACAATCTTAATAGGAAGCTTATAAAACTTTTGAAAAAGAATTTGAATTGCGTTTTTGATTTTCTTTTAAAAACGATGGGCGAACGAACTAATATAATGTTAACATTAATTCTAAGACAAGAACTGATAATTCTAGAGGAATTTGAAGCTTGGGTAGGGCAATTGCTTGGTCTCATCCGCCGTTTGGTTCGTCATACCTCCTAACATGTAGCGAGCGTCGTGAATGGACGAGGGAGCCTATTAGCAGTGTAAAACGTTAGCCCAGCTAAAATTTGCTTTTGATCCAGGTATCCTTTGACCAATTGATCCACGCACATCTACAGAAGAGCCGAAAGTGAATGAGTTGGGTGGGACCAGAAACTTTGTTTCTAACGATTTAAAACTGCATGTGTTATCATATACCTTTTTTTTATCAACAAAGAAAATAAAAGAGAAATGATTACCCAAAAAAAGAAGAAGAAGAGAAATAAGTACAAAAGAGAAATTTTATAGTGATACACCAGGGTGCATCATGCACAATGGTAGTATCTATCACTACACCTCACCTCACCTCTTATTTATTTATTTTTTTAAAAAAAACATTAAAAAAAACCCCAATATTTGGTGCACCCAACTTGAAAAAATGGAATTGCTTTGGATTTTTGGCTCTCTGCTTAGTGCTTAGCATGACAATCCTTATTATTAGCAAGTATCACCATCAGGGGCGGATCCAGTATAGGACCAGGTGGGTCACGTGACCCACCTGGAGAAGGAATAAATAATAAATATGTCGACATATATAACAAAGGGACACATGGTTCAGTGGTTTGGCATCAAGGCAAGGGAGCAGGTGATGTAGGTTCGAAACTTGGTAACACCATGTTTTTTTTATTTTGTTTAATGCTCCTTGTTTCTTGTTTTGTTTAATGCTCCTTGTTTCAATTTCTCTCTCCTCCTGTCTGTAACTTATAAATTTTAGTTTAAAAATTCCTTATGTACATTAAATTTTGAGCATCATTAAAAAGATTATAGGAGTAATTCAATTCTTAAAGGATTAGCATGGATTTTTGAAAATCTGTTATTATTGTAATCATAGCATGCCATATTTATTTATTTATTTTGTACTCTTATCAAGTTTATTTTTCTTGTCTATTTTTGATAAGCTCCCGATCTTAATTCAAAAATATCGTTACTATTTTGAGTGATTTTATAGTTTTCAATTATTATCGACAGCCCAGATTTAAGGTTTTGCCTCCCTGAAATCTGAGGGCCGAATTTGTACTCGAAAGGTGACCCATCTGTGTGAAATTTCTGGATCCGCCACTGATCACCATGATGTTACATGAACAAAACAACACTATAAATTTTTAATAAACAATAAGACTAAAAATAGAAACAAGTACACGTTTTTGGCAACAATATATATTTCCCAGATGAAGGTGTCTTGCCCTTGAAGTTAGGGTTAATTAACAACTTGCTGCAACAATGACCGTGCAATTTACAGATGGAAAGGGAAGGACTTTATCAATACCGGTAAATAAAACAACGGCAATGATTTTATTTATTTTAATTCCTAATTATCCTCTTAATCCTTTCTTCATTTTTTTTGGGTTTTTGTTTTTTTATTAAGTTAGTGTTTCAAAGATGGATTGTAAAACAGTTACTAACGAAATTTTTGATGGACAAGACTTAGTTATTGCACTTAATAAGCCTAATTTTCCTATTTTATTGCCATATACCACCGTTATGATTTACCCGTTAATAGGGGCTCCTGTGGAGTATATTAATAGTGGGGATTGTAAATTCCTGTGTTTGAAAGTTTTACCGTTTCACACACCCCTTTTTTTTTTTTTGGGCATTCGTTAATTATAATCTACTCTATCCTAGGTGACTTAGGGAGGGGATGTGTGATTACGGGAATTGAACCCCTGTCCATGTACATGGATAGTTAGTTTTATGGGTTAATTTTACAGTTTCACATACCTTATTTAATTTGGGTTAATTTTGTTGGTTATCCGTATGATATAGTGAACCATCAATAATATAAATAAATCTCCTAACAAAGGCTGCAAATGGAAATGTTAAATATGGCAATTTCTTGCTGTTTATGCATATAAGACTAGCTTTAGTGCACCATCAATAGCCAGCATAAATAAATCTCCTAACGAAGACTGTACGTGGAAATAATTACTATGGAAATTTCCTTATAAAAGTTACGGTATATATATAACTGGACTAAAAAGTAGGGTTCTACGTATTGAAAATGGATAATTCAATGTTTTTTTGATTGGCAAAAATATATATTTATTAAGAAGAACGGGTAATTCAATATTGGAAATCAGGTACAAGAAAAATATTATCATCTTCCTACAATTAATACCTGCACGATAAAAAATAATACTATGTGGGTGGAGAAAGTATTACTACAACATTAAGGGAAAACACAAATGAACATGAACACAAACATGCAAGTAAAAATAAAAGATTAATGGCCGAGCAAAAAAAAAATTGATTAATATGGTACCACAAACTGATATTACAAGCAAATAAGAAATCGCACCGCCGATACTTTGGATAAGTACTACGAAAAATAAAAGTGTGCATCAAGTTCTGTTTGTCACAAACGACCTAAATGAGATAATTACTAGTTGTAATTTTCACTCCTATTTTGTATATTTGCAAAAGTAGAAGAATAATGTTTGAAATCTACATGATAAAAAAAAATAGCATTGCATATCATAAACTAAGTAGTGATAAAATAAACTCACTAATTAATTTTTGTTTAACGGTGGGTGTAATCCACCCGAATTATTAGGGAACAAGATCTTCATACCATGCATGGGAAAGATATTCACCTACAAACGTTTCACGTTTCTCTCTCTAAAAGTATAGACATACAATTGAACCCCATAGCTATTTTAAAAAATAAGATACTAAACAAAATATTAATCTTTTTCTAGATAGATCATACAATCTAAAGAGGACACTTATAAAACTTTTGAAAAAAATCTTGAATTGACGAATTTTAGATTTTCCTTTAAAAACGTTGGACGGACGAAATAATATAATTTTAACGTTTCTAAGACAAAAACTAATATGATTCTAAAGGAATTTAAAGCTTCGATAGGGCAATTGTCTGGTCTCATCTGCCACTTGGTTTGTCATTGCTCCCAACCATGTCATAAGATGTACTCCGTGTGGGACGAGGGAGCCTATCAGCAGTGTACAAGGTTAGCCCAGCTAAAATTTGCTTTTGATCAGGGTATCCTTTGACCAATTGATCCGAACACATCTACAAAAGAGCCGAAATCGAATGAGTTGGGTGGGACCAGAAACTTTGTTTCTAATGATTTAGAACTGTATTACCACATTCTTTTTTATCAGTAAAGAAATTTTTTTCGTATCATTAAAAAATAATGTAAAGAGAAACTTTGATACACAAGGGAGCATCATGCACAAGTATCTCACCTATCACTATACCTCGCCTCTCATATTTTTTAAAAGTTAAAGAGAAAAAAAAAAACCCCCAATATTTGGTGCACCCAACTTGAAAAAAGGAATTGCTTTGAGTTTTTGGCTCTCTGCTTAGAGGACTTCGGTGCATCCGATGGCTCGGATCTCATATTGGCAACTAACGATCAAGAGCCGTACATTGCCGAGATGAGTTCCGATTCGACGGCTCGGAGGTGTGCAGTACGGTGCTGCGCACACCACTACACAACACCATCCCCCAATTCCATGAGATGTCTCCCATTACTAGTACCAAGTATCATATTATGTTACATGAGCAAAACAAGATTATAAATTTTCCATAAGCAATAAGACTAAAAAGAGAAACAAGTATACGTTTTCGGTATCAATATTTCCTAGATCTTCGTCTTGCCTTCGAAGTTAGGGTTGATGAAAATAATTTATCGATCAAGCTTACAAAAGGAAACGAAAAGACTTTATCGATCGATAACAATAAATAAATCACCTACATTAATGATTTTATTTATGTTAATACGTATTTACCCTCACTCCTTTCTTCAAATTTTTTTTTTTTTGTATTTTCATTAGATGAGTGTTTGAAAGATGGATTATATTGTAAAACAGTTACGTACTAACGAAATTTATGATGGACAGAGGCTTAGTTATTGCAGGTAAAAAGCCTCATTTTCCTATTTTATTACCATTAACCACCATTATGATCTACCCGTTAATAGAGGGTTTGTCACGTCCTGAATTTTCAACATAAATATAAAAGATTTTCATAATAAAAATCCTCACTAATATCCGTACGGTACCCAAAAGATATCGCCGTATTCTCATTTCCAAGTAAATACTTCCAAATCCATAAAGTTCCAAAATATTACAACATCGGCTCGACGGCCCCAAATTAACATAAGTATCAAATTCCAAAAGAGAATTAAGGGTTACAATATTCCAAATCAAAGAATTACAATTTTAGTTACAAATACATCTTTCAAAATAAATTTACAAAGATGGATAAGTAACTCCTTGGTTAGCTTTCAAAAGTAGTGACCACACTCCAAGCACTTCAAGCAATGCAACCTATGGTCCCGGATTAGCACCTGAAAATAATATAAGGCATGAGCTACACTAGCCCAGTAGAAAAGTCTACACAAACTCTATATGCTAATGAGCGAGACAAACAATTGAACAATGGAAGATCAAGACAACAGAGGAAGCACAATAATCATGAACGAGTGTCCCAAAATCTCCAATCTTTCTTTTATTCAACCCACAAATCATACTCGTCCAAGTTAAGTCTCAACATGTCGTGTCGCTTTTGTGTGTCTGAGCTGAAGCTCCTGCCAGGCTAATTTTGGGACCCTGAATATCCCCTGCCAGGCACCCACCTTGAAGGTTAGGCCTTGAGTGATTATTTTGAGTATTAGCTCATGTCAGGCTAATTATGGGACCCTGAATATCCCCTGCCAGGTCACCCACCCGTCGATGGGCCCCGAATGTTCGCGCGTTGTTCACGAGTTCAAGTGTACTGTTTGAACAAATATCGTGAAAGAGTCTCGTACTTATCGTTTCAAAGTTTCACAATTTTGACCACATGATAAATATATTTTGTGTACCGTTGACCAAAAGGGCATGCATTATTATCCAACTCTTATTATATATGTATATAATAATCTTACACCCCAGGGAATAACAAAGCTTTGGAAAAGAAATGAAACTTCAGTCCACGGAAATTTCTGACAAGTGACTGGTGGCCTACCGGTAGGAATTTGGCTCCTACCGGTACAACTCGGAAACAGGAGGTGCAAATTTTGGTCCACAGGAGTTCTACCGGTAGAAATAAAAATGGTATCGGTAAGTGAGAAAAATTTATAGTCCTACCGGTAGGGAACAAGTCCTACCAGTACAAACACAAAACAGAGAGTACGTTATCACAAAAACAAGGTTCTACCGGTAGAGAAAGACGTCCTACCGGTAGGAATCCAGACATTTGGCGATTTTTCATCAGTTAACAGATTTTCGTCCAGATCAAACCACAGTCGATATAAACTCAAACAAAGCATGGAGGTACTCAAGTAGGACATAAGAGAACTCAAATAACTATAATGAGAGGTAGAATTTCCTACCTCGAGCACCCAAACCGGAATCGAAAAGATGGAGCAAGCCTTGCTTCTGGAGTTCCAAACCAAGCACAAATACTCCAAACCAAGCTTTGTCCAACAAAATGCGAGTCCCAAAATGTGAGTAGTAAATGGTTTGGGAGTTGATTGTTGTGGGTTTTGGATTTGGGGGTGAATTTTTGGTTGAGAGAGTGAGAGAGACCGAGAGAGAGCGAGAGTTGAGATAAGAAAAAATGAAAAAGGAAAAAAAAAGTTTCACTGGTATATACACACGGCACACACATGTACAAATCGCATAAAAACCCATGACTTTCCAATCTTGCACTTAGGACCCCCCACATTCATAATTAAACCATTTTCGTCCATTTCTTTTCTTTTATTACAACTATCGAAATTAAATAAGAAATTTACGGGTCTCTACATCCTACCCTCCTTAAAGGAATTTCGTCCTCAAAATTTAAACAACCATGATCGACTAAATCATCCATCATTTAAACATGCAACAAATCTATCCACCAATATTATGCAACAAATCAAATACCATGATACTTTAAATTTTCAAACACTCACATTTGTTCATTCCGAAAATAGATGCGGATACTTTTCTCTAACCTCGCCCTCCCTTTTCCATGTCGATTCCTCGCTACCCTGATTCCTCCACAAGACTCGAACCAATGGTATCGTCTTACCCCTCAACACTTGATCGCGCGAATCTAGGATACGGACCGGTTCTTCCCCATAAGATGCATCGGCCTCTAACTCGAGTTCAGACCACTCTAACACATGCGACGGATCCGGTTCGTACTTCCTCAGCATAGACACATGAAATACATCATGGATGCCCGATAATCTTGGTGGCAAAGCTAAACGATACACAACCTCCCCAATCTTCTTGATAATGTCGAACGGCCCAATATAACGCGGCGATATCTTTCCCTTCTTCCCAAAGCGAGACAAACCTCTCCGCGGCGACACTTTAAGGAATACATGATCTCCCTCTTCAAACGACAATGGTCGACGATGATGATCGGCATAATTCTTTTGTCTGCTTTGCGCGGTCAACAATCTTTGGCGAATCACCTTAACTTGTTCAGTCATTTTCTCTTGAGCTTTCTTAAGGCGTTGGCGTATTGCTTTCATGCTCTCGGAGGTCTCCTTAATCATATCCGGCCCTATAAGCGTAGCCTCTCCCAATTCGGTCCAACAGACAGGCGATCGACACGGTCTCCCATATAAAGCCTCGTACGATGCCATTTCGATACTAGATTGATAGCTGTTGTTGTACGCGAATTCGACTAACGGCAAATGACCCTCCCAGCTACCCCGGAAATCCGTCACACAAGCCCGAAGCATATCTTCCAAAATCTGGATCGTTCTCTCGGATTGCCCATCGGTTTGAGGGTGATACGCGGTACTAAATAACAAATTAGTGCCTAAAGCAGCTTGCAAACTTTGCCAAAAATGCGCAGTAAACCTCGGATCTCGAACGGACACGATGGATACGGGAATCCCATGAAGTCGAATGATTTCCCGAATATACAAACGACTAAGCATTTCCACCGAATCGGTAACATGGATAGGTAAGAAATGAGCGGTCTTGGTCAAACGGTCCACAATTACCCAAATAACATCATGCCCCCTCGGCGACCTCGGTAAGCCCGTAACGAAATCCATGGTCACATGCTCCCACTTCCATTCGGCTACTGGCAATGGTTGTAACTCCCCCGCGGGTCGTTGATGTTCGGCTTTCACTTGCTGACACGTGAGACATTTGGATATGAAAGTCACTACGTCCTTTTTCATCCCGGACCACCAAAATTGCCTACGCAAGTCGTGATACATTTTCGTTCCTCCTGGATGGACAGCTAACGGAGAATGATGAAACTCTCGCAAAATCTCCTCCCGACACGAAACGGGTACGAACAACTTTCCTTGATAGCGCAAGCTTTGATCGGCGTGTATCATCCACCCTTCTTGAGCTTTTCCACTAAGGAATCTAGTACGGAGTTCCTCCGCTTCCTCATCACGTTGTTGAGCCTCAATCACTCGGGTTGATAAAATCGATTGCACTGTCAAATTGCATAATGTGACCCCTTCCTGAACATCCTCAAAGTGCATAGCGTAAGAGCCTAAATCGTTCATTGCTTTCCACTTGTGAATCGCAAGACTCCCTAGATGTGTCGGTTTTCTACTCAACGCGGCTGCCACGACGTTCGTTTTCCCCGGGTGGTACTGCAACTCGAAGTCATAATCTTCTAAGTGCTCCATCCAACGGCATTGACGCAGGTTAAGTTCTTTCTGAGAGAATAGGTATTTCAAACTCTTGTGGTCGGAAAAGACTTCAAATTTTTCATCGTACAAATAATGGCGCCAACTTTTCAAAGCAAATACGACTGCTGCAAGTTTTAAATCGTGTGTCGGGTAATTCCGCTCGTGAGTTTTCAACTGTCGTGACCCATACGCTACTACTCGCCCCGCTTGCATCAACACGCACCCAAACCCTTCCTTAGATGCATCACAATACACGGAGTAGCCAACTCCACGTTCGGGCACAATCAAAACAGGTGCGGTAGTCAATCGCTTCTTTAACTCTTGAAAAACTGTCTCACACGAGTCACTCCAAACAAAACGGGTTCCCTTACGCGTCAATCTAGTCATCGGTGCTGCTAAACGAGAAAAGTCAAGGACAAAACGACGGTAGTATCCGGCCAACCCCAAAAAGCTTCAAATCTCAAACACGTTCTTCGGTTGTTGCCAATTCATAATGGACTCTATCTTTGTTGGATCAACCGACACTCCACCTTTCGAAACCACATGACCCAAGAATTTGACTTCGGATAACCAAAACTCGCACTTACTAAGTTTAGCGTATAATTGGTGCTCTCTCAAAAGTTCAAGGACGATGGCAAGATGGGATTGGTGTTCCTCCTCCGTAGGTGAATAGATCAAAATATCATCCACAAAGACGACAACGAAACGATCAAGATAAGCACGGAAAATACGATTCATTAGGTCCATGAATGTAGCTGGAGCGTTTGTCAATCCGAAAGGCATAACAACGAACTCATAATGGCCATAGCGAGTACGAAAAGCGGTTTTAGGAATATCTTCTCTACGAACCCTTAACTGGTGATAACCGGATCTCAAATCGATTTTAGAAAAGCAAGTGGCACCCCGAAGTTGATCAAATAGGTCGTCGATTCTAGGCATTGGATACTTATTCTTAACGGTTACACGATTGAGCTTACGATAATCTATGCATAAACGGAGTGAACCATCCTTCTTTTGTGCGAAAAGAGCCGGTGCTCCCCACGGTGATGTACTCGGACGAATGAATCCTAAATTCTCCAATTCCTGCAACTGAGTCTTTAACTCTCTCAATTCAGCGGGCGCGAAACGATATGGAGGTACGGAGATAGGAGCGGTACCGGGAAGTAAATCTATCGTGAACTCGACTTCTCTCTCGGGAGGTAAACCAGGTAACTCTTCCGGAAACACATCCGAGAAGTCACAAACCACTAAGGGTAACTCCCCACGCATAGAGGCATCCTCATCTAACGTCAGGCTTGCCAATAATGAATAAACCGACTCTAGCTCACGAGACCCACATAAATACGGTTCCAATGGTTCCCGACGCTCCCCAAAGAACTCGAAACAAGGACCCTCGGGAGGACAAATACGAACTCGACGCTTGAAACAATCGATGGTAGCATGAAACGTGCATAGCCAATCCATCCCCAAGATAAGATCAAATCCCGACATTTCCAAAATAATGAAGTCAAATACGAAACGACGGTCACGAATAATCAACTCACAATCTCGGCAAATACAATTAAGAGGTGTTTTACCCCTAGAGGTGTCTCAACAAACAAAGGAGGATCAATTGTCTCCGATTCCAATTCCAAAGCACACACAAATGATGCAGCAATGAATGAATGCGATGCTCCAGAATCAAAGAGGACTTTAACGAAGGAGTTGAATAAAAGAAAAGTACCCCTCACAACAGAAGTTTCCGGAGCCTGAGAAGTGGTAGGTGGAACAACAGAAGTGATGTTGAAAACTTGTCCCTGGGTACCCTGACCCTGCATAAAACCTCCCCTCTGACCAGAACCCTGAGTAGGCACAGAAGAACTCGCTCTCTTATCAACCCCGGAACTCTGAGCTGACGTAGTCTGACGAAAGTGAGGCTGCTGTTGCCTCAAAGTGCCCCTGAACTGTCGGCCTGCACTATGTCCAGCTCCCTGCTGCTGAACGGAACCAGATTCACTACGCGCTCCCGACCCCTGAGGACAGTTCCTTGCGAAATGATCCGTTTTACCACAAATGAAACAAGCCTTCTCGAGGTGTGGACATTGAGCACGAACATGTCCAGGTTGGTTGCACCTGTAGCACACAGCGGAGGTCTAGACAAAGCACCCCGAGTCCCCAAAGAAGAAAGCGGCCTAAAGTTCGACGAACTACCCTGTGGTGTCTGAGATGGTTCCCTCAGCCTTTTCCTCCCTTGACTCCCGAAGCTCCCCGACGAAGAACTTGCATTCACGGTCGGTTGTCGTGGTTCCCAAACTCTCCTATTTCGCTGTGCTTCCTTTGGCATCTCAATACTCCTCGCACACTCAACTACCTCGGCGTATTTCATCCTGCGTTGTACCATTACCATCCTCCTTAGGGTACTATGCAACCCTTTCTCAAAGCGTCTACATTTTCTCTCTTCCGTCGCCACCAACTCTGGCGCAAAACGAGATAAAGATTGAAATTTTTGTGCGTACTCCGACACAGTCATGTTACCTTGCTCTAACTTCTCAAATTGATCCCTTAAATTTTCACGTGAAGTTTTCGGAAAATATTGCTCCTCGAATAGCACCTCAAATTTAGCCCATGTCAAATTCTCAACATTCGGTTCATCTACCTGAGCTGCGATTCGTGCCGCTCTCCTCACGTCCTTCCTACTATCCAAAACCGACTTCCACCACTCGCCGGCTTTTCCAACCAACTGAACAGCCACAATACCTACCCTGATGTTGTCTTCTGTGATATTGAGAGCTCTAAAAAGTTTACGGATTTGAGCTAGCCAATGGTCGGCTACCAAAGGATCGCTACTGGTCCCATCGAACACCGGAGGGTTTCTACGGCTAAACTCTCGCATTGCCACCATGGCTCGATCCTCGACGTTCTCCCTAGGAGCTTAGTTTACTAGATTTGCAGTCGTAAGTGCTGCGACGAGATCCCTAGCGAATTGGTTCTGAGCAAGAGGTACACCTGCACCTCGACAGACCCCAGCCCTCGGATTTCCAACAGGATTCTCCCCGAGCTGACTAACCTCATCCTCCGGAGGTATTCCACGGCCACGACCACGGCCACGGCCACGACCACCCCAATTTCCAGCCCCACTTCGTCTGACACGCGACTTCGGAGGCATCTTACTACATGATATAAGAGGAAAAACTATTAATCACAACATTATTACTATGAGGTCAAAGCCACGGACTTCCCAACACGGGCAATAACGACTCTACTCTACTCCACAATATCGAAAAATGCAATGTCAAGTAGTCACATGAATGTTAGTCACACAAGCATGCACAAATTATGTTAGAAGGCGCGACATTTTAAACCCATGAGACGAAACGTCTCCCCACGGTCTCTAGGTGTTCTAAACTCACGCTCTGATACCAAGTTGTCACGTCCTGAATTTTCAACATAAATATAAAAGATTTTCATAATAAAAATCCTCACTAATATCCGTACGGTACCCAAAAGATATCGCCGTATTCTTATTCCCAAGTAAATACTTCCAAATCCATAAAGTTCCAAAATATTACAACATCGGCTCGACAGCCTCAAATTAACATAAGTACCAAATTCCAAAAGAGAATTAAGGGTTACAATATTCCAAATCAAAGAATTACAATTTTAGTTACAAATACATCTTTCAAAATAAATTTACAAATATGGATAAGTAACTCCTTGGTTAGCTTTCAAAAGTAGTGACCACACTCCAAGCACTTCAAGCAATGCAACCTATGGTCCCGGATTAGCACCTGAAAATAATATAAGGCATGAGCTACACTAGCCCAGTAGAAAAGTCTACACAAACTCTATATGCTAATGACCGAGACAAACGATTGAACAATGGAAGATCAAGACAACAGAGGAAGCACAATAATCATGAACGAGTGTCCCAAAATCTCCAATCTTTCTTTTATTCAACCCACAAATCATACTCGTCCAAGTTAAGTCTCAACATGTCGTGTCGCTTTTGTGTGTCTGAGCCGAAGCTCCTGCCTGGCTAATTTTGGGACCCTGAATATCCCCTGCTAGGCACCCACCTTGAAGGTTAGGCCTTGAGTGATTATTTTGAGTATTAGCTCATGCCAGGCTAATTATGGGACCCTGAATATCCCCTGCCAGGTCACCCACCCGTCGATAGGCCCCGAATGTTCGCGCGTTGTTCACGAGTTCAAGTGTACTGTTTGAACAAATATCGTTAAAGAGTCTCGTACTTATCGTTTCAAAGTTTCACAATTTTGACCACATGATAAATATATTTTGTGTACCGTTGACCAAAAGGGCATGCATTATTATCCAACTCTAATTATATATGTATATAATAATCTTACACCCCAGGGAATAACAAAGCTTTGGAAAAGAAATGAAACTTCAGTCCACGGAAATTTCTGACAAGTGACTGGTGGCCTACCGGTACAACTCGGAAACAGGAGGTGCAAATTTTGGTCCACATGAGTTCTGCCGGTAGAAATAAAAATAGTACCGGCAGGTGAGAAAAATTTATAGTCCTACCGGTAAGGAACAAGTTTTACCGGTACAAACACAAAACAGAGAGTATACGTTATCACAAAAACAAGGTTCTACCGGTAGAGAAAGACGTCCTACCGGTAGGAATCCAGACATTTGGCGATTTTTCATCAATTAACAGATTTTCGTCCAGACCAAACCACAATCGATATAAACTCAAACAAAGCATGGAGGTACTCAAGTAGGACATAAGAGAACTCAAATAACATATAATGAGAGGTAGAATTTCCTACCTCGAACACCCAAACCGGAATCGAAAAGATGGAGCAAGCCTTGCTTCCGGAGTTCCAAACCAAGCACAAATACTCCAAACCAAGCTTTGTCCAACAAAATGCGAGTCCCAAAATGTGAGTAGTAAATGGTTTGGAAGTTGATTGTTGTGGGTTTTGGGTTTGGGGGTGAATTTTTGGTTGAGAGAGTGAGAGAGACCGAGAGAGAGCTGAGAGTTGAGATAAGAAAAAATGAAAAAGGAAAAAAAAAGTTTCACTGGTATATACACACGGCACACACATGCACAAATCGCACAAAAACCCATGACTTTCCAATCTTGCACTTAGGACCCCCCACATTCATAATTAAACCATTTTCGTCCATTTCTTTTCTTTTATTACAACTATCGAAATTAAATAAGAAATTTACGGGTCTCTACAGGGCTCCTGTGTATATTAATAATAGTGGGGATTGTAAATACCATGCTGTGTTTGAAAGTTTTACCGTTTCACACACCTATTTTCAGTGGTGAAGTCAGAATTTTGAACTCAGGATCGGTTTAATAGACATATATTTTTTTATAATTGGGGGATGATGCTATGCACACCTTCGAGCCGTCGGATATTGCATCCGACGGCTCGGATCTCATTTCGGCAATGAATGGCTCTCGATCGTTGGTTGCCAAGATGAGATCTGAGCCGCCGGTTGCACGATCTGACGGCTCAAAGGTGCGCAACACGATGTTGCGCACACCATTGCATAACACCAACCCGAAGTCCTTTTTTTTATTGGAACATATACCCATTAACATAAATAAATCTCCTAACAATGACTGTAAACGGAAAGGTTAAATATGGCAATTTCGTGCTGTTTATGCACATAAGACTACCTTTAGCGCACCATCAATTACATAAATAAATCTCTTAAATAAGACTGTAAATGGAAATGTTTACTATGGAAATTTCCTTATAAAAATTACATTATATATATAACTGGACTAAAAAGTAGGGTTCTATGTATTGAAAAACGGATAATTCAATATTTGTTTTGATTGGCAAAAATATATTTATTAAGGAGAACGGGTAATTCAATATTGGAAATGAGGTACAAGAAAAATATCGTCTTCCTACAATTAATACCTTAACGATAAAAAATAATACTATGTGGGTGGAGATAGTATTACTACAACATTAAGTGAAAACACAAATGACCACGAACATGAACATGCAAGTAAAAATATAAGATTAATGTGATACACAAACCGATATTACGAGCTAATAAGAAATCACACCACGATACTTGGATAAGTACTACGAAAAATAAAAGTGTGCATCAAATTCTATTTGTCCACAAACACCTAAATGGGATAATTAATAGTACGTAGTAGTAATTTTCACGCCTATATTTTTGTATATTTGCAAAAATATTTCTGTATAATTACAGAAATAGATAATGTTTAAAACCTACCTGAATAAGGATTAAAAAAAAAAGAGCATTGCATATCGTAAACTTAAGGAGTGCCGAAATAAACTCACTAATCAATTTTTGTTTAATGACTGGTATAGGCAACAAGATCTTCCTACCATGCATGGAAAAGATATTCACCTACAAACGTTTCTCTCTCTCCCCTGTTTCCTTCTTTAACTTTAAGTATATCTCCTTAATGATTCTCTCTCTCACTCCCTAAAATCTCTCTCTCATTGAGATATATCTGTTAGCAAATCTCTCTCCCACTCTACCTCTACCTCTACCTCTTCAACAATAAAATCACTTTAAACCCTAATATCTCTCTCATAGCTCTAAACCCTTTAGTTTCTCTCTCTTCAATATCTTTCCGTTACAACAACAAGCCAATGGATCATCACAGAGATGGTGAAAACAACAAAAGACAAGCTAATCAAGATGATCTCGATTGGTACAAGGTAGAGCCCCCTAGTTTCTCTTCTCCTTTGCCGATGCCGGAAAACAACCAATTTTCTTTCCCGACCACACTCCCTCGGCAGGAAAACCGCCTTCCCACCTTCCCTCAAATCCCATACAACCCATACACCCCTATCCAGAAAACTGCTTTCGCGAATACCACCTATGATCCATCCCTTGAGGCTGATTTCGGTCGCCTCAATCTATCAACTCCCTCTCGTAACTCTCAAGGTCTAGGCTTTGATCGTTCTTTCCTCCGAAACCTATCGGATTCTTCGCTCAACACGGGTTTTCCCCATAACTCAGGCTCCCAGTTGGATTATACTGATTTGAATTTGCAGAGAATGAGAGTTGAGTCTGCAGTGAGGGGGCAGACGGGTTTGTACATGGATCCCCACGGGTTCTCGGACTCGGGCGAGGAGTTATTTGATGGCTTCGGACTCACTGGGTTGAATCCGGGTTCTCTGAGTTACGTTCAGTACGACAATGGATTGGGGTATGGTTTGAACAGGTGGAATAATCGTGTGAGCCAAGACAGGTTTTACGAGGTGAGTGGGTACGGGCAGGGAGCTCCGAGCAGAAACGGGTTTTCATCCGTTTACAGCGCGGGTTACGGAGCTCCGACCGGCTCAAACAACAGGAACGGTTTTCCATCCGCATGCGACATGGGATACGGAGCTCCGGCTAATACGAGCAGCAGAAACGTGTTTTCATCGGCCTACGAAACCGGATACGGAACCCCGTCTAATGCCAACAGCAGGAACGGGTTTCAATCGGTCTACGGGACAGGTTACGGGGCTCCGGCCAACTCCAACAGAAACAGTTTCCAACCGGTCTACGAGGCGAACAGGAACGGTTCCCGGGCCGACAACGGGTTCCGTCGCCGGGGAAGAACCGGCACCGGATCCGTGGCCGACAAGTCGGGCGGGTCGAGGTCGCCCTCTGCGAACGGCAACAACCACCTCGGCTCGCTGTCGGAGCGCCTGAGCGAGATGCCGTTCGAGCAGTGGAGGGGCAACATCGTCTTCCTGGCCAAGGATCAACACGGGTACGCGTTCTTGAAGAAGAAGATTGAGGAGAAGAACAAGGAGGAGATAGAGTTGATTTTCTTGGAGGTGAAGGATCATGTGAGGGAGTTGATGGTGGATCAGTATGGGAACTATCCAATCCAGAAGATTTTCGAAGTCTGCGATCAAGATCAGATGACTCAGATGCTTCTCCTCGTGGTCAGTGAGGAGCATTACCTCATGAGTATTTGTGTTGACACCCATGGGTATGCATGCATCTTTTTTTTTTTTCGCTATATCGCTAGACGATGTTCTCTTTGTCTCGTATTAGCTGGTATCGTATTTTATTTTGAGATGTCTCGTATTGTTGGTATTGTATTTTTTGTTTTGAGACTATTTTGAGATGTCTCAGTTAAACTTGTAGTTCTAGCTTTTTGAAAAATCAAAACAAAACTATTTAGTAGAAATTAACCATAATATATAACTTTTTAGAGGAAGGAGAAGTCAGTCTTGTATATGTTTGTTTGGAAAACATTGTTATAATAATTATTTTTATTTTTATTTTTAATACAATTTTTGCAGAACTCGAGCTATGCAGAAAATGCTGGAACATCTCACCGCGCCGGAGCAAGTGTCCTTAGCTATGTCGGTGATAAGCCGCATTGCCCTCGTCTTGACCAAGAGCATGTCTGGTTATCGTGTGATTGAACGTTGCTTGAAATCGTTCACTAACGAGCAAAATAGGGTAAGTCTCAATGTTTAGAGAGGTATACGTTTACGAGCTTGCTAGGCTCATTTTTCATAGGCAATTCATTTATGTTGAACCAAAAAGAAAAATGATTTGGAAAGAATAATAATATGTTTTAAATTGGTATTCTGTTGTTTCTTTGTGTTCAGTATTACTAACTGTTGGAAACCTCTAAATGGAGTGATTAATTAATTGTCTTTTAAATTTTTTTTTTCCCCACAGCAACTTCTATACGTAATAGCAGATAATTGTGCTGATATTGCAATGGATCAAGCCGGGTGCTGTGTGTTGCAACAATGTGTGTTACATGCTGAGGGTGAGGCCCAAGAACGTCTCGTCTGTGGAATAATCGCGAATACGCTCATCCTTTCGGAAAATATTTATGGGTTTGTCCCTCTATACTTTTTTTCTTAGTTTGCGGAGTATATAGTCGTAGTTCTTTTATATTTTTCGTGAAAGAGAATTGATATATGATAGCTTTGTTAGACAAAGCTGTGTTACCAAATCAAGATGATAATTTCAAAGAAAATCGAGATGATAATCCACGATGGAGATAGGGGGGGATACGTAATTAAACTATTTATGAGTCTTAGGTACTTTGATAGAAGCTTTCTCTTTCAATCATTTTGCTGAGAACATATATAATATTCCTCGATAACATTGAAGGTCTACTAGAAATGGGTTGCAATCAGAAGCGAACTAATCGTATTGTGTCATCTCGTGCTTGTGTCAGAATTCTTTCAACCCTAATTCAACCTGTTTAGCTTCCCGTGTCGTCATGCCGTGTCATATTCGTGCTCCATGTCAGAAATAGCAGACCCCTCTAACCCCCTGCTAACTTTGTGTGTCTGGTTCGTGCCTAGCCAACCCTAACCCGTTAACTTTGTGTTAGGTTCGTGTCATGTCGGAAATTCCCACCTCTACCTATAGTAATATGACCAGTATATCAAAAGGTTTTCTTTGAGCATTGCACACCCAGACCAACTAATCTTCTTTGTTAATTAACACAATTTTTTTTTTTTTTGGGTGGTTTCAGAAACTATGTTGTGCAATATATACTGGGATTGAAGGTGCCACAGTTCACAGAGAAGATAATGGCACAGCTTGCGGGTAGTTATGTTTCTCTCTCTATGAATAAATATGGAAGTAATGTGGTGGAGAGATGTATTAGAGACTCTAGTGAAGAGCAGGCCGCTCGAATTATTAGAGAGATATACGATAGTCCGAATTTCTTGATGGTGCTTCAGGACCCTTTTGGTAACTATGTCACTCAAACCGCGCTCGAGATAGCAAAGGTTTGAATCATCTAAACCATGCATGCCTCCATTTATCTCTAGCATATATATTTTGTTACGCGTTAATCCACGTCAACCAATTTAGGATTTTTTTTGAACAGCGAAAAATGATTTTATTATTCCACGTCAACCAATTTAGGATGACATGCATCTCTGATTTGACACGTAATATGCACGAATTTAAGTGTGTTTTGGATCCTTGAAATTGGCCACATAATGCTCGTTACATAAACTCATTATCTCATAACTAAAATCTGAGAATTGGACTCAAAATCTCACATGGAATTGAGTACTTTAGAGACAAATTGCTACAATGCACACTACCTTTAAAAACGAATATTTATGCACCACTACATTTGCGTTGGATTCGTAACATTAATTTTGTCACATGAATTTGCACGTTTTTTTTTTCCCCCTCTTTTTGACGTTGGATTGCAATTTATTTTGTCTTCCTTCCCTTACTCCCTCGCGCATGTTTCAGGGAGGTCTTCGCCACACGATCTTAACCCTCATTCAGCACCACCACCCTTACTTGCACAGCCATCCCCACGGCAAGAGGGTGCTTGCAAAAACTAGAGGCAACGGAAAACACCACCGCGGGTGCGAATACAGAAGGTAGATTTTTTTTGAAAGACTTTGTTTTCAAAAAAAAAAAAACAAAGTGTTTCAAAAAATTCGTGGCTAGCTCCAACCCCTATGTTGCATGTCCTCGTATGGTAGTTATGTTATGTGTTGTTGATGTTTTTTTTTTTCGTTCTAGGGTTGAGTCTGTTTGTGTTTTTCCTATGTTGAAGTTGTCATCTGTTGTAGGGTAGGAAAATAAGGGGGACCCACTAGGGTCTACCTGCTGTTGCTTGTTATACATTATTATTATTATTCGTCTATGTCTAAATTGTGTTTTGTGTATTTTTGGTTTTCATGATCTAATAATCTCTGCTGCATTCTTGTCCATATTGGGAATAAGAATGTCTAAATGTGTGTGTCCAAATTGGCGGTCATAGATACGGAGAACCATCGGTTTATATGCATCAGACGATTCCGAACATTGTATTCAGTTACGTGCACGTAAATCTGAATATGTACCATTGCTCGATTGGTATTTATAGATCCATTGGTTCATTTGGTTGGCCACATTTGACTTTGACAAAGTTATCATACTCGCTAATGGTTGTCGTTTAAATACATAATTTTGCTAAAGATGACGTTTTCTTTTGGCTTTTCGATATTCTAGCTACGCGAAATGTTACTTTGACTTTGGCAATTGTGGTAGAGGCTAGAGGGACGTGATCTAGGACCACCCTCACTCATTTTTCAAAATTTCTATTTCCAATATTAACAAAAGAGGTGGTTAATTTCACCCGCTAGATATTAACTTTGCCTTCCTCTTATGATTTTTCTCCACGGCAATTCAATATCTCTCTCTCTCTTGAAAAATAATTTGGATCCAACGATTCTCACTCCCGCACGATACAAGTATCAAGTGACTGCAGAGTCGTTTACATCTGTGTCCATAACAGTTTTCATTTTATTCATTTTTTTCATCTTGATATCTGTTCGTTTGAGTACCTTTGACCTTGGCTTTGAGATTGTTTCCCACGTCCACCACGTATGTGTCATATTGTTTTTTGAAACTGACTTTTTATGACAAGTCGTACTCTCATTTGTCACTTTCGAGTCATATTTCTAAAGGAGACCTGCTTTCCGAATGAACCGTTCTACACACAGAAAAATGTGCACAGATTGTGCACAGATTTTTTTGTGGGGCCCACCACGGGTCTCACACAAATTATCTGAGCCGTTCATTAAATGTAAAATATTTTTTCAAGGGCCCCTGTAAAAAATAAGCTCAATCCAATACCTGTAGGTGATTCATCCAACCATCTAACTTTTCATTCAGATTTCCGGATAATGAAAAGTTATATGGTTGGATCGAATACCTATAGGTATCAGATTGAATTTATTTTTTACGGAGACCCTTGAAAAAATGTTTTACATTTAATGAACGGCTCGGATAATTTGTATGAGACCCTTGGTGGGCCCCACAACAAAATCTGTGTCCCCCCCCCCCCCCCCCCCCCCGGCGACCCCACAACCGAATTCCACAGTTACCCCCCGCCAACCCACCCCCACTCCCTTCTTTCTTTCTTTCCTTCTAGTTTGGGTTTTTTTTTTTTCTCTTTATTTTTTTTTCCAGTATGAATTATTTCCTTTTTAATTTTCAATTATTTTCTTTATTTGTTTCTTTTCCCATTTACCTCCCTTCTTTTTTTTTTTGATTAACTGAAATTCTATTTTCAATTAAAATTGACTTTATACTTAATAAATTTATATTATTTTAATTAGTTAATTAATTTGTCTTAACAATGAATTCTGGTTGGTGGTAAATTCCGGTATATAATCACAATTATTTATGGGAGATGCTCTCCCCACTACAAACATCATTCTCGAATGACCAACTATCTGAAATTGAAAAGTTGTAGTCATTCATTGTTCCGTCCCGAATTTTTCACTGCGGCATTCCTAAAAATTTTTGTGTACACAGTCTGTGAGGAAAGCCTAAGTAACCATGCGACTAATCAAACTATTATTTCTTACATTTAAAAAATTTGTTCTTTATTTCTTACACAATAGGTTCAAGTCTAATTCTAGGTTTTGTAAAGTAATTGAGAGAAAAAAAAAAGTGTTTCAATTAATCTTGTTTATCCGACTGTTTTTTTCCCCTTTTTTTGTCCTTTATAGATTAAAAAATATAGTTACAAAAATAAGTGTTCCAATTTTCAATTTGTTTAAACCGGTGCAAAGTTGTTATTTTTCTGATCATTTTATCCTAAATGGTCATAATAAATTTTTGGCTCCAAGGCCTTTCAATGGACACCCTAAGCAGAGTCTTGAGACTAAATAATGAGTCTTAGGGTGTTTGTTGAAAGGCCTTAAACCAAAAAATTCATTATGACCATTTAAAATAAAATAATAAAAAAACGATCTTTGCTCTGATTTAACTGAATTAAAAATTAAAGCAATAAATTCTTGAATTATATTTTTAAATATATAAAGGGTGCATTTATAAAAATTAAATAAATAAGATATAAGTAATTAAATAAAGAAATAAATTAAAACGTAGGGGGACCCGGGCTCTGCTGCCCCAAGGGCACAGTAGCCCCTAAGAAGCCCGTGAAACATTGCCATTTTAGTTTTTTTTAAAAATATCGAAACCAACTATTTGTAATCCTATGGAGTAGAAACGTGATTATGAGAGCCCTAGAGACAAAATTTGATTGTCTCTTTAGAATAATATGATCAAAATAATAAGATCTTCACATCGTTCAAATTGATTAAAAGTTGAAGCACTTAATTTTTTAACCATATTTTTGAATATATAAACGGTCTCAAAAAATTAAGTACTCAAATTTTCACTCCATTTGAATCGGTGCAAAGATCTTGTCAATATAATCAGAATAACAAGATCTTTGCACCGATTTAAACAGAGTGAAAATTTGAGCATTTAATTTTTTTTGAGACCATTTATATATTAAAAATATGATTAAAAAATTAAGTGCTTCAATTTTTAATCCATTTGAACGAGTGTGCAGATACTTTTATTCTGATTATATTATTCTAAAGAGACATAATCATATTTTGTCTCTAGGGTTCTCATAATTACGTTTCTATTCCATAAGATTACAAATTGATGGTTTTGATTTTTTAAGGCTGTGGGGAGGGGGAGTGGGGGTTTTGTAATTTTGAGGGGGGGGGGGGGGGGGGGGGGTGGTGGTGGTGTGGTGGTGGTGGTGGTGGGGGTGCGTGGGTGGGGTGTCGGGAGGGGGGAATAACAATTTACTTCTAAAGCCGTAATCCAGCCACAAGCATTGATTTAAATATCGGCCGCTACATAGTGTATCGGCGGTTTTCCGAACCTCCGATAACGCTATATATATCCTGCTATACTGGCACCATCAAAAATTTACAAATGTTCCTGCTATACTGGCACTATCAAAAATTTACAAATGTATCAACCGATTCCCACTGTGTATTACTTCTTATCCCGACTTTTTTCTGCTTCAAATGTTCTGGCGCCAAAAATGATTTAAAAATAATCCACAATCGCTACCCCCGATTTCCGCTACGTATTGTTTGATACTCCCGCTCCTGCTTTAAAAGTCCGACTTTTCATTTAAAACGAATAGTTTAGGATTTGTAGAGGAAGAAGAATTAGTGTGACTTGAAGATGGGCATCATGATACATACTCCCTCCGTCCCACTTTAAATGTCCGAGTAATTTTAAATCCCAAAAATTCATATTTTTATATATTATTTTTAATTTCTTACACCAAATTAACGTGCTCAATGGTGTAAGAAAATTTAAAAAATAATATGCACAAAAATGTTTTTTTTTTTTAATTTGAAAATGCACAATTTTTTTAGGGGACATTTAAAGTAGGACGGAGGGAGTATTAAGATCCGCGACCTGTAAAACTGAGGGAACTGAAACAGTAGCATAATATCACCCGAAGGAAAAATCCGTAGTGAGACGAGTTGCAAAATTTGAGGTGATAGAAAGGTACAAGGACACAGTACCATCGAAGAGATGGTTTCAAGGAACACGGTGAATCTAAGATAAATGAAGAGAATTTCTGAACCACATCTGGCAGGTGAAAATGCCAACGTCGAATAGCAGATAAAACACTATTTTTAAGTTCTAGATATGAAGATGCAATGCGCAAACCTCGTAGTAGACTTCCCGCAAAAGGAAAGAAAGGAATTACGACAATGCTCACTCCGAATCCGAATTGTATGATTTTGTGCTTTGCCTGACACTTCTGGCTTTGGCAGTAGAGTTCGACGGTTTTAGAGAGGATTCACCCTCAAGAAATATAACTTGAGCTTTAGCCAATCTCTCCTCCAGTATCTCTGTGCTGAAATCGTCCGTGCCACCCAGGTCATCAAAACCAACCTGAAGTGTATTAAGTAGGATTTTAAGACAAATCTTCAAAAAATTGATTTATATACATGCAACACAAGTAGATGAGCTCAAATCTGAGTATCCTTGCAATTGCACATACCACGTAATCATCCACTTTGGCATTCTTTATAAGGGCGAGGGTCGGCAGTACAACAATCTTGAGCTTCTCAGCCAAGAATGGACTTTTTTCAGCGTTTATTTTGACGAAGTGCGTCTCTATATGCTGCTTTGCCAATATGCTCAAGTGCTTATCCATCACCTGCAATTAGACCGTAAGCATTAGAGACTATCATAGTGATCAAATATCTACTCTTTTTTCATTAGGAATGCCAAATGGTAATCTGCTAGAAATTCATAAATTCCTTTCAGATAGCACGTCTATCAGCCAACCATTCTTACAACTTAAAGACAAAGCTTAAAGGTGCCAATGTCAGGTGAAGCCGTGGATAAATACTCAAGCAGTACATTCAGCTTAGTATAAATAATTTTACCCACGAAGTTTGGTGAAACGCCAGAATCCGATTCAGAGAACACTACTTCCTTTGCCCGCAAATACAAATAACAAGTTAGAGCTAAATAGCTGATGCTTCCATGAACAAGCAACCCAAAAAAATAAAATAGTAGACTTATAAATGACGTGTGCGATGTTCAGTAAAGCCCAAAATGGTAATAATTTGTCCATTCCCAGGTTTACTACGGACCAAGTGAGCTTTGAAGTTAAGGCCATTCAATGATTCTCCTTTATCAAACCAAACCAAATCGAGCCTTATGTCCCAATCAATTGGGGTCAGCTACATGAATCTTGTTTCTCCATTGAGTTCTGTCTAGGGCTACCTCTTCACTTAGATTTAGTTAAGGCCATTCAATGATTCTCCCTTGTTAAACAAAATCGAAGTAGTTAATACGACAGACATAAATAATGTGATCCATGCCATCTGGATTTGATAGCACGATAAAAGGACTTTACGTCAGGAATCCAGCACAAATCAACCAACAATACATATACGTGTAAAATTGTCCCAGCGATCTTATTCTATTCCACTAATTTGGCATCGATAGCAGCCTGAAAGCAAGCCGATAGAGGTTTCAAGTAAACATTAATTATCCACTAGAATACCAACAAGAGCATGCATTGAATCAGGGCCAACGAACCAAGAATCAAACTACTCAACATTGTCAAGTTCAACAACAAAAAACAAACAAACTACTCAACATCGTAATTAAGGCAGAACCATCATAAAACGTGACTGGTACAACTTTCTCGAAGCGAGAGCAGCAGAGCCTGAACTACAAATTCATAGGTCCCTTCCCTGCCATTACGATGTTACAAGGGAAAGGTAGTATCTCAAAAAAAACAAACTGGCAACTACCAAATAGAATAATTAAAGTGTGCTGCAAGGAAAACTGAAGCAGCTTTTGTCAAGGGAAGGATTATAGGCTATATAGATTATAGCCAATTAGTGATACCACTCTCTTGGTGCAGAAACTTGCAAGATACCATAGAGATGAGTCAGACGACAATCCACTGTGGCATCTATCAAACTACATCTGATGAAGGCATATAATTCTGTTAGCTGCGATTCTCAGTTTGAGTAAAGATTTAATCTAATGCCTAGTTAGTTCATTGACTTGATCAAAGAGCGTATTACAAATAATAGGTGTTTCTTCTAAGTTCTAATATCTTTCACATTACAAAAAAATTGGGTTTCTCAGCTCTTATGCCCTTTCTAAAAATCAGTCAAGGGACCTTCATTTTGCATTAGCAGACAATTTTTCTTATTTTCTGGAACACAAGAAAAAACTTTCAAGTAATGAAAGAGACTCTGAGCGAGTTATATTGGCTTTAAGGCTTTCAGGGCCGAAGCTGATCTTGCAAAACAGTTCAGTACCCTTCTCAAGATCTCTGTTTAAGTAAAGCTAGAGTCTATCGTATTGTAGAAAATTCCAGAGGGTGTTAACACTCCTTTCATTCTCAAGCCTATGTATAAAGAAGCAGATGCAGTGCTATAAATTCCACCGTCAAATGGAGACTACTCCCTAGAACAACTGTGGAAGCTATCAGAGAAACCCAACAGCATTCAGGGCCATAACATTCTTTGGTTCCCTCAGAATATACCTACAATTGCTTCTATCTTGTGGATCCTATGCCATGGATGGTTGGCTACAAAGGATAGACTGCTGGAATGGGGCACCGATGGAGATTCATTTATGCTATTTGCAAACAATCTGGGAAAGTCAGATACATATGTTCTTTAAGTGTAAAAACTCTTCAGGCATTGGATGGAGGTATACATACAAATGAGGTGAATAGAAGCCCCCAATATAGGGCACTGAGCTTCAAGGATTGCCCAAAATCTTCAGGAAAAGGAATCGTAGAAACTAGAAATATAATCTGCCATTCCTAGCTGTCTTTGGAGTGAATGGGAGTCGGGCCTACAGAGTGTTTGGTCAAACTTCAAACTAGGAGGAATGAGAAACCCGTTTTCAATCCCAAGCCAATTGGCTGCCATGTTTGACTGAAAAGCTGTTTCTTGATCAGTTGTTAGTAGTAGATATGTTCTTTAATTTTTGTGTACCGCAAGACACAACTTCTGGGTCTATTTTCAGGGTTTGTGATTCTATCATATTCTCTTGTTTTCATGACATTTCAGTTATCAGAAAAATGAATTGGATAATCTCATTTAAAGTAGTGTGGAAACCAAAATGGGTGAAAATGGTTTTTTTCCCTTCTCCTTTCCTCCAATTTTTAGCAACAAAAGAATGTAATAAATAAGAGATTAAAACAAACTCGTGGGCATCTACAGCCTTACTAAAACCTTTGCGCAAGCTCAGAATAAAATAAACAAACCCCAAATCCCAATCCACTCATACCTAAAAATTCACATCAAAATGAACTTTACCTGGCTTTTTAAACAAATCAAAGGAAACTTTCATCTTTACTCAAAAATATCAAGGTTTCTCTTTTGGCTTGCAAATTTACTACTCCAAAACTCAAACAGATTCTTAAATCTTATTGTCGACGGGTGCTTCATAGTCTCTCAAAACTCATATCAAAATGAGCATTTCTCAGTTGTTTAACCACATCAAAGGAGGCTCTTTTCTCTACTCAAAATTTCCAAGGTTTCATTTGTCGCTGGCAAATTTACAACAGTGCCAATGACAGAGCTTTTATTTGACTCTATGCTTAAATCTACGTTTTCCAAATTCTAATTAGGGTGCTTCTTGGTAAACAGAGGCTGCAACTATAAATCCGAAGTTACGACGCCCTAACATCAAAATGAGCTGTTCTCATATTTTTAACTAAATTTTCAACATATCCATGGTTTCTTAAGTGGCTTCCAAATGTACAACATTACCGATCTTTTACTCAATTTTACGCTTGGTCCGAATTTGCCCATTAGGATGCTTCATACAAAACAAACCGCCGAAATAGATACTCAAATAGAATGAAAATTCTAGTACATATCTGAAATTGGAAACCTGAAAACAAATAATACCTTGCAAGGCCAATTCTCGCGGTAGAAATGGCAGACGACGCGGTCGCTGGCCTTGACGACGGAGAAGAAATCCTTCTCGGCGTGGATCTCGGAGTAGTCGCCGTGGCCGAGGGCAATCCAACGGCCCCGCTTCTCCGCCATCTTCTTCATCTGCTGGAGCCGTCGCTCCCTCAGCGCCTCGATGTCGTCGAGATCGAGCCGATCTAGGGCCGAGATCTCGTCGTCGATCTTGTCCTCGACTGCCTTGGCTACCGTCAGAACTTGCTTCTCTATTATCTGCGAGATTTGAACGCTCAATTGGCATTGCAAGTTTAGTAAACAGAGAGAGAGAGAGAGAGAGAGAGAGAGAGAGAGAGAGAGAGAGAGAGATGGGGTTACCTCTTGAACATTTGGAACCTCCATTTGAAGTTAGGTGCTGGAGATCTCCCTCCGAATAGTTCAAAGGTTTCAAAATGTGAAGAGGACAGTGTTGGCCTGTTTAGCTCCTTCAAAGAATTGGATTCTCCAGCCCCTAACCAATTTTTGGTCCAGTTATTAGTGGGCACGGGATAATCTTTCAAAAAAGATACTCCGTAAAAGAAAAAAAGAAAAAACAGTTAGAACTCAATACTGAAGTCACAAATAACAATGCACATTCACGGATATATATAGATTGGGGCCGGTTCCAGAGACAAATTATTTTGACACAAGTTTTGACACTTCATCTCAATCCTTAAAACCAACGGCTCAGATTAGAACAAGAGAATTGTACTCTCCCCCAAGACCACCAAATAATACTCCGTATTTCCTTTCTCCCGTCAATTCCTCTCTCTTTTCACATGTACCCAGAAAAATAGTCCCCTTTTCTCTCTCTCTGTGTACGATTAAGAAATCAAAGAAAAAAATTTGACTCACAAAAACGTAAAATCACTACTGATGTAAAGTGCGTCGTCTTCTTCCTCTTGCTATGATGTAAAATCAGATCCCCAATTTGTCCTATATTCTTGAATGCTCTCTCTCTCTCTCTCTGTACGATTAAGAAATCAAAGAAAAAAAAATTAGACCCACAAAAATGTAAAATCACTACTGATGTAAAGTGCATCGTCCTCCTCCCCTCGCTGTGATGTAAAATCAGATCCCCAATTTGTCCTAAATTCTTGAATGGTGTGATAAACCCAACAGTTGGAAGAGGGAAAATTCAGAGCAGAAAGAAATGAGAAGTTGGCCGGGAATGGTTGCACATCCCTCGATTTATCATCTACAAGTTCATTAGTCATTGCGTTGACAAAACATCTTTAGATTTTCGTGGGATAAATTAATTGACGAGGAAAATTTATAATAAAAAAAATTGATTTTTTTTCTGTGCGTTTTTAAGATTGTTAATTTACCCACTGAAATCAATACTTTAATCGGATTTCTGAGGAGTAGAGAGAGGGAACAGATATGCTTGAGGCAGATCAACCACACTCGTCTCACATACAGGTGGATCCCACTGGAACAGATCCCACCTGTATGTGAGAGGGGTGTGGCTGATGTGCCTCTAAGGTGATGTGCCCCTAGCAGTGTTCGAGAGGGAAATGGATGGAAGAGAGGATTTGGAGAGAGAGAGAGAACATGAGGGGGGAAGGGGAGAGAGAACCATGAGAAAGAGGGGAAGAGAGATCAGGAAAGATCGAGAAAGGAGTGATGGAGTGTACAACTTTAGCTTCTAATCTGAGCCGTTGGTTTCAAGGGTTGAGATGAAGTGTCAAAATTTTTGTCTTTGGAACCGACCCCATATATATTTATGCACTTTTTATGGATACTAAGAATATCTCCAATCCTCACTCATTTTTCACCGAGATTTGGGTTAAAAACTTGATTTAGGTAAAGCATCTCCAATGCTAAATTTATATTTTTACCCAAATTAATTATTGAATGGTACACTTGTAGTACCTAATTAGAGTGAAAAGATGGCTTGAAAAAAATCAGTATGGGTCTGAGTCTCCTAAATTTGAGTGAGAAAATTGATAGAATTCAAAATAGGTATGGAGATGAGGTTTTCGGCTTTTTACTCAAATTTTGAGTATGAGTAGTAAAATGGGTAAAGATTGAAGATACTCTAATGTATACCTTTTTTCTATTATCGAAAGCTTAATGTTCTTTAGTTAGCATTATCATCAATTTTTTATGCAAATTTTGAAGAAAAAAAAGATTTATAAAGCATTTTAATGGGTAAATTTCAAATCTAAAGTATAAAAATTTAAGTAATCTCATTAATAACATAGTTGTAAACTTTGAAAGAAAAAATGACTTTAAAAATTTTCAGTAAAGATTTGAGCCACCCTCAATTTGGTTAAAAATTTGAGTAAAATTCAACTTGATATGAATTTGAATCAAGGGCGGGGCGAGGTTGCGAGGATTTTACTCAGATTTTGGGTTAAATGATTGATTACATATTGCCCCCTCATATTATCACTAATTTTTATTTTACCCCTTCATCTAAAATAAAAATGCTGCTTTTGAAACCATTTATCTATCCTTTAGGATCACCTAACCTAGGGCTACTCAGTGGATCAATCGAACTGCCGAAATCGACCAATCCGTCCAACCCGATCTGTCCGTGAACCAAACCGAGGTATGTGATGGATGGATACGGATGGAAAAAACAACAATCCACCACGAGCGGATCGGATGCAGATTGGATCCGCCCAATCTGGTCAAACCACCCAATTCACCCAAAATAAAAAATAAAAAAATGTGAAAAAGTTAAGCCCTTCACAATAAACTATTAACCCCACAAAAATAATACTGGTAAATTCGATAATACTCCATATACCATGCTACTTGTTAATTGTTATTAACATATAAATTTCAACGTTATGTCAATACGAAAAATTATTGCCTAGTCTTGGGACAATACGGAATGGTATGATGTTTCATTGTGCTACTATAGTTTTTAAATTTTTGGTATTTATAAAAAATAAATTACAGGCTTAAATCCGCTCAAACCACATCCAAACCAATCCGATCGAACAACGCTCACAGATGGGTGATGGATGAGGTAAGTATGAATGTGTGTGTTTTGCTCTCTGATTTTTGGGTTTCAAAGAGCTTTTTAAGGCAGATATGAACGTGCTTTATTTTAAAAAATGTTGCTTGAGTAATGTAATATTTTTACGGATGCAAAGTTTTGGAAGCTTTTTAGATTTTTTCGAAGTACTTAGGCTGTTTCAAATCCGCCCAAATTGACCCTGTCAAACTGCCTAAATCGCAAATCAAACCGATCGAATTGTGAAACACTCATGGACGGTTGCGGATGGAGAAAACAACAATTTGACGGATGCAAATTCGCCTAGGAACCGAATCTATCCGCCCAAAACCAAACCGCGAACAGCCCAACGGAACCCCTTCCGTTAACCTTCTGTATAGCTTTTTTTTTTTTTTTTTTTAATCCGAACCTTCTGTATAGCTTGTTGCCTATAAACTTCTCATGTTTCATGCACTAAACTCTCATGTGGCATGCACATGACCTGTAATATTCCTATACTAGCTAGCTTTCATTTAACAAAAAATCTAATTTCTACTAGGCCATGTGATCTTAGTATTCTAGCTAGATTCGCCTTTGAACAAAACCCCATGCCCTCACAACCATCCGTGAAAGTGGTTGCACCAGCCAAGTCAAGCCAAGCTCCAATTTGTTGGTCGTCTAAATCCCACGAATAGATCACTACCTGTAAACATATTTCGAATACACTCATCTCGGTCAAATTTTGAAAAGAGTTCACCGAGACTGCTGGTTGTTATGGTGGTGGGTCAGTTGCAAAGGCCGACAGGAGGGATGGGTCAACAAAATGAAGAAATCAAGGGCGAATATGATTTTGCTTACATGGACTTTCGTATCAATTTGAAGAAAGCATTAGCTAGGCTAAGTGCACGTCTTGACATTATCAGTTCATTGAGGCTCTAAGCAAGGGTCGGGTCTCGACTCTAAGCCATTCAGACTCTGTTCCGTTAAAGCTCTTATTTTGCAAGTACTTATTAGTTCATTAAAGTGTTTTCTTTGCCAAACGAGCACTTAGGAAACTAAAGGGGAGCCCCTCAAAGCACCTATACGGTGCCGTCCCAAAGGTCGACACACTTTCCCGTCTTAAAGGGACGACGGAGTTACCCAATCCAGGTCCACATCCAAGTTCACACCGATGGTGGATTTAGGCTACTGCCAATGGGGGCACGAGCCCCACTACAGATTTTGAAGGTTTTTTTTTTTTTTTTTTTTTCTCTAGAGAATTTATCTCATGAGTCATGACTAAACTACCTTAAACTAAACTACAATTCATTTCCTCCCCACAAACAGAGAATGTAAGGCTTGAGAAGTTTAAAATGTGATACTCAATGCTCCTATCATGTGTAGCCGTTGTAGTACTTCAGCAGCTTCAATGCCGGCCGGTTGCCGGAACTTGACAATGAAACTATTATGAAAAGCTTTCATAACATGAAAAACTCGTCGTCATCTATTATAAGGTCTTTCTTTAGTAATTTTTGTTCATAACTATGATAGTTTTGTTAGTATTTTTGCTAATTTTTCTATGAAGGAAGTTCAAATTGAAGCATCATTTGTTACAGATTTTTTTTCCCTTGAGTTTGTGTTTTCATTGTGCCTCCACTACTCTCTATTTCTGGCTACGCATTTTTTGATTCCTTTGTCTCAATCTTAAATATTTTGAAAATAAGCTAAAAAAATAGTCCTACTAAACTCCAAAAATAGTGGCCTTGTTCATTTTGTAACTTTGGGTATTTAAGTTTTGGTAGTGGGTGTAGAGAAAAATAGGATAATGATTGAAGAGAAGAGTAAGGAGTGAAGAGAGAAATGAAATTAATAATTAGATAAATAAAATAATAATTAAAAAAAGATATAGGATAATAATTAAAAAATATAGTAAGATTTAGAAACGAACAATGTCAGTCTCTCTTTTAGAAAATAATTGATTCTTGGGCACATTTTTCTTTGTGCTATGCATTACTATGTTTGACAGGGAGGATGGCAACCAACTGGATATGGACTTAAAAGTCACTCTAGTAATGAGACGTAAAAATAATAATTTAACTGACATAGATGGATTGATGTTATTTAGGAACTTAGTTGGTGATTTACACATTTATTTGTTGGGTACATCCATAGTGGTGGGATTATTTTGTGTAACACTCTTAGTGTTGGGTGTTAAGCGTATTTATCCTTGAAGTCCCTTATATATAGTTGTAAACCCTATTAGAGTTAGTGTATGACATAATGTGAGGAGAGGGTGAGGCGAGCGAGGGAGGCTGATATGTGGCCTCTCGAGGAGGAACCAGCATGTGGTTCCCGGAGAGTTTTTTCATCTTTGTGTATACTTTGTGTGAATATACATATACAGGGGGAGTTTTTCTCTGAAATCACTGCGTGAGTTTGCTTGCATAATGTCCCTCCGGTCCAAACAATTGGTATCAAAGTAGGGTTGAAGAAGAGGGTCACCGGAAAAAACCACGGGTTCGATTTCTAAAAAAAAAAAGGTTGCTTACAAACCTTGTGTTTTGTCACCCGAGGAGGTCGCATAGGCCATTCGATCGCAGAGGGAGGAGTCGGCGACAGGCAGAGAGGCTGTTTAGAGAAGCCCGAGGTCGTGGATGATTGAAGACGAGTTTTGAGCAGTGGGTTGTGTTCAGCTTGAGGAGACAATCACGGATTGGGGTAGCACATCGTCGGAGGAGCTCGAAGGTGGTGGCAATGGCCGTTCGAAAGGCAAAGGTGCGCGGCGGAGAGGCGGTTCAAGGGTGGTTCGTACCAGGAGTCGTCGGATGCGAGATTGGAGCAAGGGGTTGTGTTCGTTCGTTGAGACGAGCTCGGGAGTGGTCGAAAAATCACCAGGCGACGCCGAAGTGAGCCGCACGTGCCACTGGAATTGGACGCGAGTGAGATCCATTCGGGCACGTGTGGTGTATGTGCAGGAACGTGGCTGGCACACATTAGGCGTGTGTAGTCAATGCCATGGAGGCGGTCAATGCTGACTAGGCGATGAGTCAGCAGCCACGTCATCGGTCACGTGGCAGTGCCACGTCAGTAGAAATGAGTGCCACGTCAGATGCCACGTCAGCCGGTCAATGCTGACGTAGCTGGTCAACGGTCAAAGGGTTAACGGTCAACTGCCTGGTCAAATAGAAATATTCCGGGAATATGCCAGATTGGTTTTTCACATTTTTCGGAGCCGTTCGGACTCCGTTTTTTGCTTATGAGTAGTCGATTTTGACTATCTCGACGTTCCAAACGCAACCGCGCACTTCTTTTCAGTTTGGAGGCTTCTAGGCTGGTGCGATTGCTTAGTAGAGCAGAAGATGCGTGTTTGGAGGTGGTTTGGGTTGCGAGAAGGCTTGTGTGAGCAGCATGGATGTTCGGGGTGATCCCTTGCGGGACTAATAAACAAGGATACATAACATTCGGGCTAGGTTGCTCATCTGGTAATGACACATGCACTTATTGGAGTGATAGATCGATTCCGATGGAGATCTTGGATGCTAGGGAAAGCCAAGAATGGAACAAGGATGGACGAGTGGCAGGGAGGAGACTCGGAAAAAGCTGACGGGAGTGCAGGGAGTTGACGGAAAATAGCAAAAATGACGATTGACGAAGCAAACTTACAGGGATCGGAGGTTGATCAGGGCAAACATCCGCGGAGCTAGTGAGCAAGGCTACACTCGGGGGTAGTGACACAGCCAGAGCGATGGTTTGCAGAGATGATTAACAGTGATCAGAGGCAGTCTGGTTCAATCGGGTTTGAAGACCTATCATCGGGAGTTATAGTTGTGATTTGGGCTGCATGAGGATGATGATGGGCAACCGATATATGCTTGTGGAAAGTACAGACAGATGGAGCTGATGTTTGGTACTAGACAAGCAGTATGAGTTTTTGTGACAGTGAACAGGTGAAGCAACAGTTGCGGAGATACACAGGAAGGGCACTGGAGTACGAGGAGTCATGACTTGAGATGTACAAGAATGTCGGTTACCGAATCAAATTGTGTATGGAATAGTCTGCAGACAGCGGGCAACTGGTTGTTTGGGAGATGTTCATGGGAGCTCCGAACAGAGGGATTGAGATGGAGACCAGACAATGCATCGCTGGGATCTCTTCTTTTGTGAATACTGTGACTGGATTCTCCCCAGGATATGCGGCTGCATAAGAAAGAGAGATGGAGTCACGGACCGTGTCCTGCGAGGATGCAAGCACTCCGGTCAAGGGGGTGCGAGAACTTTATTGAGGGGGTGCTTAATATCGACGGAGATGTCAGTATTGCAGCTAGACAATGCTGCGGGTTTAGCCTCGGAAGATCTAGTCTTGCAAGGAGACATTCAGTCAGACAGGAGTACTTCAGTGAGGGGGTGCTGGCAGCTAGACTTAGAGTGACACAGGCGCTTTGCTAGAGAGGCTGGACGGATGCAACGATTACCCACTTTAGGTGGAGGGGTGATTGTTGGGGTCCACCCATAGTAGTGGGGTTATTTTGCGTAACACTCTTAGTGTTGGGTGTTGAACGTATTTACCCTTGAAGTCCCTTATATATAGTCGTAAACCCTATTAGGGTTAGTTTGTGACATAATGTGAGGTAGAGGGTGAGGCGAGCGTGGGAGGCCGGTCTATGGCCTCCCGAGGAAGAACCAGCTGTTTACATCCTAAAAAGTGCCACCCAATGAAAAAATTCCACGTGGCCCCGAACGGTACGGCGGTTGCATAAAACCTGTCCCAGTCGAGTGCCAATTACAGAGGATTGCGGGAGTTAAAAGGGACACTGTTTAATAGCAAACGGTGTCGTTTTAGAGTGAACCGATGTCGTTTGAGTAGTAATTAAACGATGGTTTGAGAGGATATTGGATCTAACCATTAATTTGGACTTTACGATCATCTAACGGTGTCCTCACTGCCCTGTTTTATAACTGAAATTAGGTGCAATTGCAGGGAATCATTTTAGAAGGCAAACACGTTGCATTAATTCACGTTGCTTGAAAATAGGAATCACGATCCAGGAAGTGGCCATGAACACCATGATCGAAGCAAGCAGGGGAAGAAAGAATTCTGGAAATATCAAGGTAACCGTTCGAAGCCCCCCCCTCAACCGTTTTATGTGGCCAACGTGGGTATCAATCGAAGACGTGGGGTTTGAAGGCAAAGTTCAGCGTCTATAAATAGAAGAAGCAAGTGAAGAGAACAGGACGACAAAAAATCCATATCATCTGACAATTCATACTAAATGATTGCTCAGAGATCTATCTTAGATTAGTTTTAGTTTAGAATAGGGTCTTTTTTGTAAGTTGAAGGCTTATTTGCATGTAAGACTGCTTTCGATTAAATTCAAGTTTTCTTATTTCCTTTAAGTTCTTTTCTTACCAAAGAATAGTTGTTTGCAAGTTTGCTTTTGATTAAATTCAGTGGGCTTGCATTTCTTTATTATTCTTGATAGAATCTTAAGAGTGTTGTATACAAACTTACCTTCGATTAGATTCAGGTTTGTTTGTGTTCAATCATCTTTTCTGATTTCGAAGCGCGTCAATCTTTTATTTGGTTGATACCTTAAGGAAAAATCCTCTTAGTTGAGGTAATCGAACGGATAACACAATTGCCTGATTGAAATTAGTTGTTTCAAATCATTTTGAAAAGAGTAATTTCTTCGTTGAAGTTATTTCTTTTCTGGCACGCCCGCACACAATTATTTGTCAATTGATTTGAGTTAATTCAGCCCAAACACCAGCGTGTGGTTCCCGGAGAGTTTTTTCATCTTTGTGTATACGTTGTGTGAATATATATATATAGGGAGAGTTTTTCTTTGAAATCACTGCGTGAGTTTGCATGCATGGTGTCCCTCCGGTCCTAACATTATTTTCCAGCGTCTCAAAGGCTTAACAATTAGAGCTGACTAAAAAATTAATATTCAACAAAATAACAATGATCATCTTTTTTCTCTCTCTTGAAACAAGTGGGTTGGATGGTCATGCTTAGAAGGTCGTTCGAATGCTGCCAAGGAAGGAGCTCAAGTAGTGTCCATTTTGGAAGTTATGATCCATGATATTTTAGCTTTAGCTAGTAATTTACATTCAATTTTATTCCTCGTATTTGTAATAGGGTGGCTGATTTGATAACCAAATTCGCCCCATCTCTTGCTTCTCCGCTAACTTGGGACGGGAATTTCCCTACCAAGGCTCAGTTGGAGGTCTCCTTGGATGTTCTTCGGTTTGAATAAAAGTATCACCCCTACTAATTGCAAAAAAAAAAAAAAAAAAGAAAAGAAACAAGAGGGCTATTTGTATTCACCGCTCAAATCACTTCTTACAATCGCTTGAAAGAGGAAATTTAGTCACTAAAGTAACTAGAGCATCTCCAATGACTAACACGTGAAATGGCTATTGACATTATTTGCAGACGAATAATGATAACCCATAATATTTTAACAAGTTTCTCCAATGACGCAAACAACAATCTCTTATGTCCTTCGCAATAGTTAAATTTGAATTATAGACATTATTTGCTGTTTGTATAGTGCAAATTTTTTTTGAAGAGCATTTGTATAACGCATATTGCTCCCTTATTCATATTGCTCCCTTGTGCAAGAACCCTTTATCATGGGCTGCAGTATGATCATTACTCTATTTGAATCCTAGTTCTAGAATTTCTACGCGAATTAAGATTGACACGAATTAAGATCTAGAAAAGGAAGTTATTCAATCACTGACTCAAACCCATTGTTGAATCCTAGTCAACGGAATATGAAGGCACTTATGGCAAAAGGGGCCAATTAGTGTGTGTTATGAAGTAGTAGCATTCCTAAAAGAAACTAATCGAGTTCGAGCTTATGCTTCTTCATATCGTCGTATAAGGGTGGGAAATTCAAATTTGAAAGAATATACAATAATATCCCATGTCACAATCTCACAATGTGAAGATTTTGCAACCAGTAATGTCGCGATGAACAAATTTAGGTACTGATTTAGATCTCCAAAAATCCGCAGGTATGCACAAGAGAAATGTTATCCCCACCTCAAGTACCATCTGATGCGTAGCTCCACATTCATATGCATAACCAATACATTTGTGACGGATCATGTGGTGTTCAACCGTTGGTACCAATCTTGAAACCACCACAATCTTGGTTCATCTGAATCGTACGCAAATTTGGTCACCATAATCCAGTTTCATGAAGTATGATGCACCTGGAGAGCAATTCTCCACTTGATATGTAGGAAAACACATTCAGTATATACAACTCTGTACCGAATGTGGGGATGTAAAGGCAGCCACAAATGAACACAAGATGTAGCAAATAGTTTGAGAGAGGTAATTAAACTTCCGAGAAACATAGTATCACACAGTGCATTAAAGCAAGATAATGTAATAAGAAATTCGGAGCATGGAAAAGCCCATAAACTATAAACACAGTAATGCTGAGACATTCAACTCTAACTGTCGGCTTGATTCCTTCTCAACTCTTGGACATCATATATGATATGCTGGGCAAAATACTTGCACATCTCCAGTGATCATTTGTTAAAGAGACGCTTTTCGGGAAAAAGTAAGTTTATTATTTACGTACAGCATACATAAATACATAATACAGAACATAAATTCATGGCCATTATTACAGTACTTGGCTGATAAATAAAAGGAAACAACACTAAGTATACAATACATTTCTTCGATATCTGGACCCGAGGATACCTAGCAAAACTATTTACCACGAACCATGAGAAAGAAAATCATAGAATATGCAACAACAATTTATGTACATTTTGGAGTTGTGCGCATTCCTATCAACCTCCCATGCTGCAGGACAGGCGAGAATGCAAGCCATAAGAGTCTTCTTTGGCATTGTCGCTTGACGCAAGCAAATTCACCTGCATATTTCAAACTTCAGCTAGTTGAAAGATTCAAAAGAAGATTGAAAAATCAGCTCCACAAAGAAGAGGGCAAACAAAAAAAGGCGAAGGCAAAGAATTACCTTAACAATTTCGGAGTTTGAACTGGGACGTATATAGGCTGCTAAAATACTCATATTAAAGTCCTGGGAATAAAAAATAGGAAGCAAATAATCACTGAATATCAAGAAAAGAAGGAATTTCTTGGCATATAAAGATCTAAAATGCATATAGACATTTGGTTTATCGATGAAACTGAAAATACACTCCTGGGAAATTGTCTCTTCATTTTTGTGGTAAGTGGTTATCCACTTTCAAGACAACATTAAAGTTAACCCAACAGGAGTTTGAAATTAGAAAAATAATTTAAGTGGCTGTTCTTATATCATCTAAGCCAAAATAATCTAAACCAAAGGAGCAGTTCGGCTACTTTATCTTCGCATACCCATCATGCACGTCCGCATATTTATACAGGTTCATTATTTACTATTCTTCGATAGCTACAAGTGTGCACATATGCATTTAAGGAAAAACCTAGACTATAGTCTTTTCTGGTCATCTTCCTCCTTAATAACCTAGTAGAGGGACCTACACCTAAAATCCTCTGTAAGTATTCCCAAATAAACTAATCAAAAAAATGCCCAAAAATGGATGAACTGTACTAGATACCATTTCAATGCCCTAAAGAGACCCAATATCGAATATAAAAAGGTAAAGAAAGTAGAAAAAGACAGGTCAAGTTTCAAGTATATAAAAAATCAAACATCTGTGGAGTAGAAAAACAACGAATCGTGAAAAGACACTTTTAAGTTCTACGATAGGCAATAAGCCAATTTTATATAATCCCCAGTCGTAGCTGATGAAGGCTTAGTGTTCTGTGGACAAAAAAGAGGTAAAAGTTACAGAAAATGGTATGAAACAAAAGCTGAATTATACATCTTTAAACGTAATATATATCAACATCATCAACTAGGAGAAAATTACCTATGAAGTATGAACCATGAAACAAGGCTAGTTCCTTGGAAAATCACATTTAGTTTTGACTATGTTCAAGCCAACATGACAACCAATTGTATTAACCATCCCCGTTTTGGATGTAGACACATCCAAGAGGAGCAGTATCTTGAGTCAAACGCAAGGAGGTAGAACTCTCATACAAAACATCTTATTCGGAAAACCATTAATGAGAGACAAAATTGCCTTTGTGCTTCAATAAGTAAATCCCTGGAATGGTATGTGAAAATCCCATCATTCTCAAATCTGTAGCACCTACTATTGGTGCAAGGATTGGCAGTAAATGGAAATGAGGAAATAGAGCAGCAACCACTTCTTGCAAGAAGTACTAGACGAAATTGGGTGGGAGAAGAGAGGAAGGTGAGGTAAAAAGAAGAAGCACAAGAAAAAAGAAATAAAACTATGTCCCGCAATTTCCTCCTCTAAATATGCAAATCATGGGATGAACTGGACTTCCTTTCACTATATCGCTTTAAAATTTGAAGAAAAGAAAAACCAGAGAGCCTAACAAAGTACAGAACTCACCCTAAAAGGATCACCCCTCAAAGACTGCACAAACATCGAAGCCTCTGCCCCTTTACCCTGCATAACAGCAAAAATACAATCTTTGTAACTGCAGAAATGGTAATGATTTGGACAACAGATCAATATTACACAATATATGGGAGTAAACTAACATCTAGAATCAACAACTAATCTGATATCCCACCATTTTAATAAAATATACTCCACGCAAATGACTTTCCTTTTTCATATCAGCACCTCTCTCTCTCTCTCTCACACACACACACACACACATGCACGCACGTTTATTCATTGGAGTGCACGCGCAAGGAAAATAAGGAGATCCCAAGAACCTTAGAGAAAGGAAACTCAATGGGCTCTGGAGAGAGATACTAATAAAATAGCAGCATACATTTAGGTGCCACTGCTCGCATCCACCCTTTTGCACTCCCTTTTTTTAGCAGGATCCCTTATCCTGCATTTCCGATGAAAACCTATAAACTAGCTAGCAATTTCCAAGGGAATTCATGTCTTCAGTTTCACAATGATTTAATTAATTCCAATATTCATACTTCCAGATGTAGTCCTTCCGCCAAATTTATTTTTTTTGTGAGCAAGTAATTTATTAACAAAAGGCATAAAGGAAATGCTGCCCGTATACAAGAAAGGCCACGAGACAAAAAGGCCCAATACACTCTCCTAAGAAGTTCAAACCATTCTAAAAATTGGGCAATAGAACCAAAAAACTTTTAATTCTAAACAAAGGCTTTTCGACCCCTTCAAAACATCTCAAGTTTCTTTCCCGCCATAAAACCCACATCAAACAAAGCGGAGTCAAGGCCCAAACATGCAAAATTGATAAACATTTGAGATTCTTTTTTCTCAAGAATATCAACCTGGATTAACTATTTAGATTGTTCATCCATTTTAATAGCAAGATGACATAGTCTCTCGGTAGATTAATGTTCTCGTAGAATGTGTGGTGATCAGAGGAGCACTAACACATTTACCAGCCTCACGTATCTGTGTCCGACACGTGTCGGTCACGGACCCAACATGACACTCTCCGGACATGTGTCAGACAGGCCTAAATATGTCTAATGTATATATTCTATATCTTTTACTCGGACGCATTGAGGATTCTCTAGGACACGTTGGTATACTCTTGGGACATGCTAAGGACACATTAGGAAGTTACAATATGTAATTCTTATACCTCCATAGATGTATAGTTCATGAACTTATATAGGGACCGTTGATTTGTATCATCATAGTATTAATCCTAATGTGAAAAGAGAATGTTTTTCAACATGTTGCCAATGTGTCTGTGTCCTAGCTTTTTTACGAAATGAAGTGCCCGTGTCGTGTCTATATACCGTGTCCTTGTCCGTGCTTCTTAGGTGGAGGTCATAAGAAGGTGGATAATCCACAGATTGCATGGCCACAAAGTTCTTAAGACCTTGAAGGTTGCTTTTCTCGTATCTGGGTTCCATCTTTTTTTTTTCCTTCTTAAAATATAATGGGAAACTCATCCTAGAGTGCAGAGCAAGCAAACTGAATGTTACTCCATTAGAGCTCCTGTTCATAGTCATCATCACTTGTGCTCCTGTTTCTGAGCTTCCTGCATTGTTGTTTGTTTTAGGCCCTCACTGCTGGAAGCCTGGAAATATACTTTACCGTATGGTACTATACTAGGCAGTTATCCTTGTTCCACATATTGTACTTATTACAAATGTTCCCCAGAAAACAATTGAGCATTGAATTAAAATGGAGAAAATTTGAGACACTTGTCGTTAGGAGCTCTGGCTGCGAAACATGGTTTCTCTAAATGGCGACATTCCAAGGATTAAAGAAGCAATTAGACAGAAGGATTGCGTGGCAACAGGAGTCTAGAGTCGATGCTTGAAGAGCAACGATTATTGCACAACATCAATACACTACAGAATGCATAGCCCACTAAGACCATTTGTATGGATAAAAGTCACGAAGGTCATAATGCAACTTACATAAGCCATAAAATAGTTAATAGTTATAGGAACTGCACATCACTTTCATTTGATACTGCACCACAACAGCATTTGCAGATACTTTCACCTCTAGACGTCTACAAAAAAGTTCTAGGAACTACACCGCGATAGCCTTTGCAATTCCCAATAACTATAAGCTAGCTGTCCAGACTAAACTTTTCACACTGCACAAATACTTCCATAACATGGCACTGGACACCACACTAATTAGATGGTTCACTTCACTAAAAAATACCTGCTTTAAAGAAATCTCATTATTCAACAGTATGGTGCAGCTTAACTCATTTTCACTATCCAATTTCTGCTAATTCCATCAATCTCTTCTTTTACCCACGTTTTGCAGGACTCTGCAAGGAACTACCATTAAGTACATCAAATTTATGACATGCAACATCTGGACACAACCGCTCCATCTGCTTTGTTTTGTTTTTGAAATACCCAACCATGCACTCCACAATGCCTAGAGCACGAAAAGAGCCACAATATGAAAGGTAAATAACAGAGACATATTGTGATACAATTTTCATTTCTTTGTACGCTCACGAGAAATATAAAACCACAAAAAGTTAACCTATGTAGCACCGACACTCCAAAAGGGCGCCGTGTCCACGTATTGGACACGGGGACACGGGGACACGGCGGGGACACGCGGGGAAACGTATTGGACACGCCACGTGGCGTGTCCAATAATTTTTATTATTTTTTGATAGGGGACACGGCGGGGACACGGCTGGGGACACGGCGGGGGACACGGCGGGGACACGGCTGGGGTCAAAATGAATATTTTTTAAAATTTTGGGGGTTAATATGAAATTATTCAAAATATTTGGGTTAAACTGTAATTTTTCCTTTAAAAAAAAGTTATACAATTTGTGAACTTATTCATATACAATGGTTCATAATTTTTAATATATATATGTAAATATATTTATTTATTATTTATTTATACACGTGGCGTGTCCCCCGCCGTGTCCGTATCCCCATTTTTTTAGAATTGCCGTGTCCCGTGTCCGTGTCCGTATCCGTGTCCGTATCCGTTTCCGTGTCCGTGCTACATAGAAGTTAACCACCTAATTAAATTTGGCAACCCAAATGCTCATGGAATCGCTTTTCAACTTGTGGGAACATAAATAGAACATATTTCTTGTATTCCAGTGCTATTTGGATGCATATTACAAGACATCATATTTTCCATATCATGCCACACTAAAAAGTGGTAAACAATAAAACAAAAGATGGCAGAGCAGGGATATTTTGATGTTCAACAACCAAATGAAACTACCATACTAAGTTTGAAAGAAACACCTTTTTTATTCACTTTGGAAAACAAAAGGAGGAGATTTTTTTTCATTTGTGCATTTAAGCATGCAATATATGCAGCCATGTTTGGACTGTATACATTGTTGGGTGCATTTTCCTAACAATTTAAACTTTTGGGACAATTGGTAACTTAACATGGTATCGGAACTTAGGTTGTGATAGGTCTTGAGTCAAGCCTCTTTGCCTACGTTTATTCCTGTTTGCATTATACTTCTCCCCTTTGCATTCTTTTATTATATGTATGAATGTTTGTATCTCCAAGCCCAAGATGGATTGCACGTGAGGGGGGGTGACAGATAGCTTGATATAAATTGTTGAACCCATTTCCTAATAGCTTAAGCTTTTGGGACAATTGGTAACTTAATAGAGACGTGAGACGACCTTTCATTCATCATCCAATAGCACAGTTACACATGGAAGTGCAACTCAAGCGGAACAAGAAGATTTACCTCCAATGATAAATCCCTTAAGCGTCTTCCAGTTTGAGCACAACAAATACGTACTACATTTTCATCACAGCTTCCACTAATGACATAGTCTCTTCCATTCATGTAATAAGAACGAGTGTAATTTTGTGAGCTTCCTGTTGAAACTATGTTAAAGTCCAGATGAAGCCTCCCATCAGCAGCCAAAAGTTGTTTAACCTGATAACAACTGGAAGTTAATAAATAATAATAATTGACGGCATGATGCAATAGATCACGGTTACACTTGGGCTAAATATCCCAAGTAAGTGTCCATTGAGCTTAGCACATTCAATCCAATAAAAAAACTATCATTTTCTAACCCTGAAGAGTAAATGATTTCCACTAGAGATTCAAATTCAAAAAGCATACATAGAAATGACAATTGATGCTAAAAAAGAAAAGAAACAGAGAACGAAAGAATGGGGGAAAATAACAAGTCGTAATAAAGACAGAAAAGATGCAAGCTACTATATCCAATTATCCAATCAAAGGGGTCATCGTGATTGGTATATGAGGATTAGATGCGAACAAAGTAAACTCATGCAGTTGATTCTCAGTTCTCTTAAAAATTACCTCATTGTCAACGGCTGACACAAGAAGATAGTGGTCATCGGGGGAAAAGCATACCATCACATTTCCTCGAGAGCTTGCAGCCGTATAGCAAGGGAAAATTGGTTTTTGTCTCAGATCCCACATCTTAACATCCTGATCAAAGGATGACGTAGCAAAAATGGAAGGAGAATGGTTTGCAAACTTAACAACATTAATGTGCTCTCGGTGCATGTCAACGAACACTTGCAAGCGTCTTCCACAGCCAATGTCATACAAAGCAACATTTTTCGAGTACCCACTTGTGAGAAACCATTCATCCGTTGAGTTTACATGAACAGATGTCAACTGATCAAACTCATCAAAGGTAACAGAATGGGCACTGGAATTGGTTCCCTTGTTTCTTGAAGAAATAGGCTTAATGTCACACAATTTTAGCGAACCATTGTCTGAACCAGCAATGAGCTGCAATTGATCAACAGAAAAGATAAAGTATACAAAATGAAACTTGAAGTCAACAACAGCAAGGCAAGTGTGGATGTCATTGTATTAATCTGATTCTATCATGAATTAACCAATTAGAATATCCACAAAAAAGCCGTCTTCAGAGGGCAATTTTGATCTTAAGTTCACATCAGGAATATAAAGGCATAAGACTAACTGCAGTGATACTGAAACATTTGTTATGCCAATCACTCCCTTAAGTGATGGGATTTCCCTCTATTTTGCAAGTTCCTTTTTCTAACAAAATCATTGGCCCAACCATTTTTCCATAACATCAAGTTCCATTAAGACAGCCCTGCTTATTGATTCCAACTGAAAAGTCTCTAGAGGTAACTGGTAGACTTTTCTTCCACAAGGTTCATATTCCTATTAGAAGCCGCCGAAAAGCGGCACAAACTGTGTTGGCACTTGGGACCTTAGCTGGATTTGATTGAAACCTAGATGAACATGATACCAGCCGAGAAAATTTACTCAAGTAGCCTCTCACCTAAATAGTTATCTTCCATATCCTCAGCAATGTGCATGTTGATTGGACCTCACAAAATTTTATCTCAGTTTTTGCGTTTATGCTACCTTAGAGAAAAGATCAAAATGAACAAGCTATTTTCCCGTGGAACATAATTCAGCTGGGGTTTACAGATTGTGTGTGTGCATGTGTGTGGGAACCAAGCCATCACATTCTTGAACCTATCATGTGACATTTTAAATAACCCTGCACTCGAGACATAAGATGATTGTTTTCATACATGCCAAATGTGTATTTGCAATATTTTGATGGACAGAAGAATTTGGGGGAAAGGGAAAACTATACTAACAAATAATTAAACTTGGGTTATTGAAGAGCGAAGTTGAACCCATAGGGACTTGTGCTTTTTATAGGAAAAACGTACGAATTGAACTTAGGTTAACAAATTTGTCATTTTTTCTCTAAACTAAAAATTAAACTAGCAATGGGAAAAACAAATAACAAAGAATTAAACTATCATGGAAGAGTAAGTAGAGATTACCGGTTGAGAAAAGTAACTAAGGTTTCGGAATCCAAACCCATGACCATATATCAATCAATCTTATGCAATGTGGTGGCGAACCAATACAAGTCTAACTTCTGTTGATTGGATACAGTTTGAAAGATATCATACCTTGGATGGATACCTTTTGAGCCAGCATAGTCCCAGCACACTATTCATTCCTCCCAGTGATGGGATGTAACTAACAATTTTTCCATTTTCATGATTGATGACAACTACTTCCCCATCCAAAGTACCAAAAGCCATAAGACTCGAGTCAGAAGGATGGTATTCAAATTGCCGTGGACGGAAACTTCTGCTTTCATATCCTGAAATAGAAAGCGGATGCAAGAGAGGCCACGCAGAAGAACCAACTTTTGCAGCGGAAAGTGACCTGGAAAAGAAACATTGAGACTTTGCCGAAACATACAATGGCTTCCGCCTCCAATTTTGTGAGTTTGTACAGCTAGCTCTAATTTCACGCTTATGCAAGATACTGACAACACTCTCCTTATTCTTCCTCTTGTATGGAAGGTACTCAAAGTGTTGTGAAAAGATACCATTGGCTCTCTCTTTATCAGTTTTTTCAATGGACAAGTTATCGAGAACTTTCAAACTGGGTAGTGAAGCTACCATGTACTCTCTGTAATGTTTCTCATAGCATATTGGCGAAGGATTACACGCAATATATTTCTTCGGCACTGTAGATGTGGTGTGTCTAGAGTTGGAGGACCCATCCTCATCTTGCATTGCCAATGTCCCAAAAGAGATCTGCCATGACAAATTCAGAAGTTGCATTACCAAGTACTAAGCACTATTGAGAACTATTCTATCACCAATTGCCCCCAAAGCTTTACGAAATAGACCTAACAATGCCTATCTGCTAGCCAACACCCTCTCTCAGGTGCAACCTTTCTTGCACGTGTAGATGCAAACATCCGTGCATAGAGAGAAGCAGGATGCAAATAGAGAAGGAAAAGAAGACTGGATAGACTTGAATCCAAAACCCTGTAGAACCTAAAGTTCTGATGCCATAACAAATCATCAATTATACCAAAAGCTAAGTTGTTAGGAAATGAGGCCAACAACGTATATCAAGCTATCCAAAAAAAAACTACACAGGAGAAGGAGGTTGTTGGACACCACAAGCAAACATGTGAAGACATAGTTTCTTTAGAACAGAGTACGTAATGCTGGAAAACGTACCAACAAAGAATCACTGCCAAAAAAATAGATGAGTTCAAGAAACATAACCATTCTCGAATCCAATAAATAATCTTGCACGTGCTACAACATAAATCTGTTTCCATGAATGATGTACCCCTTTTGTACCCAGCTTTACAAAAGGGGTACAATTTGTGGCGGCATTCAACGTTTTCATGTCAAATCATTACAAACCAAATGTATGATTACATATGTTTACCTCAGTTTGCAAATCAACCAACCCATTCCACTGAGGAATGACATCAGAATATGCACCCAACATGCTAGTTTCCCTTGGGTGATTTGTAAAATCCACTTCACTATCATCTGATGTATCCTCATAAACGCTTTCAACTTCATCGAATAAATCAGCCTCTTCTGAGTTTAGATAGTGATAATAATCTTCATCAAAAGAGGATGGTGCTCCAACACGAATTTCACTGTCCATCTGAACTGAATCAATACTCTTCCCACCAGTTGAACCAGGACAAGGCCCTGTGTCATCACAACACAAGCATTTCTGAAAGCGGAGTTCCACCAAAGAAGGAAGCTTCAACAGTGCAGAACTAGTTGTCCAGAGATTTGCGATTCTTGTCTCACATAATGAAAGGCAGTTCAGATTTGGCATACAAGTAAAACAATCCTTCCGCAAACTTGTCAGCGAGCTGCTGAAATCGAGGTTAAGGGAGCGTAAATAAATGAACTTCCCAACCATATTGAGCTTCCGGAAATGGGAGGACCTCAAGTTTAACACTTGGCATGTCAAACCTCTTTGAGAAAGATCCCTAAAGATGATGGAAAAACAATGAGTGCTCATCACACTAGTACATAGAACCATGATCTAAAAAATGTAAGATGCCTTAAAATGCAGACTACCACATTCTAGAACAGAATAAAATCCTAAGCCTGCAAAGTAACTGTAAAGTGCTCCACAAAGAAACTAACACATCAGAACCTCTACGAACTTGCAAGATTGCAACTGATTAACTATTACATGACCTGGAAACTGAGAGTCATTAGAAACTTAGAATGGCAAAAGTAAAAAAGGTTTTTCCACTTTGGACACCAGCATATTAATCATTATATTTCATTCTCTGTGGAATATATCTCAATAACAAATCCATAATTTTCAGTTCAGTAATAACCACCAAATGAATGACAATAATGTAATTTTTTGGTAAGTAAAAATATTATCCCCACAACAATAATGCAGATAGCAACTCCAGTTAGCTTTCTTTAATATAGTATTGAAATGTTATAAAGCACTGAATGTCCACTTAAGCACCACCACATACCGCAAAAATTCCTTCCCAAAGGACGCATCCCTGATATTGACGACTCTAAGTTTTTGATTGATAGCTCGCAACAACAACAAAACATATTCTCCATTCAAGTCACAGGACGAATAATGAAATATATCAACTGCATCAATATCAGAAGTGCCGATTTCCATAAACATATCGAGAAGTGGAAGGAAATCAGCATCTTTCAAGTCATCCAAGAAAACCACAAGGCTGCAAAGCTGGTGGCGGGCTTTCTTAGCTTCAGCCTGACTAAGAAAACAGCTTATGTTAGGAAGGAAACTAAACATAGTGATACTGATGCTATAGAAAATCAAATAAATAAGAGAATTGTTGTAGTTTTTACGATATCCAGAAAGACCAGAACCAAAACTTCCAAAGTATGAGCGCACACACAGAGAAAGTTAATGCTCAGGAATAACTTGTTTGTTGGATGCAAGTACCAGGACAGAGTTGAGAGAGAGTGGACCATTTGATTGATCACTGAAATTTTTTCCACACACACTACTGCTGACCACAGGTATCTACAATTAGAATAGGATTCAAGAAACTGTTGTGTTGACTATTTTAATTTCATCTATGACTTCCAATTCTAAGTTCTAACTAAACAAAATTGACCAATTTCAAAAGGGGAAAATGCTGTACAAACCTTCAAAATTCCATCCTAACGTATTTTATTTCTATTTTATTGTTTCTTCGTAGCTGTTTTACGAACTTCTCTAGGTGACCAAGACCAACAAGAACAACCAAATTAATAAAAACAAACAATCATCAGTAGTAGCAGCGAACGATGAGACAAGAGGACCATTAATTGCCAGAAGCACAACAATGTGAATCACCAGGGACCCAACGCACACTTATCCACATAACCACACTCTACTGCTTAGTCCTCCAACGGAATTCCTTCCCTTTTATTTCGGAACATCAGAAAAATCAAAAGACCTCTTTCTTTTGGTTGCAAAGGCACAATGAGCCATGAAATGCCAATTTTACTTCTGCAGTACTATCACTCCTGGACTAAGGACTAATATACACCCAAACTTTTCCAGACAAGACTAATTCAATCTCAATTCAACACAAAAACTACAAATTAGAATTGCGAAGAAAGTATAGTAATGCAAAAGAATATTGCCAAGAAATGGTTGAGGAAGACAAAGAAAGATGTTACAGTCACAAACCTTGAAGAAAGCTGACAAAAGAGCTTTATTAGGCACCACACCATGCCTCCAACAACAGTCATTGTACCTGGAATGAAGACCACAATCAGCATAACTAAAGCTATTTGGGGAATCATTGACTTAAAATAGCAATCTAGAAAGAAAAAAAACACGAGACGTTATATACGCTATTCAAGAAAAGGGCATCCTGGGAGCAACAGAACGGTTACCAAAAGTGACCTGGCGGTCACAGCTTGAGTGCCGGGAACAGCCTTTCCGCTTGCAGGGTTAGGCTGCAATCTGCATACATCCAACCCTTACCAGACCTACAGTAGGGGGAGCCTTGTGCACTGGATGGCCTTTTTATTTTCATTTACTCAAGATGTCATCGCTGATATAAAAAATACTAAACCCCTTTCTCAGCTATAAAAAAAATATCTATAACATGTTCAGAATTTTCCTTCGTTTCTTTCTTTCTACAACATTAGGAATAAACCACAATGTGATCACATGCAGAATTCATCAAACTAGCAATAAGAATTATTTTCCGCTCGTTTACTACATCTGAAACTTCAAATTCGTCTCTCTTTATCTTGATTTTCTTTTTCCTTCCACTGCGGTAGATGTTTTGTAACCTATCCACCAACAAGAAGATTGGCAATACAAAATATTTTCAGCACCTTGAATATGTCTGAAACTTCAAATTTTCTCTCTTTATCTTAATTTTCTGTTTCGTTCCAATGTGATCAATGTTTTGTAACTTATCCACTTTAAATTAACATCATCGCCAGTAAGATTTAGTTTCAGCTCGTTGAATATGTCTGAAACTTCAAATTTCTCTATCTTTATCTTAATCTTCCTCTTTCTTCCACTGCCGTCTATGCTTTGTAACTTATCCACTTCAAATTGACAGCAATATTAACAATAAGCTGTGTTCTAAAAGTCAGCCGACTTGCCCACGCCTAGCGCCTAGATTAGGCAGCCTAGTGGCTAAGCGGCCGACTAGTTGGCGCCTTGGTGCTAGGCGCCCGTTTCCACTGACTAGGGACTAAGCGATTTTTAGAACATCGGCAATAACAATTAAGCAATCTCTCTCTCTCTCTCTCTCTCTCTCTCTCTCTCTCTCTCTCTCTCTCTCTCAAACGCACAGTAATCATTCCCATCAATTTCGTCAAAAACGTGGAAAACCCAACAATGAGGAGCTGTTACCTTTGCTCGAATCCAGGTGGAGACAACGACTGTCTACTCGATCCAGGAACACGATCGGCCATGGCAATGATCGCGGTTTTCCCTTCCGTTTCTCCTCAGTTAACCCTCATCTCCAACGCATATACACACGTAGCACGTGTACCGTGTACCCATACACATCTGCAACAACAACAGGAGCAGAGAGAATCTTTACACGAACGATTCACAGAATTACCAGACGACCAGATGCGGCGATATGCTCGCAATTGGGCTCTTGCCTCTTGGGCTATTGTGAATATGGGCTTACAAGAGTTAGAGTACTCTTGGGCTATAGTGAATATGGGCTTACAAGAGTTTATATTATTTGGGCCAGACTCACCCGGACCGTTATAGCATAATGTAGGCTAAATGGATCCTGTTAACTCTTTGGAAATGCAGAATTTGCGACTACCAGAGGCCCCAACCACATGTATAGTTACTTTGATAACAAATCAACTACTCCCTATATTCCAAATTTTTAGTCGCTCGTTGTATCCTAACCGAATAAAAATTGGTTATAATTTTTAATTGATAATATTTTTTATCAATATGGATCTTATTTAATAGATCTCAATTTATTTTTGTAAATAATATTTTTAAAATCACCTAAAAGATTATGGATTACAAGATATAATCAATTAAAAAGTAGCACGAAATCTCTAAAAAGACAAATAAATTACGACAGACGGAGTGTATATTACTTTTCTCGACCTTTTGGCTAAGATCAACTATATATTGTTACTTGTGATGTCCAAGGAAGAGACGAGATAGTATATATGCTTGTACACGCCATATAAGTTCATACAAATGATTTTAAAATGATTGATAACTTAAAATTTTATAGTTTTAAGAAAAAAAAAGTTCAATCAAGGGACTTTTAAGGGCCAATTCATAAAATTTTCCTAAATTAACTTGGAAAACTAATATAAAATGTTCAAATTTTAGAGTTGTGCAGGGGCTCAGTTACCCGCAGCACCCGTGTCCGCCACTGATTTAATATGGACTAATGCATTGGATCCTTAAAGTGACTTTCGCACTCCACATTTAGCCCTTGGCCCACTCCATTTTTTGTCTTTATCCTAAATAAAATTACCAAACTATGTATTTTTGTTAGTGTTCATCCATTTTCTCACACATAGAAGTGTATTGTTGTATAATTTCAAATAAGAAAAAAAAATAAAAATAAAGTGTCAATGACTAAAAGTTGAGTGCTTAGTTCCAGAAACAAAATCACTAGGCTTCCGGCCTAGACCAACTACTCTTTTTTCCTTTTGTATGTCTGTTCCCCAAATTTGTTAAAAAAAAATTGCATTAGCTCTACACAAATTGTGGAAAATACACAAAAGAAGCGATCAACTTGGCCCTTTGAAATCAAAAGAATTTATAGTTTTGCCATGAGATTAAAATGCTTTTCCATTAGCCTTAATATATATATAGAAATCTGAAAACAATTTTTACCTTATATTATACCTCTTTGCAAGATTCAGAGATCCACAGCTTATTGGGGGAGTCGTATTTTACAACTCGATGTGAGTCAATTCAGACATTTTTGTTGCGCTCTTTCGTTGTACAATTAAAATTCTTTAAGAACTATACAGTATAATTAATCTTTATTTTCTCTCCAAAAAAGCCCATTAAAGTCTGTCACAAATTATTACTAGCTATTATTAGAAGAACAAAATGAAAAGTCTACGAAACCTACTCCTATCGAAACAATGGTGGTAAGGTCGAAAACAACTGTACACTTTAAGTTTCTACTTTGGTGTCAATAATTCAATTCTTTCTTGTCTTATTACTGTACTAATAATATATTAATAGTCTAGCTTTGTAGTAGCATTTTGCATTACTCTCCATAATAATTGTCAAAAGGAAATAAACCCTCTCCTACCTCTCGACCAACCCTATCTCTATGGAATGATCTAGAAATTGAATTTGGAAATCTTGCGGGGTGCAAAACAGCCGATTCAGCCATTCATTTTGGCGTCGGATTTTATCTGAGATACTATTGATCTATATCATTACATTCTTTAGATTAAAATCTGAGCCGTCCGTTACTGAAATGAATGATCGAATCAGCTGTCCTGAGAGAAACCGTGAGAAACATTGTACAATTGTTTGGGAGTACTCTCACACGTTGGTTCTCGAATCATTATCAATCATTTTCACAGTTATTGGTCTCAACACATGCCTAGCTTGAGCATGGTGACTTTTCTCTTCACCAGAAAGGGAATGGAGGACCACAAGAGCACTCCACGAGTTATGCCCTTCTTGTGAAAGTTTGCATGCAGTGGCTCCAATGGGGTAGCGTGGGGAAGATGATGACGAAATGGATCTGACTCCACATAATGCTAGGGTCCAGACAGTCCAAAAATAAACAGCTTCAAATTTAGGAAAAAAGTACTCCACTAAAAATTAAAAGAAAAAAGAGTACAGAATTTTACTAGATATTTTTATGACTTTTCAACTTGATGATAATACTGATTGTGCCCTCTGGCCTTTTCGGTCCCCTTGATGTGCTGGATTAGACAGCCCCAATTTCACGAAAGGGCAAAAGGGGGTCTGATCTCCTCTGTCCTCAACCGAGGGGTTTTCAGGAGTTAGATTTTGTGTTTTTTTTTTTGTTTTCATGTTTTAAATTTAATAACCGAAAAATTCATCAACACAGATGCACATATTTCGGCACAAAAAATCCTGTCTCAGATAAAAGAAGTGACCTATGAAAGTGTCTAATGTTGTGTGGGTTTCCTATTTTATGGTTTGTATCATTTTTATCTATATTAAAAAGAGAGCGGTTTTTTTTTTTACAAGCCGAGCATCTTCTCAGGTCGTTTAATCATATTTTTTTGTTCAAGTTATAGAAATTCAGAGAAGAAGAACTTTTTTTTTTTGTCACAACGATATGAATTAGTGGGTTTAGTGAGTTGTTAGGGGGGAGGAGAGAGGAGGGGAGGCCACCGCATGAGTGGGGCAGGCTTGGGAAACGAACTAAGGCCAAACGAATGGAACAAATGATGCTCGACCAACTGAGACACCACCCACATTCAAACTTCAATAACCCATTTCATTACCAAATCTCCTCTCTCCCTTTCCACGTTAGTAATATCTACTCTCTGGAAGTTGTGGATGATTTTTTGTCATTACTTTGTAGTTAAGTTTTCTCCACCAAACTATATTTTAGAAAACTTTTTTGTACTGTTTTGGGCCTTAGATGTCGAAAATGTATTGGGTGTTTTGATTCAATTGAAAAAACTTAACTAAAGACAATGGCCCTGTTCTTTTCAAAATTTAATTTGTTTTAACTTTGTTTTCTAATCATTACTTTATATCTTTCTCCGATCATTATCGTATTTTTTAAATTATTAATTTTATTTCTCTCTCTATCTCTCCACTCATTACCCATCTCTCCAATCATTACTCTATTTCTCGCTCTATCCACTACCAAAAGAACAATGCTACTTACATAACAATTCAAACACAATAATTTACGCAACCTCTTACATACATGTAGGATCCACACATAGTAGTGTGTGTGGAGTCCACATGTATGTGAGGGGTTGTGTTTGGTGTTGTGTTTAGATTGTTGAGTGAATATCATTTTTGCTGTCGAAAACAAAAATATCCAAAGTTACTAAACGAACAAGACCAATTAATTGTAGGGGCCTAGGGGGGAAAGATAGTGAAACAAGGCCTCAATAATCGCAATCATCTCTTCTCATATTCTCACATTTTTGTAATATCACCAACACTATATTTCGGGCTTGGCCCATTGGGTGTTTTTGGATTTTGTCCCATTACGTGTTTTTTTAATCCAAATTTTAGTTGAATCCCCTTTCTCTCTCTCCCAACTTAATGTACCATAACCATTTGTCAAGTTTTCTTCAATAAACTTTTTACCTATAAAAAAAAACCTCAATCAAAATCTCAACTTTATGTGGGTCTCTTTTCTGCACTAAACTCCACTAACCCATACACCTTTAAAATCTACGATCATGAATTAAAATGGTTTTGTTTTGTTTGTTTTGTTTTTTTGGATGAGCAGCTATGTGAATCGATCTTTTTGTTCATCAAGTGAATTTTTGGTTTGGATGTTTATGATTATGGGAAAGTTGATGTGAATTTCGAATTTGAATATGAAAGAAACTGATTACTAGTAATTAGGGCAATCCCTAGTTCGGTTATATTTTTTAGAAAATTAGTCTTAGGTCGATTATTTTTTTCCTACCTACATATAAAGAAAAAAATACCAGTAGTCCTGTTATCGGAAGTCAAATATTCTCTCCGTCCCTTTTTAAGTGTTCTTTTTCATAATTCAAATTTATTAAGGAGATATCATTATTATATCTTTCAAATCAACTTTTATCTCCACTTACCAAAATTATCTTCCACTTTTTTTTTGAAAGGCAAAAAAATTTCATTAATCTCTGAAAATGTTACAAAGATTAATAGGAACAAGGAATGATGACATCAAATTCCTAACCCGAGACCCATTAACAAGGAATGTTTCAAAGATTATCCTTCACTTTTACCCATTAACTCTTTAAAAAGATAAAATGATGATTGAATAAACTTTTATCTATTACTCCGTAATTTTTTAAAATGGACACTTATATATTAAGGGATAACAAAAAATAGAGTACTATTCTTTAAACTATAGGAAATGAATTTTGGTTCCATGCACATAATTGTGCACAGTGGGGTAGCGTTTAGTTATATAACTTTAGACTTAAGCTTCATCGTTATACTTTTATTATAAATAATTAAAATACAACAAGTAGACTATCATCGGAATATGCCAATAGTGGATGCAAATGAGGCGAGCTTTTTATAGTGTTTCAATTCGGCCCGTTTATTAGATGAGCATAAATTCTAGTTCGGCTCATTTGTAAACAAGCCGAACTCATGTACGTACCAAACAAGCATCTAGTATAAAGGAGTTGACCTTGTATAAACAAGCCAAGCTTTAGAGTAATGTCGAGCCTGACTCGTTTACCATACGAACCTAAATACTCAAGTTCGAGCTTGACTGATTACTAAAAGAGTCAATCCAAGCCTTAACTAGACGAGCCTCGAATTGCTTGTAAGCAACTTGGTTTGTTTGCAGCCCTAAATACCAATACTGTCAGAAAAACTTATTCAATATGGTGGGTGCCTCAAACTCTCTCTTCACAACACATTTTTATGGAGCCCATCGTAGAAAAATATGAAGTGCACACAAACGACAAATAGAAAAATATGAAGTGCACACAAACGACAAATAGAAAAATATGAAGTGCACACAAACGACAAACGTGTGATAAAAAGAGAGTTGGGACACTCACCTACCATGCCCAAGACGCCGAATAATCACTCCAATGCTGCAGTGACGACGAGATCACACCACCGAGAGCTACAACCTTCTTTTTCACAGTGTCTCTATCCAGGTGTATGCACATCACGTGCCATGCCGCGTAAATTAGAAGGTTGTCGGATGGGTTAGTTAGAAATGGAAAAGGTTTTTGGTTTGGGACCCATAGAAACTATTCCCTTAGCTTCGTGCAGACTCTGACTTTTCAGCATTCACATCTCTCCTTCTACTCCCTCTCTCTAGAGCGTTCACAATATAATAATTAAAATTTATCGCATCACATTTTAATTATTCATTTAGAGGTTATTAAAATTTATAATGTCAAGTCCTATATTGTTTACTTTGAGCTCATAATCAAAATGGATTGGCAAAAATTTAAATTTAAACAGTCAGTTTTTTTCCTCAATTTAATGGTCTACATTGAATGGAATTCTAGGAAAATAAGTGAAAGTGGAGATCGAGCATTTGTTAAAATTCATAAAGTGATCACTATTGTTAAATGCACAACCACTTGTCAAAGTGGAGAGTGAGTTTTATTCTCCCATGATGGGTGTACTTGATTGAGAATATGAGGTTCAAAAAATTTGGTTATTGACAAAAAGTTGCTAGTTTTGATTATTCAAATACCAAAATTTAATGAGTTGTTAAAAGGTTACTAGGTTTGGTTATTACAATGTAAGCATTTTTTTGAGCACACATTGCTAATTTTAGAAACCTTTTATTTTGATTATTACATTGTGGATGCTCTAACGAGCTAGCCACCAAGAAACCACCAAAATCCAGCTTCACCAATCTCGCAGAAATTGCGTGAGAAGTAGCAGGAGCTACAGTTCCTCGTTGAAAGACACGAGAAACTGTTCACTCACCCCAGCCCCTTCCTCTCGCCCATTCAACTAGTAGAGAGAGAAAGAGAGAGAGAGAGAGAGAGAGGGGTTTCAATCTTGGGGTTGATCTTCCAAGGTTCGATTTTGGGGGTTGATCTTCTGATCAACGGAGAGGGGCCATAGATGTTTTTCTGCATCTCAATTGCAGAAGAAAAAATAATTGAAGAAGATGAAGATGGACGAGAGAGAAAGGGGGCGGACCGGCGGTGGTCCATTTGGTGGTGCATTTGTGGAATTTGCGGGCGGTGGTTTACAGAGAGAGTGAGGAAAATGATGGGTTTACCAGGGAAATAGAGTAAAGTTGGAGAGAGAGGAGTAAAGTGACAGATGGGTTTGGACCGTTGGTTTTGCTGGCTTTTTTTTTCTAATAAAGAAACAATATTTTTAATGGTATATTTTTGATATAAAAATTTTGATGCAGGAGACATTTTAAAAATGAGTAGCTAAAGTAATAAAGTAACTTTTTGAAGTGTAATTTAGTCCAAAATATAGGAATCCTAATGCGGATGCTCCTTAGGAGCCTTAGCCAAACTTTTAAAATTGAGCCATTTTTGCTAGACTGTTATAAAGGGTATTTTCCGGAACCCAAAATAAGTCCTTATTTTTTAAGAAGACAATTTCAAGTTCAAAAATTATGGGTTTATTGAAATCTAAAAATATGCAATATAGATTTTGTTTGGAAGATTTCGATGAGATCTTTTATACGATGTAAAAAAAATTGAAAAATTATTTTTCATTTACTTTATTTTTGAGTTTGAAAATGTGAAATAAGCTGCTTATTTTTTGAGAAGGTTTCTGGAACGGGGCCTAAATTGAAAGGCCCCTTAAAATTTGAAATAAGCAGCTGCTTCAACTTTAGTTGAAGGCCAACTCTGTTTGTGCAAATTTAAGTGTGCATAAACCAGTAAGACTAACTAAAAACCAATGGATGTTTCAGGCCAGCACAACATGCACTATTCATATACTAGTAGAAACACAATAATCTACAGAGAGGCCTAGGGCCGTGAACGAATCAAGCAGCTCGCAAGTTCGGCTCGGCTCACTTAATGAACGAGTCGAGCTCGTTCGACAAAAGCTCGGCTTATTAAGGGAGGCTCAACTCAATTAAAAAATCTCGTTTAGTAAATGACTAAGCTCGACTCGTTAATATTCGAGCTTCAATTTTTGGCTCGTTCAAGCTCGAGCTCAACTCGACTCGACTTGTTCACAGCCCTGGTCAGCCTAACCGAATCAAAGTTGGGCCGGAACTTTGTTTTCACCTTGCGCTCTGACCAGGACAAAACAAAAGGCAAACGTTAAGTGAGAAAATCCAAATAGTTATCTATTAAACTAACTAGTACAACGGGAAAAGGAAAAAAAAAACCTATCTGTCCAGTCTAGTAGTACTCCTATAATATTGCAACTGAAGAACATGCCTAAAAGTATGTGTATTTAATTTTGCAACTGAAGAATACAGTGGGCGACAAATCCCCCCAATTGATTTGTATTCAATTCAAAGACAAACACAGGGGCATATCCTTACACTTGGTGAGTGAGTTGGTGGTCAAAATAATCAACATAGTGTCTTAAGAGTAATTTAAGTTGATAAACCTAATCTTAATGAGTTAACAGCAAAAAGGCTTGACAAGGATCCTTTGTCCTGAAGCAAAGACCAAAGTCTGTCCAACATGGAAACATGCCCCTCCCGGGTCCAGTTGTACTGGAGGGCGTGTTTTGCTAATTAAAAAAGTTAATTGAATTTAAAGCTGATTCTTTAACAAAATGAGAATTTAAAAGCATTAAATTGATTTTAACCATTATCGATCTTTTGATAAGTCAGGCGGGCCAGCTTACGCGCATCTTGAATAATTCTGGAGGTCCAATCTCACTGTCCACTTGTTAGGAGCTCAACTAAAGTCAGAACAAAGCTCCATATATATAGACTGGCCCTATAAGAGTTGATAGTACCTACGAGCCTCTCTGGATTGGGAAATCCTATAGTGCAAGGCACCCTGTAGAGCGCACATGGGCCATCGATCTTGACAATGAATGGTTGAGATATAATTTTTAATTATGACCGGTTAACCGGTCATAATTAATTTTGATCTGAACCATTGATTGATGAGATCGACGGCTGTGTGTCGCCCTACACATACACTACACGGCGTGCATTACAGCACCCCCAAATCCTGCCTCTCCACAGAAGAGCGAAGCGAAGTTTGAGAGGTGTGGACTGGAGTGGAAAATAAAGTGACCGAGGACTCCAAACCCTAAAACTTCACGTATATGTTGGGGTTAGACTGTAATATAGTAAACCTCTTGGGTAAAATTGTAATTAAAAAAACTTTATGTAATGTTTCGGGTCAGGTTTTGGGCCGGATCAGATGATCACATAATCAAACCTGAACTCGAAAAAATTAAATTTTCCATCTGAATCCGATCCAAAATTTGAAAAGTAGATTGGGAATCCACCCCAATTGGAGCGGGTATGGGGCGGAGGCAGATAGGGTTGGTTCCAAATGCTATTTCTATTGAGAGATTTTGAACCGGAAATCTTAAAAGAGAGGAAACCCGTAAGTTTCAAGGCTTGACCACTAAAATAACCTCTTGGGTTAACCATAATCGATTTTTAAGTATTAGTACAGCTATTTTTTGGTCGAAAAAACAAATTCATACATCCCCTTTTGCCTGTACACTTGCAGTAGTACATGTAGTCTGGTGACCTTATCATCACAATTCTTTATAGTACTGTAAAGATATTGAATTGGAGAAGATTTTTAGTGCGGAGCGGGTACCACGTGATACCTATTCGGCGCATCAGGATCGTCCATTTTAGTTTTGGACGATTCAAATTTAGAGAGAGAAAAAGGAGAGATAGTGTTTCAATTTGGGCTGTCCAATACACTTTTTGATGGCCCGGATGTGTTGCTCGGGCACCACGTCAGCCGGGTGATGTGATCCCCACCCGACATCCAAAAATTTCTCATTGAATTGGGTGGATGAGTGGATGCAAACAGAATATGTATGTATGGATAAGATATTGTTGCTTTGAGGATGAAACTTTGCTTGCGCAAGTAGTGCAACATTCCAGATCAGAACAAAGATGCTTGAATACAAAAAACATCAATATGGAGCCTGGGATGTACTATATTTTATCTATCGGTCAAGTTTGATATAATTAGTATTGCATGCCTCACACACAAAAGCATGATCACATCATGCATGCCAACAACTAACAAGGAGTTGGTGATGGACCGGACATGTAAAGGGTTTCAACAAAATATTTGAGACGCCTGATGGTGTCATCGGTCGTGAACCCTTCGACGACTTAGTTAGCCGGAGATAAAGTGTATCAAAGCTCTAGTTAATTAGAGTTACTCAAAACGTATCTCCAAAAGTTATTCTGTGTCCTCTCTGTAGGGGGCCTATTTTGAAAGAAATTAAGGGATTGGAATCCCCTAGTAACGCCAATGGTTAATGAGATCACGGGAATGTGATTGACATTGAGAACGGATGCTTGACGGGATAACATGGATGTACGTGATTGTTGTTGAGAACGAATGCTCGAAACTCTAGGCCAATTGCCGATTGGTCGCTATATATTACACGTGGTAGTTGGCCGTGGGCTCAAATAGCCGAGCCAACGGTCCTTTTGAACGATTTGTTGATAAATTCTTGTCCTAGATTTTAAAGAACATAAAATAGTATCTAGTTATCATGAGATCTAGACAAAGCATATTAGTAATAATGATAACTGCTGTATAACTGGAAATGGTGATCTAGTCTCGGAGATGCTGAGTACTGGGTGGTGGTTATTTATTTATTTATTTATTCGAATTGCACAATTATCTTGGTCAACGTCTTCTACAACTTGTTAGGAGCAGGCAGAATTTAACTACTAGGATTTATAAAAAAATAAAAAAATACAAATGCAGAAAGAATATGAGTCAAATCAGAACAATCACACTAGATTTATACCATTCGCTCGATTAATTAGGGCTACGCCGGCCCACTTGTCACTACAATTTTTATATTTGATGATAGATAGATAAAATATATGAGTTATATCCAGAACGGATGGAAGGGGTGCCGTTGTGCCGGAAGGGCCCGAGCCTTTGGACAACTCCAAATATTATCTTTAATTGCACTAGTTTTTTAGGTTCGTTTCGAAAAGTTCTATAAAATTGGTCCCTGGCTCCCTGCAAGTCCCTTTCATGATTCTTTTATTCAAAAAATAAATAAATATGTGTGGAAAAAATCTTTTATCATCGTTGTATCTTGTAGAAATACACTTATGCGGGCTCTCACTGTGTAGAAATCCTACGTCTGCTATTAGTTTCACCTGAACTAGAATTATTTGGAGAAATACTAAAATAACCTTTACAAAAGTTGTCCTAACATGAATGCTTTAGGCATGATATCATTTGCAATTGAGAAATTGGGGAACATGATATGTGGAGAAGATGACTTTATTTTAAGGTCTTAATAATAACTAATTAGTGGATCATGGTATAATTAGCTGTACCAAAACTAGTGTCTTCGTCGGTCCCCAAAACACGGAAGCTATCCTTCGGCATCATTGCAAACGAGATTAGTTGTTTATTAGTCCCAAAGTTGTTTATTAGTCCCACAAATAATACTAATTGTTTATTGAGTAGATTGGAACGCACAAAATCTAAAACGAGATTAGTTGTTTATTAGTCCCACAAATTAATGTTTTAGAGATTCCAACGTACAAAATTTAACGTATGATTCACGTTGGAACATAATCACATTCCTTTGACATGGAATCTGATAAAGATGTTTAGTCGTGTTTTGTCTTAATTGTTTTGGAAGGAGGACTACAATGTAATTAATAACAAAGGAGGATGGTGCTGTGCGAGTGGGGCATGGCACTGTACTGTGCACCATCTGAGCTGTCTGTTCGGCAATCCAACAGTCCAAATCTCATCTCGGCAATGAACAGTTTGGCTAAGACACTGTGAAGATGAGATTTGGATCGTTGGATTGCCGAACGGACTGCTCGGATAATGCACAACATTATTCCCCGGATTTTGCACAAGCTACTACTCACTTCCATTTTAGGTGTCTCACTTCGTAAATTAATATGTTATAGCGACATCATCATCATCAAACTCTAAAATTTGAGAGATACTAGAGGTACATCAATTTGTCACATCTCAATCGCACCCTTCTTACATACATGTGGGTCCTTAGTAGGTTCCTAGCATTAATTGTGGAATTCTCACACATGCATGTGAGAGAGGTTGGTTGGGGTGTGACACATTAATGTGTCCCTAGCATTTTCCCTAAAATTTATTATTTTTTAATTTTTATACTTACCTTCTGTAGATACATTGTTGTTACACTTTTTACTCTTTAATTTTTCAAAATGAAATTTATTTTTAAGGGCAAAGTAAAAAATGTATATACCAATTTTTATCCACTAATTTTACAAAATAGATATTTATTTAGGGACAACCGAAAATGAAGTAGTACTAAACACCGAAAAAGGGACCGAAGAAGTATTAAGTAAGGGTTAGTTAGGTCATTTCAAATGCATGAATCAAAATGTTGAAAGGTTCCCATGGTCAAATTAATTTCTTACCGCACAAAAAGAAAATCAAAGGTCACAAGAAGTCTTCCCATTTTCACGTTTACAAGTCTGTCATTCGACCCTAGTTTAGTTGAGATGCGTATAATTTGTCCTGGATACTTGAGCTATAAAAAACAAAAACAAAAATCAAGCCATAAACTTCGTTTTACATTAGGAATAACTTCCTCTTTTGTTTTTGTTTTCTTATGCGAATAACCCTCATATTGATTGCTTAGATGTAGTAGAACAAGTTTTATGTGAGGATGAATCAGAACCGGTCCTGACTTTTTTGGGGGCTTAAAGCGAAAATTAAAAATATAACAATTTTTGTTGAACTATAGTAAGGGATAAAAAGGTAAGAGGGACCATTACGATTCATAATTTTTTGGAGACCTAAAGTAACCGTAACACTTACTTTAGCTGAGAGCCGGCTCTGGGATGAATGACTTGAAAGTTGTAGCCACCAATTTATCTTTTCAAAACCACAAGGCAAAATTATGTTCTCTTCTCATTTTTCATGTTCTTGTCACATTGGGCGTCAACCCCTCCTCATTTTCCATGTATTTGACTATTTGAGGGTTGTAGCTCGCTTACATATCCCTCTCCAACTCTTCAAACTCTCTCTTCATGTGCTCATTTTGTAGGTCTTGTAAAAAAAAAAATGAATAAAAATCAATTTAACTTGATATACGTAGATATAACTAATACTTATTTGGGCATGAAAAATACACAATGATAACGATTTTAACTTAAACCATTCATTTTACAAGACAAAAGTTGTGCTTGTGTATACATACCAAGTCCGAATCACAACAATGACATTTTCGCCAAATATTTTTATTTGCATTGGTTAAGAAATGAACAGTTCAGGTCACCAATCTAAATTGTAACTGGACTGAGAAAGCTAAAAATTATTCAATACCCCCACGTGCTCCTCAGAGTCAGAACCCTTATCATCACAAATTGAAATGTAACTCAAGCAAGTGCATGGGCTTCACATCAATGTGTAGAAAATGGGCATTGAATAATTTTTAAAAAAATAATAAGTAGGGATTTGGTAGAGGGAAGCCGGGAAGGTGAACCCGTATTCGAAGCCCATTTCCGAGCTCAACCATGGGTATCGTTCTATATATACTGGACAAATTGTGCACGTATGGGTATGTAGGGCCATTTTTGGACCCACATAAATAATTCAAGTTGTTTATTAAAATAAATTTTTGAGTCATCTTATAAAAAATCAACTCAATCAGATAACTGGAAGTATTTTCAATCTTTCATGTTTTAGTTAGAATTCGGGATCCGGAATTATGAATAAATTTTGAAAATAGTTAGACAATTAGATCAAACACTTCAGTTATTCGATTGAGTTGATTTTATATGAAATAGCTTGAAAATTATTATAAATTAAGGAATGATTTAAATTATTTACGTTGGACCCCGGAAGTGTGAGATCCCACATCGGAAAGAAAAGAAAAGTTAAGGTATTATGTAAGGAAACACAAGTAGTTAATGTGTAACTCGATATTAATCTTTTGAGCGACATGATTAAGTTAAAAATTAGCAAGTCAGTTGACACTGATCGTTACATAAAGGTACCCCATGTACTCATTTGTGCATAATTTGGGTACTGTGGATACTAATCGAACCCATAGTTTTTTTTTTTTTTTTTTCACAAGTCTTTTGCATAGTGGGCTGCAAATAAACCGAGTTACTCGAGGCATAGTTTATCTAATTATCCAAGCTCAAATTGTTTATTTATCAAGCCAATTTTGATTTTTAAACTCGTGTAATAAATGAACCCATTTCAACACTTTAAAATTCGGTTCGTTTAGTAAATAAGTAAAACTCAACCCATTAACTTTCCGTTCCAGTTTCTAAGAAAATAAACTTTTAGAAAATGAATAATTTCAAGTTCAAAAATTATATGTTTACCCAAACAATTTTTCTATCAATATAAATCTTATTTGATAGATCTTAATAGATCTCATTGAGATCTTTTAAACAGTGAAAATAATTAAAAAAATATTTTCTATTTTTATTATATTTAAACTTGAAATTATATATTTTATAAAAAAAATTGGAAAGGCACCTAAACTGGGCTCGTTAGGGTGTGTTCCGGAACTCAAAATAAGCCCCTATTTTTTAAGAAGGCAATTTCAAACTCAAAAATAAGGGGTTTATTGAAATCTAAAAATATGCATTATGGATCTTGTTTGAAAGATCTCATTGAGATCTTTTATACGATGTAAAAAAAATTGAAAAATTATTTTTTATTTATCTTATTTTTGAGTTTGAAAATATGAAATAAGCTGCTTATTTTTTAAGAAGGTTTCTGGAACGGAGCCTTAAAAGCAAGACTCACACAAGGCCACAGGCACATCCGCCCACACATTCTCTCTCTACATCTAACACTATTCTCTCTCTCTACAAAGCCTACTCGCATACTCCCCAGACCCCAATACACGCTTGTCCCCACTAGATTCTTTCTCTCTCTTCCTAAAACCCACCACTGCCTTGAAATCTTCGTTCTAACCAGTCCATCGTTGTTGCTCCGCATTAAAACCACTCTCTCCAGAAACCCAAATTTCCTCATTGCTCAGAACCAAACACCACCTCTACTCGAAAAAAGCTTATTCGTCTACGAGGATACCTCAGTCAAATCCCTCCCTAGAATCCTCTGCATAGAAATGTCTATATAGAGAGAGAGAGAGAGAAAGAGAGAGAGAGAAAGTACTATCGTTTCTCAGTTCCAAAAAAAATCTGAGTCAGTTCCTTGGGTTTTCCAAACAAAAAAATGGAGAAAAAACAGGGCTTCTTTTCGGCACTCAAAGAAGAGGTAGTCCGGGGGCTGTCACCCGCGAGGTCACGCGCGAAGAGTCCGGCGAGGAGCGCCTCGCCGATGGCGGCGCTGCTCCGGCGGCGGAAGAGCCACCGCCACGCGGCGAACCCGGAGGCGCTGCTGATCGGGAGGTCCGGGAGCCTGAGGCCGGTGATGGAGGGTCCGGATCCGGACGGAGGCGAGGCCGGGGACTCGAAGCGGGTCGGGTCGGGGCTGGGACACTGGGTGAAGGGACAGTTGGCTAGGGCTCCGTCTGTTGCTTCTTCGAATAGTAATAATGCGTACAAGAGGTCTGATCTGAGACTGTTGTTGGGTGTCATGGGCGCTCCTCTCGCCCCCGTGCACGTTAGCTCTAGCGACCCTTTGCCTCACCTTAGCATCAAGGATACTCCCATTGTAAGCCTCTCTCTCTCTCTCTCTCTCTCTCTCTCTCTCTCTCTCTCTCTCTCTGCACTAAACACAAATCTTAGCTCAAATTTGAGTAAAGCTTCAATGATGGCAAGATTGTAAATTTGGGAGGTGGAAAAAACATCCTTGCAAATGCTGAGTAAAAATTGGAGCGTCTTAATTTGAGTAAAACTGGTATAAATTTTAGCAGCCCAGGGGTTGGTCTAGTGGTCAAGGTTTGGGACTTAAGGTTTGCTCCCTCTTAAGGTTTCAGGTTCGAAACTATCGAAAAAAAAACTGGTACTATAAACTTTGAGTATGAGTGAAAAAAGGGTAAGGGCTGGAGATGAACTTAGTAATTCAGCTCCACTCGTGTTTGGTTCGTGGAAAGCTGATTTGACATCGGTTTTGTTACATGGATATAACCTAATTTTGAACATATGTTAAAAAGCTTACTGAGCTTTCAAACTAAGCTTAAAAATTTGAATAATTCACCACTTTAGTTTGATTATTTATCTTTATGGTTTAGAAAGATTTGAGTTATTCTAAGCTTGGCTCGTGAATTGCTCAATTGAGTGTTTAGCTTGATGGATGGAAAGATCAAGTATGAACTTATTTTATAAGCTCCTTTTAAGTTTCCAACCAAGCCTGAGTAATTTATGTTTACCTCTTTATCCATTTTAAAAGCAAACTTCGTCCCTAACATGTTTTTGAGTTATTGTGTATGGCGTTATCTCCCTCTAGTAAATTTCTGTGGTGTTATTTGGGTTTGGACCGTAATGGAAAGATCATTTAGTGGACTTGATTTGAGTAAATTATCTATTTTGTAACATCATTTGTCATTTGTTTTCTGATTGCGGAAGTGTATTGTAGATTTTCTCAATACTGGCTTGATCAATGAGTATGAGCGTCATTTCTATGAACTTCAGAAGCAAGAAAAAGAGTTCCTTCGAATCTTTCACCTTTTTTCTTTGATTTTTTCATGAATTGGTTCTGACTCTCTGTTTGGTTGCTGTGAAAGCTGGTAAAGAGGAATAAATCAATTTTGTTTTCCATTGTTCTTCTTTCTTAGAAAAATGTGTCGGTAGGTTAGTTTGGTCTAATTTTGGTATTGTATACTGTAATTTATAAGGATCCGTAAGTTTACTTAATTTAAGTTCGTATGATATTTTTCGACATCAATTGAATGAAGGCATGGTTTTTAACAGCACAAAGTGTCTGTTCTTGAATTCAAACCCGAGTTTGGCTTTTGGCTGTTGAGGGGTAAACCTCATACCTGAGGCCAAATTGTTTGTTCCACATTCTGCTTACTTATTGGGCTCTTCTCTTATCACATGGTGAAAAAATGAGATTTTGTCTGCTCTGTCCTTGCGTTACTGCAGGAAACTTCATCAGCTCAGTACATATTACAGCAATATACTGCTGCATCAGGAGGGCAAAAGTTGCAAAACTCCATTCGGAATGCATATGCTTTGGGAAAGGTGAAGATGTTAGCTGCCGAATTTGAAACTGCTGGAAAGGTAATGAAGAACCGGAATGCTGCGAGAGATACCGAGTCAGGTGGATTTGTCCTCTGGCAGATGAATCCAGACATGTGGTATGTTGAGCTTTCTGTGGGGGGAAGCAAGGTTCACGCGGGCTGCAATGGTAAAATTGTCTGGAGGCACACCCCGTGGCTTGGGGCCCATACTGCTAAAGGGCCTGTTAGACCATTACGCCGTGCCCTTCAGGTGAAACCATGTTCCTCTGATTCAGCTATTGGCTTTTAGACTGAGCTTGGCTTATTTTTGTCTTTTTGGATTTGTTTTTAAATTTGGTCCTGATTTATTACTTTTCGAACTCCTCTTGTCGAAGCAATTGGATTAAATTTTGACTCGAAGGAAAAGGATTAGAAAATCAGCAAAAAATGAATAGACTCCAGTAAGTGTTTGTAGTTTGATCCTATATTGAGGTGGGCTATGTCCTTTGTACAGGGTCTTGACCCCAGAACAACTGCTAGCATGTTTGCTGATGCAAGATGCATTGGAGAGAAAAAGATCAACGGCGAGGATTGCTTTATCCTCAAGCTTTGTGCCGATCCTCTGACCTTGAAGGCAAGAAGTGAGGGCCCTGCAGAGATAATAAGGCACGTTTTGTTTGGCTACTTTAGCCAAAAGACGGGCCTTCTTGTTCACATGGAGGATTCTCATCTAACCCGCATCCAATCCAGTGGCGGCGATGCAGTTTATTGGGAAACCACTATCAATTCGTTCCTTGACGATTACAGGCTTGTTGAAGGGATCATGATCGCTCACTCTGGGCGTTCTGTGGTTACCCTGTTTAGGTTCGGCGAGATGGCGATGAGCCATACAAAAACTAGGATGGAAGAAGCTTGGACTATTGAAGAGGTTGCGTTCAATGTTCCTGGGTTGTCGTTAGACTGTTTTATCCCTCCGGCTGATTTAAGATCTGGTTCCATAAGCGAAGCATGTGAACTCCCTCAAGAAGAACGGGGAAAGAGCACGATTGCCCTTTCGGCCCACCGGGCTAAAGTTGCTGCCCTGGAGAAACCACATGACCGCAACATTGATGGCATGGTATGGAAGATGGAACTCTAAATAAAGGGTAGGGAAAATTAGAGAAAGTGTTTATAGAGTAGCTAGGATTTACCTGACAGACACATCACAAGGTACAACGTAGGAATCTGAGTCGTTTAGAAATTTTATGAGTTAGGATATGCCTCTATCAATCTGTAAATAGAGCGTAATCATTCACAGGTTCTACCGGGGGCCTAGATGGATTTTTATGCTCTTAACGCAGAATCCAACTATGGAGTTGGAGCTCGGTTTTCCCAGTAAAGGATGGAGCAGTGGAGGTTTATTTTTATTTCAACTTCCATTTTAGGAGGAAGATGGTGACGCTTTGCTATATTGCAGAACCATTTACCTTACTTGATCCTACTAATTCCTTTTCCTAGATGTATACAGCGGCGGCAGTGACAAGAACACAGCTGCGCTTATTGAAATGTTGCAGTTCGCTAATTCTAATTTATTTCTAATTTGGTGTGGACTTTTTCTTGCTGGTGAAGTTGTGTGTGGCTAGTAGAAAAGATGTGGAAGACTGGGTATGCAAAATCTGCTGTGCATTATTGAGGGTTTGTAGTTGTAATTTGTCAGTGCAGTGATGTCTGAGTATAGATATTGTGAACAGAAATTCTCTCACATATTGAATGCTAGTGAATGCAGATAGAAGCATCTTTCTCTCTTCACTTTCATATGGATCTTTGTGATTGTATTTTACTGTTTTGGGGAAAAGGGTACGGGAGGCTTTTTTGTCCCTACTCATTTCTTGGAACATATATATGGTACCTAATTGTTTGTTTGTTTCCTTCATAGTGGGTAATTACGCAATTTGAACTATGAGGTGACCTAGAGGAAGAAATATGTATGACTCGAACTTGTGATCTTGTATGACTCGAACTCGTGACCTACGCTTCACGAGCCCGACTTAACCTTAGGTCACGAGTTCGACTGAACTTAGGATGAAGAAATTGAGTATATTTTCCTGTGATTTTTGTTTTTGTTGGAACTGTATAGTGCCATCTACTTTGGATGCTTTGGCTTTTACTCTGTGTTTGTTCCCTTTTCTCTTCGGATGTTCTCTCTTTTTCCATGGTGCTTGACAGCATCTATTGCTCTTTGCCTCTCTGGTTGTAAAGTGGCAAAGAGTTTTCCTTTGGGGCCCTTTTTCTCTATTGCAACTTTTTTAGAATATTATGTACATCTTTTTTAAATGCCGCTGTCTGACCATTTGACCCTTGGCCCTTGTGGGATTTGCATCGTTTGAGGCACAGTTTGTGTGACAAAAATATCATTGCATCAAAGGCACGAGATAAAAGCCTCCCACTCTCCCACATCCCATGTGCTCGCTCTCTCTCTCTCTCTCTCTCTCTTCAAGTGGCATCGTTTTCTCTTTCATGTTCATGTGCTTTTTTTCAGACTGTCTTCCTCTTCTTATCCCACTAGGGCACTTTGTGTTTTCTTTTTTTAACTTGCAATTGATTTTAGCTGTGGTGGGGAAGCTTCCGTCCTTTATGATGGTGTCCCTGAATGGTCAAATTCCACCATTGATGAGGGGGCTTTTAATTATTAGCCTTTTTTGGGGGGCAAGGTCCATTCATTCACATTTCACACTGTGTATTATTGGCCCTTGGGGTTTTATCAGTTTGATTGGGAGATGTGACATGGAAAAGCCTAAGCAGAAAAGACAATTACAAGTACTCTCCTACATAAGACACAAGGCTATTAAATCCTCTTCATAATAGTTGCATTCTGAGAGCATATACACTAGAATAGCAAAATGAAGATTTATAGCCATTTTACCTATTACCACATCAAAACAAAGGTTGCAGCAGCTTAGCTAACCCCTTCGGTACTTCTCCTTTCCGAAAAAGCTTCGGTATAAATACCGAACAACTATTCATCGGTATCTCTTTGTTTTGAGTATTTAATTCTCTCTCATACAATTGAATAATATTTTATATAGTATTTTATAAAGATAGAGATGATAAAAGAGAGGATTTGTATGGGATTAAGAGAGATTTGAGTAGGTAAAGTGAAAAAAGTGGACTGTTGGGTAGGTAAATTACCTATTATTTGCTTGGTGTACATGCTCTCACAACCTCGCAACATCTAAGTGTAGTTATAATATGACATTCACCACCTCAATCATAAAATCTTGTGTACGTCCATAAGAGAATTTTTTTGGAGTTTTTCTTTTTCACATTGTAGTCGGGTCTTGTGCATTGCTCACAAGTTTACAGTAATATTCTTTCTTCTTAAAAAAAAGTTGAGTATTCACTACTTACTATTACGATGATAAAACTTAATTCTGATTGTCATAAAGAAAAATGCTAATCACTACCATCGGAATTCTAATAAATATTTGCAAAATTGTATTAATCACTACCATCGGAGTTCTAATAAATATCTGCGAAATTGTTATTAATCACTGCCATTGGAGTTCTAATTGTTTGATTTTATTGCGGAACATTGTCTACTATCTACCAGGCGAAGGTTGGACGGACTACCACAATACAATATCTATATACTTTTCTAAAAATGAAAAATGAAATGGATAGCCTCATTTCAGCCAGGGACCATTTCACCACCCTATGAAGAGGGTTGCTATGGCCAGTCACTTGGCTATCGCATTAATTGGATCCTCTCTCTATCATCACATCAGAGCATTGAAATAGAGGGAGATTTGCCCGAATTTCATGTCATGGTGCAGTGCACTCACTTTAATGCAGAATCCTCATTCCTACAGGTCCTTCTGTATGAATAGCTCTAGCCCTTTCACCGCTAAAATTATAATTTGGTGGTCTTAGAGCACTCTATGGTTAACGTACGTCTTGGATGGTGGGGTCTGAGTCTTAGCATTGAACTCGAGTTTTACGATCCGATTTCACGGTAAGTAAATGATCATGAGTACTGGGTTCAATTGTGTGCTCTGAGTAGATGTGGACACCACATTGAGTTCCTTGATATGGTTGAAATCTTTAGTTTAGTTGAGTTCATCGAGTTAACCGTCTATGAGAAAATTTGGCAGGATCGCATATCGGTTGTCGGATGATCTATCAGACTGTCACATGTCTTGAAAAAGTTAAATGAGTAGTAAAATTAGTAGAATAGAAGGTACGATAAGTGTGTATGACTACTTTATTTTTTTGCATGGGTAACCATCGCGTAAGCTTGTTGAAATGAACGATTTTGATCATAAAATCGACCCCACAAACGGTGCATGGCAATTGGCACAGCATGTTGTGTCCATGATTATAGGGACTGCGAATATAATGCATTAACCCCGTGCATATACCTTCTCCTAATTTCGTAGCATGACAAAGTGACAATGTTTACACTCTTGTATTCTAATGTTGACTTTGGGAGCTAATAAGTTCAAGAATCATGCTACGAACACAATAATATGCACAACATTGTGCACAATAAATCAACATGGCATTACTTTATTGGGATCGAAAACTATCAATGTACCTAACAAACAATGAAACAATGTCACATTTACATGTTGTGTATAATGTGGGTGCAGATTGTTGTGTTTCTAGCCTTTCTCTAGGTTTCACTCTTATAGGCCCCGTTCAGTTGCCAGAAAAGTACAGAAAAGGATGAGAAAATCAATTTTCCCATAACTTTTCTAGTGTTCAGTTGGCAGGAAAATTCTAGGACTTACCAATTTAAGTTTTCCTACAGGAATTACTTTCCTGTAAAAGTGATCCTGTAAAAAACACAGGATTTTGCGTCGCGGGAAAAGGAAAATAAGTGAATATCACAAAATTTTCCCGAAAGTTTCTTTTTCCTGACAAATGAACTAAATCTTAATTTTTCTTGCAAAATTCTTTTGTCAAATGAACACTCACAGGAAAATAATTTTCTTTTTCTTTTACTTCACCTCCCTTCACTTTTTTTGGGAATCAATTTTCTACACAACTTTCTCGACGACTGAACGGAGCCAAGTTATCCGTCTTAATATAATATATAAACACACGCACAGGCACGCACTTTATGAAATTATTAGTTTGTTCAGGTCTAAACCAGAGACCCCGTAGTGCAGAGGTGCACTACCAGGTGCAGGGCGTGATCCAAACTGTCCAAAATAATTACTTCATAACATGAGTTTTTTGAATGCGTTTACCAGATTATCTCCAAACTAGTAAACAAAATGATCGTAGTTTCAACTAAAAAGATATACTACGTACAAAAAGTCCAGAATGACCGAAATATCAAAATTAATTATGGATACGTAAATCACTAGATGGATTTTAATTCTTCTACAATCACAAACACTTTTATAAACACATTCACATTCACATTGGGCTCCATATACACTACACTTCTAATGCATGTGGGATCCACAAATATATGTCAATACTTGTGTAAAGTGTTTGTGTGTTTAAAAGAATTCATTGAATTTTTCTAGCAAATTTTAAAAAACAATTTAGCAATAATTTTTGGGTATCTGCATTTGACTTTCTGATCCGCCATTTGTTTTGTTCTAAGCACAGTTTTAGGGAGTGTTCCTAATTTGCACGACATGTTGAGCATGTCAAAGTGCCAATTGGAACTTAAACTACCTCGTTTCAGAACACTTTTTTAAAAAATAAGTACTTATTTCACATTTTAAAACTCAAAAATAATGTAAATGAAAAATAAATTTTCAATTATTTTTTTTTTGCATCGTTCAAAAGATTGCAATCAAATCTTTTAAAGAAGATCCATATTGCATATTTTTAGATTTCAATAAACCAATTATTTTTGAGGTTGTAATTGCCTTATTAAAATATAAGTACATAATTGACGTTCTGAAATGTATAATCCTAAGAATATTTACACAAATACATACACAAAGATACGACACAACACAGATACAGAGACATGCTTATATGACTTGTATGATACAAGCTGTCGGCAAACAAAGGTTTCCTTTGTGGTAGGTTGTGCAATCAATATTTGCACATAGATAATAATGAGTGTGAGGTACACACCCCTCACTAGACACCTATAGATAGCTAAGATGTCCAAATCGGAAGTCTAAAAACATTTCAGCATTACCCACCTAATTTACTCATTTGCTGCCTATTTTTGGTATAACAACCGTGTCACCCCTTTGTGTCCTTGCGTAGGTGGCTCCTGCGAACACCAACACACCTAAGTGGTCGTTGCATCGGCATTGTCGGACGCATATCGGAAGCGCTAACACACTCTAAGAGATATATAGGACATGTCACTTGAGGTATCCATTTATTTAATGAAATTTAGCAAAGGGACACATCTGAAACACACCACGAACAAGCGGGCGTATTTCTCGTGAGACACGTATGACGTATGAAGATGCATCATGGTGTCTCATAATGTAAAAAACTTGTTTCAAGAGTTAAATTTGGGGACAAACTTATCACTTGTAACTTAGAGTTCGTCTCCTTGATGGGTCGTCTCTTTTTTTTGTGTGTGTGTGTGTGAAAGTCTTAATTGTGTAGAAAAAACTTTAGTATTTATTTTACGTAATGTGTAGTGTTTGTTTCTAATGGTTTAAGTGTTTGCGGATACAATATCATTATTAACAAGAATTGAAAGTGCTAAAAATATGTAGCTTTTCCCAATCGTGTTTGTGTTTCTAGCTATTACTTTAAAATTACTGTATCTCATGTCCGTATCCATGCTTCTTAGAAGGGTACGTACATATGCGTTAAGACTTAAGAGATGTATTTAGTGAACAAGATTATCAGTGGCGGGACGAGTTTGTGTTGGTGCGGGCTCTCCAACCCCTCTTCACGAGTGTGTTCGACGGATCCGGCTCTGGTGTCGTGGTTCCATGCGACTTTTTGTTTTTTGTTTTGTTGCTTTCGTTTGTTGTTTCTTGTATTTTCGAACCGATAGTGTACGTTTTTTATTGTACTGTTTTCTTCTATAATATTTGCATTTTCTAGTTTGTAAAAAAAAAGATTATCAGTGGTAGTTGGGTTCGATGAAAGTAATAGGGTAAGCAAGTCTCTCAAAGGACCTGTTTGTGAAGGGATTTCTCTCCTAACATAAAATTCACTTAAGCAATTGCAAGCCAAACGCTTGGCTTATTCTTTACTTCCCTTTAAAATAAAAATCGTGGGCCCAATGGTCTACGTTTAGAACTTAGGGGTTTGCCCTCGCCTAAGATTTAGATTCGATTCTCCTTACCAATAACTATTGAGGTCACCTTACCTCCACACGTAAGCATGTGAAAATACTGTGGAAAAGATCGACAATAAGAATTAGTTCGAGGTGCGTGCAATGTGGCCTTGAGACACCCTACAATAGTTAAAAAAACGAATGAGATACGAGACCAAACGGGACGTTGGGTACTTGTTGTCATGGGGCCTTGCGACCTACCAAGGTAACAACAAAGTGTGTGAAAAAAACAAGCAAACACAAATTCAGTCAATAAGTGGGCCACACAACTTTTAAGAGTTAATTTGTGGGCCACAAGAAAGAAGGCCACATGTAAAAGCAAGAAGCTTAAAATGTAAGCAACAAATGAAGCACGCACACAATTTTCACAAATGAAGTTACCAAAATATGGTCTTGCAAGCTTCTATAATCAGTGGCGGCTTCAGGAAGGTGTTCAAAACATACTTGCAATATACTACCTCTAGAAACCACGGCTACGTATAAGCAAAATATTATCTATTTATATCAATAATGTCTCCCACATGAATTTGCAGTCTAAACCCCTCTACAACAAAAACATATATCGTGGCCATCGCCTCCTGTATGCTTATCGAAATCTGGACGGAAAAGGTAACAACATAGACAAAATGCTGCATCCTTCTCTATACTGTATTCCAAACATTTTCTGTGCTCTTTGAGCTAAGCAGGATTAAACCGACGCAATAATCTACTCATATTTGTTTGAGGGAAATTGTATTTAATAGCTAGGTTGACATGGGCCCTTTTGAATAAATGCTCTTTTTATAGCTAGGATGATAATTTTTTGTCGTAGCCCCGAATCCGAGGGAAGACTAGTCAAGTCAATACGGTTTCATTTCAAAGAGTTTTATGCTTTGTTTAATTCGTGTTTTGAAATTTTTTTTTGAAAAATAATAGGGGTAATAAGTGGAGAAAGATAGAGAGAAATGTTGAAAGCAAGGGAAATCTAAGGAGAGTTTTTTGAAAAATTCTTTTTGAAAATGGAAGAGAACAAGTCATTACTTAGGTAACAAAAAGGGGTATTGAGCAATGAGACAATAACGCAGTGATGCAAGCTGACCACTTACGTGTTAAGTTTTCTGTTCATGTACCCATGTCCGAGCCCGGGGAGTTCTGTCCACTGTTATGTACAGTAAAAAATAAATTATGAAGGAGTTTTTTTTTTTTTTTCCTGCTATTTTTGCCCCTCATTTTTTATGTTAACGTCACTCCTCTGCAAAAATACAATTGCAGGAGAGTGACATTAACAAAAAAAAGAAATGGCAAAATCATTTCATTTTTTTGTCAAAACTTAGTTTTTTACTCCCCGGAAGGTGTGCTAGCTTATTTGCTATCGTTTTTGTTAGGGCTGCTCAAAAAATCCAGTGAACCGTAAAATCGGTCCGAACCGAACCTATATGTACCTTTTGGATTTTGTCCGTAAATTAATGGTCCGGACACGGATTAAAAAATTAGAAAACCGTAACTCGTGGTTCGGTCCACGGATTTTTTTTTTTTTTTGATAAACAGAAAAGGGTTTGGAGGGGGCGACCGGCGTAGCAACCTCCCTTGGGCGTGACCATAGGGGCTCCAAACCCGCCAGTGGAATGTCCGGTTCGAGCCATAGCTACCGTCCGAGAGAACGGGCCGTCACCACGGCACCACCTCAGTGCACAGTTGGCAAAGAAGCCCCCTCCCTGGTCCACAGAGCGGGTTCGAAATTAAGCCATTTTTGGCACCACCGGAAATTTGCACAAAGTGCCTCCGGGGCCTCGAACCTGGGCCTGCGTTGGGGAGAGGTAGTGCCCTTTGCCACCTGGGCTACTACCCAAAAAAATGGACAAGAAATTGGGAAAAGTGTAGCATGAAAGCCTACTCCACCGCCGTAAGAGCAAACAACTAACTGATCGAGGCGACCCACGCATGTGCTCAAAGCCCAATCAACTCATTGAGCTCATGAGAGTGGGGTTCAATTCCTTTCCAGTTTTTTTACAGTCCAGTCCGGTTCAGTTTTGGGCCGCTGTGGGCCCATGCCAGGCCTACAACAATGATCAGAATTATTCATTTTATAGAGCTCGTCGAATATGTCATTCATGCCAAAAATTAGCTTAATCGAACATCAATAGGTACATGGACGAAATAGATTTGTACAAGAAAAAAACAATGACAAAAATTAAGTTGAAATTAATAATTGCCCATTTTTTTCATGTACAAATCTGTTTCGTTCATATACCTATTGATGTTCGATCAAGCTAATTTTTGGCATGGATAACATATTCGACGAGTTCTACAAAATGAACGATTCCGATCATTATTGTGGACCTGGGATGGGCCCAAAACTGGACCAGACTAGACCATAAAAAAAAATTGGACAGGAACTGAACCCCATGAAAGTGTGGAGTGGGTTCACATTTACCACAAAACCTTAAAAAGTGGGTAAGTGTCGGGACATTGTGTCGTGTCATTTCGTGTTTCGTGTCTTTTTGGGTTTGTGTCAAAACACCTGTTAATATAAACGTGTTAAATATCTTGACCAAAGTTGTCAATACCGTACCGGCCAGCGTACCGTTTTCACTACTGGAATGGTACGTACCGGTACCGGGCTGTATTCCAGTACCGTTCCGGATTTACCGCAATTAATATTATATATATATATTTAATATACATCTACCATTTTTTAAAATTTTAAGTGTAAACATATACAAAATCTAAAATAAAAAAAAATAAAAAAAAACGTAATTTTGTACCGGCCGGAACACCGGAAAATGGCCGGAACAGGTCGGTACACCCGGTATTGGCCGGAACAGGCCGGTATTTCAACCGGAACGGAACATGACTTTTTGCGTTCTGTTTAAAGACCGGTACGGTACGTACCGGCCGGTACGGAACGGATTTGACAACTTTGATCTTGACACTAACCCGATTTGTTTAAAATCGTGTCATGTTCAACACCAACCCGACCCGCTTAAAAAATAGAATTATATACTTTCCAATGTTTTGAACGAACTACTTATTTGATTCAATAACAAAAATTGAAGACATTTTCAATACCACCATAATCATAGAAACCATAAAAATCAGCCAAATCACGATATTGAAAAATGCCTTAAGTCACAACTAGACATAGATCTTAAAATTAAATAATTTTGGACAATTTTCAGATAAAATAATAAAAAAGCACCAACAAGTATAGAATAAGTCTCTACAAATTTTAAACTAAAAGACTAGGCCTAAATAATAATAAAAAATAATTCCAATAAGCCTAAATAAATTTAATTAATTTTGGACTCTTTAGCAGGGAAACTCAAGTGAAAATTAGATATTCAATTGATTTTGATTTCAAAAAAATTCTCTAATGAGTCCTAATAGTATTCATGTCTTATCTTTCCATAATTATATTAATATATTTTTATACATGTTAACTAACCATGATTTTGACAAAATCAAATCTCCTACTAATTAGGAAATTCAAAAGAATCAAAAACTAGTCGTGCCATGTCGTGTTCGAGTTGTTTCTTTTCGGGTTAACATGCCGATATGAAAAATTAATCAGTTATCCATGTCATTATCGAGTTACTCGAGTCAAATTCGTGTTTAACCCATTTATGCCTTGTTTGGATTGAGATTTGAAAAGTTTTTTGAAAAATAGTATGGGTAATAAGTGTAGAAAGATAGAAAGAGAAATGTTGAAAATAGGGGGAATCTAGGGGGTATTTTTTGAAAAATGCATTTTAAAAACCAAAAGGAACAAGGCATTAATTGTCGTGTTAGTGAGTCGTGTCAAAAAATGGTTGACCAAAACCCTTTAACTTTGTGTCGTGTCTGGAATCCCCACCCCTAACCGTGGAGAACCACCAAGGGTGATAACCTATAGGTGGGGCTGAGCCGCTGGGGCAATACCCACATCGGGTTTGCCGATCAAGTGGGGCTATGGTTTCAGCCTCTCATCCTGGACTTTGGTAATAGTAGGAATGGATCACGCTATGACTGAAACCTAGCTGGTAGGAGAGCAGTTTTGTTCACCCTCGTCTTGAGGGAGGGTACTTCACCTACATTCAGTGAGTTAATATTGTGGGTCCAAAATCGGTAATCACAATCGCTTACTCAATATGTGTCCATATTCAATTGAGCTGAATTTTTGTGTTGTTTGCCAACGAATAAATTCATACAAAGTAGGAGGTTCTAATTATAGAATTGGAATCCACAACATATCGCACCAAATGTCAATAAAGTTACCCTAATCCAAGCCAAGGGTGAAACAAATTGCAAATAAGCGTTCGGTATCTATCACCTGTAACTTATGGCAAGTTGAAGATTGTTAGGACTAGTGATCTCCAGCGCGCCGTTGGCGCCACCCTTCCACCCTTTTTTGCCAAAGAAATTAACATAAACCTAACTATGGAGACAAGTATTTCTTCTCATTAATAAACAAACACACACACACACACAGAGACAAAGCAAGCCGGTCACTAGCAGGTAGGGGCTCCTGTGAATAGGCTCACCAAAGATTGTCACAAATGGTCGCTCTTACCGTCGGTGTAAAAATGGTCTCAATATATGGGCCACGAGAGAGAGGGGCAAAATGGGTCCCTTGACTCCCTTCTTACACTTAAATGGGCTTCAAAGGCCCATATATTACAATGCATTCCTAAAAAGAATTTTGGGCCTCAACAAGCCAGCTCCATACTGTATTGATAACCTGGGCCTCTGGGGCAATACCCACATTGGGTTTGCCGATCAAGTGGGGCTATGGTTTCAGCCTATCGAATAGGCGGCGGTTCTTGGTATTCATCATGAGCGAGAAGAATGTTGAATCAACCGGAACAAAAACAGAATCTGAACCACCTTTTAAAGCTGGAATTGTTCTTAACAAATCCAACTACGATGTTTGGTCCCAACTGATGGAGATGCATTTTGCCGAGAGGGAGAAACTCTCCTATATTTGCGGCAATACTCAGCCGCCGAAACAAGCCCAAGGTGGATATCAAAAATGGTATGCTGAAAATCAAAAAAGTAAAAAGGTGGTTGTTGATATCCATGACCCCAGAAATCATGAAGTGTTATTTACGAGAACCTACTGCCCGTGAAATTTGGGATGGCATGTCAAAGGCATTGTATGATGGAAGCGATGAACTACAGGTATTAATCTCCTTGAATCAAAAGGCTTTTACAGCCAAACAAGGGGGAAAATCCCTCTTTGTATATTATGGAGAGTTGCTGCGAAATTTTCTGTGAACTGGACCATTGTGATAAAGTGGTAATAGAGAATGCAAATGATATTGCAACATATCAGCAATCCATCCAACGGCAGTGGGTTCATATTTTCCTCGCCAGATTGGATAATGATTTTGAATAGGTTCGTGGAGACGTTCTTCGCAAGGAACTTGTCCCCGATTTGGAAGAATGCTATGCATTAGTTCGACGTGAGGCTGTATGTGCTACCTTGAATGGGGAATCGGACGACATGGAAACCTCGGTCATGTTAGCTCGCAATCGCCCAAACGGGATCAATCCCAGGATTATGATTGACCCAGTGGTATTGTCAAGCAATCCTACAAATGTACTCATTGTCACCAACTTGGCTCTGATACTATGTTAAAGCATCCAACTCCAAACCAATTAGTAAGGAGTGGAGAAATTGTCCAGACTCATATACTAATTTGGGAGGAGATAATTAACCAATGTGGGATAAACTTCAACAATTAGAACTGGAACGTAACTTGTCTCCTCCAAGAATAATGGGGTGCACAGCTTCTATCTATGCAGTTGGAATCGATCGATGCGTGTAATGATTCAATTAATGTAATGCGCGGCCATCGTCGAATCTATCTCCTAGATCTTCCCGCGTTGATGGTTTAGTAAACCTTTCACGGTCGCCTGTACTCTTGGCTTTGGCAAGAGTACAGTATTAAGTGAAATTAATTTGCATTGTAGATGGAAATTTTGTGACATCTATCGGAATGAGGGGAGGAAACTGTTGAGATGTGAAGACAATTTTGGAGTTGCAGTAAAAAATGGCCTAAACAGTTTTGGGTCCCGCCCAACGCAGGTTTTGGTGTTTTTTAGGGTTTTCTGTGTATTAGCTTTGCTTGCACATATAAAAGCAAAGTTAGGTTGCCTCCTTTTGTAACTCTGACATATTTTCATCATAGTGAAACACCCCAATACCCCCGTGGACGTACGATTAAGCAATCAGCTTAAGTCGGAACCACGTAGTCTCTGCGTCTTGTTCTTTTCTTGCTTTATATTATTTTCTGTTCTTGGTTTGTTCTTCGATTGTGTGCATTTGCTTGTGGGTTTGGACGTTCGAATCCCCAACAGAAACGTACGTGACCGTGTGGGGAAGGCCAAAGATGCTCAAAGTATGAAATGGATTCGAGGATCTTATGATCGAGAACGTACATTTGAAGGTGGGAAGATTTGTACTAGCTAGTTTTTTCTTATCAAGAAACTAGCTAGGACAAATCTCACTGTTTTAGAAGTTGGTTGCTTTAAAAATGGCCGGTGAGATGAGTTTTTGTATTAAAAATGCTGCAAAAGGGGTTCGTTATAAACAAAGTAGGCCGCTCTCCAAAGAACTCTTGTGATGGTATAATGAGGTTCAAAAAAATAAATAAAAAGATCTTACCAAAGCTTTGTTTTCATGTAGAAGAAATAAAAACTCGAAAAGGTAGTAGTAGTATAAGTTAGCAAAAGCTGAAGGCTAACGTCGTGGTATACAATCGTCTTTATACAGAGTTGAATTAAACAAATGAAGCAAGATATATAATTGCTTGGATAAGATTTAATAATTAAATGGAAAATATGTTTGTAAAGAAGAATTAGGAGAGGTTTTTTGAAATCAGTTTTTTTTTAATCAAAATTATGAATAGGGAAAATTAGAATGGCGAAATTAGGAAGGAATATTATTAAAGTGGTCTTTCAATAAATATTTTGCAGCTATCATTACCAATTAAAAGAATTTCATGTGCTTTTCACAAATATCTATGCACTCTTTATTCATAATTCGCTGTTGTAGCATTTTGGGAAAAAATAGTACTCCCATGTATGAAAATTAAGGTTATGCATACTTAACTACTCCAATAGTTGGAGTGTTGAAGGAGGGCAAAGGAAAGTAGAATGGGATAACCTGTCACTGGTTCATGATGAAATAGACACGTTCTTTGTAACTCTTTAAAGTGATGGTTTGAACTTACTACTAATTGAGGGGGCATTTTGAAGAGGGGAGCGATTTCCGCACTCTTATTTTTGTTTTTAGTGTGTGAAGGTACCAAAACACCCTTTCGTTTTTTAATATTTTTTTTTGTTGTTATTCAAATGAAATAATTTTTGTATAGAGTTTAAGGGCATTTTGATAATTTTCACATACTAAAAACAAAAAGGGTAGTATGGTTAGTAAAAGAGAGAGTGGAAAAATTACTCCCTTTTTGAAAATTTCCCCATCCAAAGGTGTTGTTAAAGTTAGAGGTTCTATCAATTTGATGGTTTTAAAAGTGGTACTAGTACTTGATAGCACCCAATAATGCTCATTTTTGGTACTTACGTCCTTAGTTTTATGGTTTTTATGTTTATAAAGTTAGTATTTCCTTCGATATTGCACGTAAGGTAGTTTCGTAAGTATTTTTCAGGTAAACCGCGAGAATAAGGCATGTTTTGTAAGCCATGAATAGGCCTCGGGAGGAGTCCAAGCATCCAAGGCCATGTGGCAAGTCCTAAAATTCAAGAAATAAAGCATTGGAGGGTGATTGGGACCGTCGTAGGCCACGGAATTGAAGGAGGTTGTTCCACAGGTATCGACACCTCTCAATCCTGGTGTCGATACCGATGTCTCCCATTTTGAAAAAATTGTTGAGATTCCAAAGCGGACGGAAGTTGTTTCGAAGTCAACTGATGAAGTACGTATCCAGTTGAGGTTTCTGTTGGGAAAAAACTCGGCATAATACAAAATTCCAGAGAACGATTTCATTCACAATGTAACAATTACTAATACATAACAAAATTACAGAATGCAAATGGGAAAAATACGAGATACAAACAGAAATCTTCGTAGGATGAACCGAGTCCCGTGTGGTACCACGGTCTCCTTAAGAAATATTCGCCGCCTACCGTGGGTGTTGTAGGTTGTGTCGGCGCCTTTCTCCCAGGGTTGGCTCGGCTAGACCGCAAGCCACCGGAACACCGCCGTCGACTGCCTTGGCGAACTGACTACCGCCTGCCTTATCCTCTCTCAAAGAACGAATTTCAGAACTTAGGAAATTGCTGTGGTTTCTTGTGTTGTCTCCAAATCCGTGAGCCTCCTTTTATAGGGTGAAGGAGGGCTGAATAACTCCTGCAATGAATTCTGCCCAATGAATTCAGAATTCATTCCTGCCATGATGAGGGAGGGGAGGTTACGGGAATAATTGACCATCATGGGAGGGTTACGGGAGTTACAGATTTCCCACAATCAATACGTCTATTGATTGCGTCCAGATTCAACGAACCCGAGACCGGTTGCCTCGGAAGACCCTCCAAAATCCTGGTTCCATACACCCGAAATTCCGTAAATTTCCAACAGTTTCTTCCCCTGTGGTTAAGGATGGAGAGATTGTTGTTTGTCCTCCTGAAGAGGAGGTTGCAGAGGAGGGTTGCGTAGCGTGGAAGGACTGTGTGGTGGGTTATTTTTTGGAGAAGAACCTGCTGTTTAAGCTTCAGTTTCACAATATGAAAACTTGCCGTGGTCTATTTTAAAGTATTACTTAAGTAATTTTTGTTCATGACTGTCATTGGTTTTTTTTTGGTTAATGTTTTATTGTTATCTTTAATGGAAAGGTCATTAACTCTATTCTTGGTAGATGAATATGTTACTTTTTTACTAATGTTTTGAATGAAAAAAGTACATATAATCGTATCATTTGATACGAATTTTTTTCCCTTAAATTTGTGCTTTCATTGTGCCCCCACTGCTCGTTATTTTTGGCTACGTCACTGATCAAAGTGGCTATCCTTGAGTGGTGCGCACAACTTCTGCAAGATGGAATCGAACACAGATTTGTCGTTTGCTGACTCCGTCATTACCACGTCGATTGACGGTAATCCTTGAGCCGAACAAGCCGAGGTTGTAGCCCTAGCGCCATTATGGGACCTCGCTCTGCTGAAAGTTAGCCTTGGTTGTGTGGGTGGGTAGTTTTTTTGGATGGGTACGTGGTTGAGTTTTACTAGTAATTTTACTATTTTGCCCTAAGGTAAAATCGAAGGCAAGACTTGGGGTTTTGATTAGGACAAAAGTGGAAATCACTTTCCGGCTCTCTAATTTAACGATGGTGAATGATTGTAGTAGTTTCTTAGACTGATTTATTAGCTCATCACCATTCGTATACTACTACTGTTTTTGATGAACTTTGGTGCTATGAATGGGTAGCCATTTTTGTTATGTTGACTGTAGATTTGTAAGCCAGCCAGTTTCGAAAAACAAACAACTTGAGGTATGTACTTGTAGGGGTAAACTTGGAAAATCTATGAAAATCAACTTAAACAAATAAATTTGCGGATATAGTATAATGGAATGAAATAATGTGCAATATAAATAGAAGGAACAAAAATTGCAAAATTAACGGAAAAGAAAATTATAATCCCCTGCAACATACATATAAGAAAGAAGGCATTTGATATTCACTGTTTTTCTTGTCTCCTTTTTTTAATAGGCAACACAAGTTTTATTTAGAATACTTGACAAAGGATACATCATGTGGGGGGAGAGGGGGAGAAAAAAAAAAAAAAAAAGATAGGTCAAAGCTCACCAATACTAAGAGGGCCAAGCCCCAAAAATAAATCCTAGAAACCACATGAGTCTAGCCCAAAACAAGAGCCAAAAAACCTTGCCTTTCAAACACCGGCAACAATCACGCAACGCCTCCGCCACACACAATCACCTCCACCTCCCCCTCCGCTAACCCAAGCCACTGTTATTCATGTCGCCCTCCTCTTCCTTGTTTAGTCATTGGTGAATGTCACATATTTTCAAATAGAGTAGCTGACTTTGTAGCACTAACTGGAGTACTGAATGATATGTAGCAGAAATCGAGTATAGCGATTTTTAATTTGTGAAAATAATTTTTGGTGCCAGTGCACCTGAAGCGGCCATAGCGGTCACGCAGCGGCCGTGTAGCGGGCAAAAAATTGGACGAAAAGCGATACGTAGTGAAAACCTGCAGATACAGGTGTGAATTTTGAATAGCACCAGTATAACAGTTTTTAACGGTATTGGAGGTATGAAAAACCCTTACGTAGCGGCTGGTATTTAAAACTCTAAGTAATACGAGATTCTTCTTTTTCAATACTTTTATGCAGTTTGCTAGTAGTTCATAGTCAGTCATCTCGATCACCTTACGAATTCCCTTCCTCCAAACAGTTTGAAGTTTCTAGCGTACGTAATTTCGTTCTACAGAAAATTAAAGAGTTTAACAATTTATTTTCAATGCATGATATCGTCCTAGCCAAATTGAATTTTGTTTATCTTAATTAATTACTCTGTACAAATTATTTTCATTTCCCTACAATCCTTCATAAAACTTAACCAATACAACATTGTCACTTGTCATCACGTGAGGCATTCTCAATGAAGGACCCTTCTCTTTACTAATGAAAGTACAGATAAAGTTGAGTGCAAAAATCTTTTTCCCTTACATCTTGCTTTGGATGTCGAGAAATGAGAAGGGATGAGATAAAAAATAGGAGCTCTCCCTAACCAAGTCTTACAATTTTTTATTAAATTGGGTGACAAAGGAAAAATGGCCTATCAAATTTTTTTTTTTAAACCGTTCTTTTCATTTCTCTCCAAAATATTCAATCCAAACGAGTGATTTGTTAAGAAACCATAACCCTTTCTTTTACTCCTTCCCAAATTGTTTGCAGGGTTGCAAAATATTTTTTCTACCAGAATTCATAAAATTACATAAGTCGATAGAACTCATTGATACCTATTGTAAGTGATATTTTTATTTATTTATTTATTTCTAATTGAAAATTTTGTTCTATTATTTTAAACTCCTCCTTTTCCGAGCCGTGCAACTGATTTCGGACGGAGCGAGTATTTTGTGGAAATGCCGCTATCTAAAGGGGCCGTTAAAGTTAGGGGTTCTATCAATTCGACGGTGTCAAGTGATACTCACTACTAATTGAGGGGGGCATTGTGAAATTAACTCAAACTCAACAGGCACAAAAAGTTAAAAAAAACCTCTTATCCCTTCGCATTCCACTCCACTATCTAGTCTAGAGAGAGAAGAAAGGTTTTTGAGAGCGAGGGCAAAAAATGGCGGTTTCCCTGGGCGTGTTTTCGGCTTTCGCGGCCGTCGAAATGGCGTTGCCGACCAAGTCATCTTCTTCGTCAACGTCTTCCCGTTTCGGAGTTCGTTCGGTTCCTTTCGGGTCTCGAGTCAACCTGCGCAGTGCGCGCACCGTAACATCTGCCGCCGCGTCGAAGCCGGCGACGGAGGCCGCCGGGAAGGGAGAGCCGAAGGGGATCATGAAGCCCCGGAGGGTGTCCCCGGAAATGCAAGCTTTCCTCGGCGGCGTCCCCGAGATTGCTCGCACGCAAGCCCTCAAGGAGATCTGGGCTTATATCAAAGAACACAATCTTCAGGTCTCTCTCTCTCTCTCTCTCTGAGTATATGTATTATGCACAGGAAAGTACGTATTCCGTTTATGTAAGCATCCTGAACAGCACAATCTCTAGGTCTCTTTCTCTCCCTGCGTATATATGGGCCCACAGGTCTCTGTCTCTGTTTGGTTTGGGTTTTAGATAGAGAAATGAGAAGAGAGAACTTATTGGGGACGGTGCGCAGAGACATGGGTTGGTTCTAGAGACCCAAAGCGAACATTAGTGTTCTAGCACGATTGGGTGGGGATTCTAGCCAATAAGATGGGGTATCTAGTCGCAAAGCTGAGGAGAGAAAGAAAGATAAGGTTAAGGAGCCTTTCCTTGCCTTTTAGTTGAATGAAGACTAGCTGCTTCGCTTTTGAAGCTATATATGTGGCTAAGGTTGGTTCGGTAATGAAATAGCCGAGGTCTCTTGAGCCTTTAGTGTTAGAGCAAAAGAGGGTAGAAAATGGTTTTCTTTATACGACTACTTTCCTAAATGAACTGCTCACTGGAACTAATTGACTAGATATTATGTTTATATTAGCATATCCTGAAAGCCTAGTACTGATTTGTTTCCGTGCTTTTGAGTGTTGGATCTATGGGTGTTTTTTCAAAAGTGCAATGGACACAAAAAGCACAGATTCTGACATAAATCTTATACGCATCCTATATCTGTGGTCCCTATATCTATTGAATATGTGCACTTCTATCTATGTCTGTAGCATGGCTTGGGTTTTCTTACGTGGATTTGCATGTTGTTTTGTTGCACATTAGCAGATGGATTTCGTACGTTGTTTTGTGTATTTATTTTTGGATTGTTTGTGTTTTTGGATTGAACTTGGCCTTTTTTCGGAGAAATTTGGGGGCTTTAGTGAGTTAGGAACTTGACCAATGAAAAGTTGTCATTTCTTCTATATACACTGGATTTCAGAGATTTCTCTGATGCTAATTTTGTCATAGTTTGTTTTAATGAGATTATTAGTAGAAAAAACAAAATCCCCCCTTTTCTACAAAGGGGGGTGTGGGTTGCCCCTCGTATGGATAGTCTCATAGAGGGTAGAGCCTATTCAGAGTTTCTGTGAGCTTTGACTTAAGTAACTGTGATTAATATGCAGACATATCTGCACCTGGTTTCTCACATCTAGGAGATGCTATATTGTTTTTGATAGGTTATGCTTTCGTGATGTGCCTAGATGTTATTGTGAATGTTGTATTTTTAATTTCTCGTTATATATCTTTTACGTTAAAGGCAATCTAGTCTGTTTGCTTTCATCAGGGTTTTGGTAATGTTATTAGATATAACCCCCCATCATGGATCTTGTAGAACTATCATTTTGTCATGCAACTCTTATTTTCCTTTCTCTCTATGTGCTAACAGTTATAGGTTAACATATTAGTTTCATGCTAACATGACTTCGTCTTATTGAGAGAATAACAGAACTACATGCAGATATGTGGGCTTATAGAACTTCAAACGATTAAGGTACTTTTTGGTTGCATTTTAAATTGCTTTAAAAGCTATGCCTAATGCCAAATAGCGTGGCTAACGAGGTGCGCCCTATTATATTCCAAGAATCAAGACAGGAGCAAAATAATCCCTTTTTCTATTTTAGGGCACTCTCAGGAGTAATACTGGGTTGAAGTTGATAGCAAAATGTTATGGCCATATATTTGCTATCAGAATTACGTTGACTGAGAACTTGGCACAGATAGGATCTCCAAATTTTACAAAAAGCTAGTTGTTTTGTGATTTTTGTGCTGTGATATTCTTTTTTCTGCACTAAAATTAGAAATTACTTTTGATTTTTGCTCTACGCTTTTTACCAGCCGTTTCATGCTGACATGTTTTGTTCTTCATCTTGTTAGGACCCTCAAAACAAGAAAATCATTGTCTGTGATGAAAAGCTGAAGAAAATTTTTGCAGGGAAAGAACAAGTTGGGTTTCTTGAGATTGGAGGATTGATCAGTCCTCACTTTCTAAAGTGAGCCTTTTGCAGGAGATCGGAGATTGAATTTTGGAAGTCATCCCATGAATCTGTTTTTTTGGGTAAAAGGGGGGTCGGTTTTCGGTTGGCAATGCCTTAAATGCGTTGTAGCGGTCTATTGCACTTCATTTCAGATGCCTTCATACAAAGTCTTGCTCTATTTTGGTTCTATATAGAGCTCTTTTGCTCGTCTTTATTTGTAGGCTTCGGAATGCAATGTTTGTAGTGACTGTCAATTTCGGGTTTGGTTATCTTGTTAACTTCTAGAGGAATGTATGCAAACATTTAGGAGATGTTTATTTTAATGACCTCTAGATCTCTGTGAGCTTGTTAAGCCCTCCATGAAGATTTCACAGTGAGGGTCCACATTACATCAATTGGCCTGTTAAGGCGGCCAACATTCGTACACACGGATGCCTGTGATTGTTCAAGTGCTTATGGTTTCGGCAAAACCTCGATGAGACTGAATTACTAGCGCGATTCAATTTGACCAAATGTGATCTGTGACATCTGATCAGCATTAAGATGATGCTTTATGACTCTTGCGCCCTGTTTGGATGCCGGATTTGGAGGCCGGATATGGAGCCGCCTGGATTTCATCTCCTGGTCCCACTCATATCCGGTCTTTGGATGCATTTTTGGGAGGGTGGATTAAAACACTGTTGGGACTACAAATCCACCTCCAACAGTGTTTTGGGTGGATTTGCCAAGCGGAGCTTTGCCCCTATCGTTAGCAAATCCGGGGGATTTGGGACTCTTTTACCCCTCCAAATCCACCCTCACCCCCACACAGTGCTTTACGAGGAAGATGAAGAAGAGAGAGAGAGAGAGAGAGAGAGAGAGAGGAGGAGGAGGAGGAGGAGGAGGAGGAGGTCGAACCCAGCAACCATGATATTTAGCTACAGCAACCTTGAGATCTGTTCACGGCATCAAGAGATGAGAAAGAAAGAGAGACCGACGGGAGAGAAGAGAGAGAGAGGAGGAGAAGTGGTACCTCACAGAGCTCGTTGGGGTCGGAGAAGAAGGTGTACCCATCGTCGTTCATGTCGGTGTCCAAGGAGGAGTGGTACCTCTGGGATGGGGTTTTTTGTTTTTTCGGAGGAAGCGATAGAAACGAGGAAGAAAAGGGGGCTGTGTAATGTGTATAGAAACGAGGAAGAAAAGGTGTACCCATCGTTGTATTTTTTTTATATAAAAATTTCACTTTCCAATTAATTTTTTTTGAAGTATTCCGGAAAATACTATTTTTTTCTAATAAATAATATGGTTTAAACATTTGTAAAATAAAATGAATTTATTTTATCCTACAATTAATGACAAATATGTATTTACTTTAATTATAGTTAAGTAAACGAATTTTGATCATTTAAAAATTTAAGTGAGGGCAATTTAGTCATTCGACATCTAATCTCGTCATATCCACCTTCTATATCCTCCTCCTCAAAAAATCATCCAAACACTTCATTACAAATCCACCCTCCTTAAAAGGTGGGGTCACCCTTCTTAATATATCACCCCTCATTACATATCCACCTTCAAATCCACCCTTATTACATATCCACCTAAAACAAATCCTCCATCCAAACGGGCCGTTGTATTCTTTGTGTGATCGTTTGATAGCCCTCTCTTGGATGATGAGTTTCCCAGAATTTCAGACTAACCATTTAATTCTGTGTTTGATTGATGCATATGCGCATGTGGTCAGGATTACATATGACGTCAATTTCCCTAAAAACAGGGAATATGTAGTAGTATAATACTCCGTAGAAAATTAAATTACTGTTTATAACCTCTTGTTATTAACCCGATTGTATTATTTTTCTAATGAAATTGTATGTCCTCTCACTAATCGTTGAGTAAAAATCACATTGGGCATGCCCAATGGAATTTTCTCTTTCTTGGTTTTTTGACCCCTCTATTTTTTTAAAAAAATTTTTGGAGGAAAATCAAATCCATTTTTTATCATTTTGGGAAAAAATTGAAAATCCATGAAAGCTTTTTTAATATTAAAAAAGAAAATTAGTTGAAATTTTTTGAGATGAAGATGATCAATGATCGGAGAAAAACTATTAAGAAGCAATTGAAATAAGGATGGAAATAAAGTTGGAGACGTGCAATTGAAGTTTTTCTTTCTGAATGCAAAAATTATTTATGAGTTCTCCTGGTTGTGAGTGTTTATGAATCTCGTCCGTTGGTTTATTTTTTTCTCGTATTGTACGGTTTCTTAGATTATTTTGTACTGGGCTTGATTTAGATTATTTCCAAGAAAGGCATGTTGTCTCGTCATTCCCTCTCATGCTCCCGATGCACCACGAGGGCGTTTCTATTAAGTAATAGAAAGTTGTTAACCGCAATTTTTAAGTTTTGTTCTTATTCAAATTTTTTCCGCGTATATTAGTTATGCGTCAAACTTTTATGTTTTAAGCGTTTGTTTCGACGAGAAAAATCGGAAAAGTATAAGATTATGACTTCTACACAAACATTTTGAGAGATATCCCAGAAGAAAAAAAAAACGCTTTTCGAGTTTTTTTCTTAGATATTTTACAAAATACTTATGTAAAAATAATAATTTTTTACTTTTTCAATTCCTCTCCTCTAAGACAAACCCATAATATATAAAAAAAATTGGCGCAATAAAAGCATGCACGCGAAAGAAATTTGAACAAGAATAAAATCAAAAAGTTGTGATCCACAACTACTTATATACTATATTATTATGGGTTCTCAGCCCACCATCTATGGCGAAAAATCCATATTTTAGATATACAACCAACACAGAAAGACTCTTTCTCATGCCTCATGCCTGGCAACTCCACGACCTTAAAAATTATTACTGGAAGTACAAAAAAGATGGTCCAAGACGGTTCGAACATGCAAAGCGGCTCATATCAAGGCAAAAAATCAATAACGGGAGAACGAAAAAATGTTGTTAGAGCTTGTAACTCATAAAACCGACTCCCATCGGTAACAGGATTGTCTGTATCCATCCGTGTATATTCTTCCCAAACCCCCACTCCTCCGAGCAAATCTCGTAGGTAACTGGTTCACTGCTTTCGGTATCAGCACTATGGCTTAGACCCAATTGTCTAAACATAGCCCCATTGTCACAAGGAACTCAAATATGTACATCGTCCTGTATTCTTCCGAGAACTCCAACTCCAAGCAAAGTCGTTCTGAACCCTATAAAATGGGCCATGATTCTGTCAGTTCAAACTTCGTTGGGTTCTCTTTGCTAATGGAAGTGTGTCATCAATTTCCTCTATGGTTTCATCCGTGTTGGAGAAGATGTCAACAGGAGCAGTTGTGCAGCCAATAGAACTTTGTTTAAATCTACCCTTGGTGGAGCCTTTCTGATGGTCAAGATACATCACAATCACGGTGATATCATCATGGAAATGACGCCTAGTCCCCTTCTCGATTTTTCGTATTTCATTGTATCTGATCTCCTTTTTCTTTGCAGCCTCCTGAAGAGCAGCTCCCACTAACCTCTTGGCTATTCCCTGCAAGAATTTCACCAATTGATTATTCATACCGACACACCTTAGTAAAATGATCTTCAGGATTGCCTAGAATAAATGCCAAATAAATCCTATATTCAACGTATGGGAAGCGGGAACAATTTCTAAGTCCTTTCCCCGTATTTGGCATCTCAAGAAATCATTTTCACAAACATAAAAGTATAAGCAGTGTCCGGTTATAACAACATTCTACAATATGAGACGGACACACAGCTAATCAAGCGCAATTAACAGAGAAAAACAACTATTTTCAAAACTGAAGGCACTAAACAAATGGGTCATATTTTAATTATTGCCAAACGATACAATTAGTTAAGCTAGTGGCCAAACTGGGAATGCACTATAAAAAAGGGAAATCCATCCAAGTATATCTGTAATGAAAAAGTGGAAAAGAAAAAAATTCTGTAATGAAAAAGTGGAAAAGAAAAAATTCTATCATTCAGAGCTGGGCACTCACCGCTCTTGGGTTTTTCAATACAATCTCAACTGCTTCTTCATCGCTCAATTGTTCCCACAGGCCATCTGAAGCAAATATCAAGAACAAGTCTTCAGGCCTAAGCTTTCTTATGAGAATTGAGGGCTCTGCAGTCAGTACAGGTCGTTTCAAGGGAATAAGGTGTCCAAACTGCCGGAAAAGTGGGTCTCTGTTGAACTCAGGTTTCTTCAAGTAGACGTCTCCAATAGATCTTGACACCTGAAAAAGACAAAATGATACAAATCAGAACTTCCATCACTCGCTTTTATGCTTTTAAATAATAAGCCATGTACAAGAAAAAGAAAAGTTCACCTAACAAAAGAAATACACGGCTTCAGTTCCCATACAGAATATTCAATAGTCACTCAACAAAGAATGGAAGGATATGAAAATACAAAATTTTAGGAAGTTCAATGAGCTTCATGTGAATTTACGGCCATATCTCTTGCAGATGCCAAGATGGACAGGAAGAGGGGTAGATATGGCCACTTAGTCCCATTATTTTCCTTCATAAGAACTTAGCTGGATGATATGCTGGACCAATGGTCCAAAAGGCAAGTGATTCCTTGAAGAGTCCCCTCAGAACATATTTGATCTGTGTATGAGGGGCATGGCAAATTCCTTCTTATAAAGCTAAAACAAGAGATAAAAATAAAGCAATAGGGGTATCAAGATATGGGGCCAGTATCAGATGCTCGACATACTTTGTTTATTTTATTTTGAAGTGAAAAGGAAGCAAAAAAGATCAGGGGAAGGAACAATACAGAAGAGGGAAACCAGTAGTACTAAAGTAAAATAGCATGCATGCAAAATAACATCCAACACAACAATTTGTGCATCGTCTTCACTTAGAGCGATTTACTCGGCATAAGTAATCTGAGATTCTTAATCTCCTTCATACCGAGGCAGAAGTTCCACTACTGATTTTCTATGATTTCCACTGTATTAATATTTAACCATATGATACATGCACAATATTTACATATAATATCCACAAGTATGGCCATCCAAGGCTCGTCCGTTTTGCATATCATTGATAAAAAAAGAATAATTAAGTGAAGGAATATGCAACATGGGATAGGATAAACAAGAGGGAACTAGCATTCTAAGGGGAATGCAAAATCTGAACTTACATCTGCTCACCATAAATTCTCTCACTTAGAACCACGTCTACTGTCGGCAAATGGCCAACCATCTATAAATGTCATTTCACAAAATCCTAACATTCCCTTGACCGGTACAAGACACCTTGACCAATACATCTATTTTGTTGATGACTAGAGATGAAATTTTAGCATTTGATTATTGATAGTCAAACAACAGAGAAGATCCTAAAACATGAACACCAACGCCTGAAGTCCCACGTGACATGCATGACTTTGAAGAACATTTAGCATGGCTGTGGATGATAAGACAATACAATAACATTGACCAGAGTTACTCAAAGAGAGGGGGTGGGGGGGCAGTTTATATACATCAAAGACGTGATTGAAGACATTGTATCCAAGAGGCAAGAGCAATAACAGAGCCTTAATGTTCATACACTGTCAATAAGAACACTCACAAGGTTGAGATATGATTCCAATGAAACCCTCTTGAAAACAACTGACTAATTTAAGCAAACAATAGTTACTCTAATCAATCACCAAAAGCCTAAATTATGTTCCAGACAAACAGTTGCAAGTACCTGAATTATGCCCTTGATTCTCCAAACTCCCTGACAATTTATTACTACAGTAGAATCATCAGGATGAAGAGCCTTGACCTCCTTCCTCACCTCCTCGCAAGCAACGTTGTGATCCTTGGACAAACGTTCCGCCACCACTTCTCTCTTCTGCCCCTGGCAAACAGTCCGGCCAAGAACTGCCCTGGAGTCTCCAAGATTCGCCACATATAATGCATCGTGTGAAATGGCACCAACTAGACAACATGAACCAACTGAAGCAATATTCGGCTGGACTGGCAAAGATTGCTTCACCAAATGAAGAAACTCTTCCTCTGTGGCACTAAATGCCTTTTTTATCACATCCGCTGATAGTCCCCCATGCTCAGTCACAAATTCTACAGAAAATGCAATACAATCATCAAGGAGATGCAGAAAGTGCATAATCTCAAACGGTACATGTTTTGGTTAACCGGAATCAAGCTGTAATGGAACACTTCACAATCCAAATGTAATTGATTGAATGTCTGTATGGAATGATCGCTTTGGAAATCATTTTGATGTGGAACTGATAAAATGTACATTACAGATGGAATGATCAGCCAGCAATTTAGTGGAATGGTCATTCCACAGGAAGGCTAATGTCTCTCTAAAATCATTTCAGCAAACCGAACACTCTACATGAGCAAAATTTGTACTGCTTTTTTGATAACTCACGGTGTCCGGCCAACTTATGCAGACCTCGACTAATCCCTAAGGACCCAATCCCACCCGTTCACAAGCAGCGAGTCCAATTAAGAATCCAAAGCAAAGCCCTGTATGGTCTAGGCCATCTGGCCCATAAAACCTGATAGCACGTGTGATCTTTTGAAGCTGAGACCTAGCAAAGCAAACAACCCTAAGTGCATAATCTGTACTACTTGAGAGTTGGAAATAAAGAATGAATTGAGTGCACGTGCAAATTACACTTTTCTGATCAAATTATACTAGAACCAGATAATATCGATGGCGCCAAATGTCAGCAAGTATACAAACTAAAACAAACAGTAGGTAAAATGACAAATTCAAAGATTTGGCCTAAACTTTTTTCTCGATATTTTCTTGGTTCCTTCTCTAAATTGTCGCCAATTCCCGTTAAATTTATCGAATTAAATCATTTGCATTGACTCGACGAGAGATGTTGATAGGCAAAAAATGATGACAGAAAACAAAAAAAAATCCACCAAAAATTTGCCCAAAAACTAAACAAAAGGTCACTAAAATAAATAATACCAGCTACTTAGAGACGGAGAGATGTTAGGGTTTATAGGGAGAGAGAGAGAGAGAGAGAGAGAGAGAGAGAGAGAGAGAGGGATTACGGTGGAGGAAAGGGAATAGATGTCTGTTAACGAAGCGAGAGGCTTCGGGGCCGCCGTGGCCGTCGTAGACGCCGACGTAGGTGGCCGACGGCGAGGTAAACACCTGGCTCTGATCCTCGAGGCTGGAATTGGCCTGGACGACGGCGATCGAGAAGTCGCCGGAGGCGTGGGGCTTCAAGTCCATGTGCCACAAGAGCCCGTCGCCGCTCCGTCGCCCTAAGCACCTCTCTATCGGCCTGTAACACGATCGCAACATATTCGATTATTCTTCTGCAACACCTCTCTATATGTACTGTTGCATATATGTATCTATAGGTGAGGAATGCTTATTTGTTGTTGTTGTTGTTGGCTGTATGTATCTATGGGTAATAGCAGAAGGTCAAAAGATAGGGGTGTAAATATGTGTATCTGATGCGAGAGAGAGAGAGAGAGAGAGAGAGAGGAAACGCGGAGTGGGGTGAAAGGGAGGAGGAGAAAGAGGCGGGGAAAACCGCGTAGAAGGAAGATGACTGGGAGGAGACTGACTGTGCACTGCGCGTAAGAGTTTGTTGGAACTTTTGGACCTACTTTCTAGGACCGCTTTACAACCTTCCGGTCCGACGCGGTTCGGTTCGGTTTAGATCATTTGTGGGCCCTTCTTAAAAACGATAATGATCGAAATTATTCATTTTTTGAAGGTTGCCGATAGGGGTTAACATAGTCCGGATTAGTTCGGGTTTATATTAAATCAAGAACCAAATCAAAACTTACGGATTATGATTTGGAGAACCAAACCAATCCAAACCATTAAAATATGATTCGGTTTCGGATTTAAACCTTGGCTTGCTTTGAACTACATCTCCGATGAGAGATGCCAAATCTAAGCTGAAGGTTGCAACAGTAATAATTGACACCAGTTTACAATTCAATCTAAATGCCTTCTATCAAGTCAAAAATGACACGGAATGACGTGGCTTTGAAGGGAGGTGAAAACATGCCAATTTTGAAAAGTCATCTACACGCATGCCAAATTTTAAAAATGTGCCCGTTTGAATTTTTTTTTTCTTTCTATTTCAAAGTTTGACATAAGAGTTGGCATGAGGGTTGAAGAGAGATAACTTGATATCAAATAAATAGAATTTAGCATACGGATTAGAGATGAGGCTTTGATATCAAATCGGAGTGCAAGTGTTGGAGAAGCTAAGCTATCATCTTCAAAAATATTAAAGTACTTAGGCTCCGTTTATTTCGATGTAAATTGTTTCACAATGTAAAATATTTTTCATATAAAATGTTTTTTCTGAAAACAAATTTCAAACTTTTATTTTCTGGTGTTTGGTTAGCACTTGAAAATATTTTCAGAAATTGACAAAATAGTGTAGAGAGAGGGAGGCTTGAACGGTGGAGAGATCTGAGAATATTAGAATTGAACGTGGGTCAAAACTGACGATCGAGAAAAATGAGCAGTGTGAATTGCAGTAAATGGTAGCAGATTTATTTCGAAATAGATTTAAGGGTAAGTCATTTTCATCTAATTAATGAAAAATCTTTTACATGTAAAATATTTTTCTCATTTTTCACACAACCAAACACCGAAAATAAGTAAAACATTTTACGCCCAAACAAACAGAGCCTTAAAATAAATTTTAAAAAATTGTTAAAACCAATTCCATTCAAATAATCAAAATAAACTAACATCAACCAACTAATTAAGAGTATAATACGAACAGTTGCCTCAAGTCTTAAACTAAAAAAAATGAAATACCGGTAAGTCACTAAAATGAATTGTGGAAGTTGACTGATTTGGTGATCCCATGTGCTCTTTGTGTATAATAAATTAATAATTATAGAAACTTAGGAATGTGTTGTGATATATAGAAGTTTAATCTAAATTATCTTGGCACGGAAGAAAAACTATATATTATATGGTTCGAATCGGTTTGAAACCATAATTGTGAATGTGAATCCACAAACCAAACAATATAACGCGGTTTTTAATTTTTTTTAAACCATGACTAAACTATACTACTAAAAAACAGAACCAAATCTTTCGGTTTGGATTGATTTGAGCTAGATTCGTGGTTGGACGAATTTTTTGCTCACCCATAGCTGCCAAGAATATGGACGAAGTCAAATCATTTTGATCAAATACCATTTGACATGATTTGAAAATTTAATAAGCTTGTAAAAAAAAAAGTGTACACGTTTATTTACCAAAGAAAAAAGTTGGCCTACTCGGGTTCCTAATAACTCATTTATGAGATTCGATGACATTAAATTTAGTCAAAGCGTGCACAAATTAACTTGATTATAAGAAAAACGTTTGCTCATTTCTATACTATAAGCAATTGAGAACTACATCCAAGTCAAATTATTACTTACTGCCTCCATCCCGATTTGTTTTTTCCTTTTTTGACTTTTTGAGAGCATTTAACCTCTAAAAAAAATTGCCAATAATTTTCAATTCGTAATATTTTTAATATGCAATATGGATTTTGTTTGGTAGATCTCAATTAGTTCTATTATACAAAATCTTTAAAATCATAAAAAAAAATATATTATAAAATGTAAGATATATAAGTATATTTTTGAAAGACACGAATTTTGACAATTAGACAAATAATTGGGACGGAGGGAGTAACAAGTAAGGGGACCTTCTCTCTCTGATTGAGGTCTTCCCTCTCTAACCCCAACCCTTCGCCTTCTCCATGGATCTACATTGGGGGGTTGTGCCGCTTCGCCTCCCGCCGCCTTCGACCAACTGCTGGTTTACACACTTGGTGTAACTGATTTCGCTTAACGACTTGTGGTCATGGGGCTTCGGGGGGTGTGGTTCACGGTGCTTCTAGCCGGCTCATTCATGGGTAAGCCTGGTTTTGCCTAATGGCGATGGAGGACACATTTGGCAGTGGTGTGACTGTAGATCTGAGCCTTGCTTATGCGCATATTGGGTGTCTCCAAGGTGGAGGTGTGAGGCGACATCTTCCGTTCTTGGTTTCTAGTGGATTTTAGATGTTCGATTCGGTAGGATTTTGGTTGTTGGTGGTTCGCCAAGGGCTGTGATTGGTGGCAGTTGATTGCTCCGACAGCTGGAGACTTGTTTCGTAGTTGAGCTAGGGTTTAGGTGTTTTGGGCTTCATTGTGTACTTGGGCTTTTAGGCCTTCTGGTGTTATGCTTATTGTCTTATCTGGCCTGTTAGGCCTCTTAGGTGCTGGGCTTTGTCCCTTGGAGTTTTTTTAGTTGGCATTGCCAATTAAGGATTGGGTCTGAGATGGGCACTTGTTGCCTTCCTCCTTGCTCCTTTTAGTCTTTGTTTTCATTTCAAAGATTAATAAAATTTCCTTTTTCGTCGTTCAAAAAACAGAGAACTACATCTAAGTCCTTGGAAAAAAGAAGCAAAACTTATAAACATTATTCAGAAAAAAATAAACTGAATTTCTCAAAGGAAAATGCTAGGAATACATTAATGTCACATTTCAATCATACCTCTTTTACATGCATGTATGAGAATTTCACAATAAATGCGAGGAACCTACATATATGTAAGAAGAATGTGATTGAGGTGTGACAAATTGATGTGACCATAGCATCTCCCTTTTCTCGAAACCTCAATCTAAAACAACTAGATCAAGTTCCTTGCACTTCTCTCCACCGCACCGCGTCAATCTCACTGCATCCTCTCTCTCTGTTTCCACATTCTCACCACAGCATCCTCCCTCTGTTTTCGAACCGATTCCATCAAAACATCAGCGCCCTCGACCCTTTCTCTCCCTAAATACAAACTCGCCAAACTCTTCAAGAACCCACCAACCATCACCTCCTCGGTGCTAATCACCCTTTCGGCCCGCAAACCGTCACCGAACAAGTAACGCAATCCCTAAGGCTGCAGAATGCAATCTCGGGCACGCTCTTGCGCCCTCTCTTCTTGTATCCCTCCCACACCTCTTTGTACTCTCCTTTGTGGAAGTTTTTTGCCCTCTCGTCGAACTCGCTCTCACTAAACACGAATACCCTCTTCACCATTTGATCCTTGCTCAATCTCTCAGTCATCCACGCTTGCAGTATCCTGTCGAATACCTTCCCGAAATCGATCTTTTCCCCCAACGCTAGGTGCTTTTTGATGAACTGCCCCTTGGAGTGACTAGTGAGGGCTGTCCCCTTCAATTTTCCAAAGCTGTAGGTGCTCGCTAAACGTGAATGTTTTCGATCTCCACGGGTTTTCACTTAGTTCTGAAATCAACAAACTCATTGTGATCCGAATGTCGATTGTTGCTGCATTTTTGCTCCCGAAGTATCGCAAACCGCGATGGAGTTCTTCAGGTTCTCCCTCTTCAACAGGTCCTCCTCCAACCTCTTGCCGAGATTTTGAAAAGCAAAGATGAAGTGATGAGCAAGTAACGATGACCCATTGCATACGTTTGCGTATTCTGCGGCAATCCGCATGTAGAATCTGAACCTTTTGTCGACTCCTTTGGTCTTGTTTCTGCTTCTGACTGACGTTTTCGGTTGTGAGAGCGATTCCTTTCTTCTGAGACATTCGCGAAGAGGAACGAGAACCTCTTTGCGCAATCTCTCTCTAACTCGATACGCTTAATGAGCCTCCTCGATTTTCTCGTACAAGGGATTGCATCCTCGAGGGAAGATTTTCCTCACGATGCTTTTGCATACCAAGGTCGATTTAGAATCAATAGAAGGATAGTATTCGGAAGCAAAGCTGACCTTTTCTGCTTTCCCTGATTTCAAGAATTCAAGATATGACTTCAGAGCTTCGGCAAATAAGTCCAAAACTCGTTCGTGCAAATATTGATAATCTGAATCGTATCGATACTTACAAACCACCCTCCCTCTTTTGTCACCTTTGCCTCCTCTGGTTCTCCTTCTTCATGATCATCAGCCAGTATCGCGCGAAGGATCTCGAGCGAGTCTTTCAAGCACCCGAAATTTACGAAAACCCCGATGTTACAAGCCAAGGTCGCTGGGGGGGGGGGGGGGGAGGGGGGTTTGGTGGAGCCAAACCGCTGCAGCGTAAAACCCTTATTTGTTGTGACTGCAGAGGTGAGATATAAGTTCAAGAGTGTTTACGGGGTCAGATTTCTAGGCATCTTTCAACCAAAAGGTCAGAGTTTTTTACAGGGTTTTTTGGGTGAGGAGGAGGGACAGGAGTTTTTCGAGTGGGAAGTCGGTAGGGGGTTTTCCAGCGACATTTGGAGGGAATGGTTTTCCGTTGATGATTTGAGGGCGGAGTAATGGTGGTCCTACTAGCTGCATGAGGTTGTTATTGGAAAAATGGCCGCTGCAATTTGTACTGTTGATGAAATCTCCACTAAACCTGTAATACGCTTCGAGTCACGACTATGTCGCTTTCTTAAAGGCAGTATTTGCCCCCACCAATTGGTATGCAAAGGGTTACAGTAAATCTGTCTTCAAGATAAATCGAAGCCCGAACTCGAAGTTCTTTCCGTTTTCGTTTGCACTAACGAAACGGACAGAATACCTGCTTGAACGAATATAAGAACCGAGAACCATTGTGTTCTATTTTCTGCAGCAAAACAGAACGCATAATGAATGGGAGAAATTTGAATTATATGTGTGTGTGGATTATGACAAGTAGTGATCTATTTATAGGCCACTATGCACCCATTGAGAATGGGTACGCACCTGATCCAATCTGACCGTTGGATTAGATCTTATGGTCTAGATCGACTAGTCACACCCAGTCACACCGAATAAGTGTACTGTTTCACTCACACCCAATCCGTTGGATCGTGCCCATTCGCGGTTGACAGCTGAGATCGCAACTCTACGAACCAACGTACCCGTAGGCTCGAGTTGCACCCGATCGAAATCGCTCCGTGTGACTCACCTGCCACATGTGCGACACGCGGCATCCACGTTAGCGCCACCTTACCGCCAACTCGCAATAAAAATGGCGCCAACGTGCTAAGTGCAAAAGTGCGCTGCTAAAGCGCCACAATGCACCACAGCCCACGCCACATTGCCCACGCCACACGCGCGCGTGCGTATGTACCGGCTTTGACGGTATGGTGCGAAGCACCATAGGACTGCACCACACTAGATCATTGTTTATTCATATTAGAAATGTTTCCTAATATATATCACTACAACATCTCTCAACTAACCAATGTGGGACAAAACTCACAAAGAGGAAAAACAAGCATTCTAAGAAAATAAGGAAATTTTACAAAACCAAAACGACGACTCCTTTATTTTGAAAATCTCTAACAGTTGTGCGGTGGGATTCTTTCTCTATTTCGCCATTCGCAATTATCTATCAATATTCTATAGGAATATAGTTGAAGCTAAAAAGCTCCCAACCCTCAATCCTAAATTCCTAGAATTTAGAGTTTTTTTTCTTTAAAAAGAAGAGAAAAAACGTGGGAGTGGGGAGAGGGGAAGAGAGAGAAAGGGGGGCGGGTGGTTTCGGACGTGATGGTATCACGTGGTACTCCAAATTCATTTTACACCACACATATGTCTTTTAGTGTACAGAATGAGATTTTTGCTAGCGTGCTTTGAACATGAGACAAAAAAAATTAGATTATAAAAAACTAATGTTAATTTTTTATATCATGCATTGAATGGGTACAATATTTGATTTTTTTTGTTACAAATTAATTTGATTTAATTTTTTTGAAGTAATTTAATTTGAAATATTTCTTGCAATCTGAGTCGTCCATTGTTGAGCATGGACGGCGCACGCACTCCGAGATCTTTTTCTATCAACTAGCGTTGTTCCCGTTCGATGTCCGGGACAAAATATTTGTGTGGCTTTGCTATAAAATATCAAGCTCATACAAAATTTATTGTTTGTCCCGTGCATCGAACGGAAACGACGCTAGTAAATATAGATCGAAATGTTGCTTAGGCACCAAGGTTTTTCCCCTTTTCTTGGGCACCCAATTTTTTTTTCTTTTCTATTTTTAGCCAAATTAAAATAATTCTTGGGCACTGTAGGATCGGTCCAATTTCTGAGTGGACAAATACCCTTAAGAGAATAGATGTGCCGGAGAGGTTGTAATAGCTATGGAAAGGGATGAAAGGAGTGATCTAGAAAGGTGAAGAAGAAGAGCAGGAGTGAACAGAGAAGGTAGGCAGTGGAGATCCAAACCGAGAGATCCCAAAAGGAGAAAGACAATAGAGCCCTTGAAAGAGGATAAGACCTCCTTTAAAATCAGTGCTCACCAACTTTCTCTCTCTAGGAACTGGTCACAAGGCTCTCTTGCTTCTGAGGTTCAATGAAGAGACGTTCATATTTATAGACCACACGAGCTAATGCTCAGGCACCAAGTGGTGCGCTGATAAAATGACATGTGTCCCTTCTGTCCCCCCTGACCGTCGAGGTGTCGCTACCCTCGCGATGACCGCGAGTATGACGGTGAGCGTATCCTCTTATTCGCGGAGATCCTCTTCTTCTTTTACAGCCACCAAACCACTAGATCTCCTTCCTTCCCGTAGGGCAAGGTCGTGACCTACTCGGTCGCGTAGTACCGCTTGCCAAGCCTCAAGGGACCCCTCGGGTTCTGCCTAAAGGCCGAAGCAAACATAAGAGTCTGGGCAATTTCTCTGGTGCCTTGGTTAATCCGCATTAATCGCGCCAAGCGTCCACCTGAATAAACATAACTCTCTCCTTAAGGGAGGAATTTGAGCTCGCGACCTTTACATGGACACTGCAAAGCTATGGGTAGCGCGAGGCTCCCACGCGCAAGAGACCACGTGTCGCGCGACTGATGCGCCACGTGGCGAGCTAGGGTTCGTTGGTCAAATCGTCAACCCCGCGAGGACGAGTGCACGTGTCACACGCTCATTGGATAGCCAAACAGTCAACGGTCGCGCCTATTGACCTTTCCTACAGGCACCAAGATGTTGCATTGATGGAGTAAATAATCAAATGGTTTACATTTCTTAGCCAAAAACAAAAACAAAAATTCAAGGGGTTACAGGGGATATGATCCTATCATCTTGTTCCGACCCAGCTAGGATAACAAGCTCATGAGCTTGGTCAGAATTGTGGTGCCCAAGTGGAATCTTGTGACTGGTTGCGAATTTCTTGTTAGGTGAAATGAAAGGGTGATAAAAGTTAGTGATGTGTACAACAATCTTAAATATATACCATTTTCTAAAGTTTTTATTTGGTAAGATAAGATTTTTTTTCTTCGAGAAAATCTTATTACGGCGCTCAAGCTGTCCAAAAGTGTTTTAGACGATCCAGATTAAAAACAATCTATTAACGGTAATAGATCTGGATTGTCAAAAAAAAAATAAAAAATTGGATGACTGAGATTGCGCTGAGCCCTTTTTTTGAAATTAGGCAATTCATTAATTCATACCCGAAGGCAAAGACTACATCGCAATAACAAGAATTCACCAAACTACTTAATCTGAGACACGAGTACTGCATTAAGCAGAACGGGCTACAGATATCTTTTTTTTCTTTACCTCGTCAATGTTTTTTAGCAATACATTTTCAATTGGTTATTCATTGCAAATACTATTTATTGTACTAAATAATAACGTGCCTGTAGATATTATAACAGTTATGAAATGTGTTAATGGGAGTTTTACAATTGGCCAGTGGGAAATCAATTTTTTTGTTTCAATTGCGTTTGTTATACTTCGGCTTCTGTGAAGACTGCGGAGTGAAGACTTTGAAAATTGAGAAAATACTTTAGGGAAGACTTATAAACGGGCAACAACTTCCAAGACATTAGCAAGTCAGAGTAGATTAGGTTTAACGAATCAAAACATTTAGAAGCTAATTAACCACCAAAGTCGCGTTCTACTTTCGCTTCTCCCTTTTTTATTGGGTGAAAATTCTACTCTTTTCAATAGAGTAGATTAGGTTTTCTAATGGCAAAAAAAATAGTGATTATATTATACACGGAGCTTCCGTGCATCCATGGTCCTCTACTAAAAAAAATTCGACAAGTCACTTGGCAGTGGCCCTGTTCGTTTTGGGGTTTCAAAAACCCTGGGCATGGTCTACAATAAATTTTCTCTATTTATTTCTCTCTATTAATTACTTTAAAAACTCTCTCAAAATCCAAACCAAACAGGGCTCCACAATTGACTTTATATTTAAGCTATAAGAGCAAGCACCATAGACTCTGTAATTAATTAGTGTCAAACGTCATGCGTCACACGAAACCGCGTGAGCAGTATTCCTGTCTGTATTTAAGAATTTTGGTTGGACTTAAGGAAGAAATGGTGTGTTCCACCAATTAAAATAAGTATTCCGTATTTATTATTTTTTAAATTAAATATAATATATTGTGAGAGAATAATATGTTTCATAAAATAAAAAATAAATATTTAAAAAATAAAAACTTTAACAGAACAGGAACTTAATTAGAAGAGTAAAAACACCACCCCATATCTTTATTATTTATTATCAATTTAGGGCCCCAGATAAGGGCCACCCCTGTTATTATTATTACCAACACAAAGTAAAGCGTAGGTGGAAAACCACGTAAATATTAAGACATGCGCAAACGCCAATATGCTAGGTTTTCGTAATAGTCACAGGGTTGCACGGAAACAAAACATCAGCTTCTGGTTTCTGATCAACTCCATCAGTGTTCCTCAGCCAATGACTCTCAACAAACGACGCGGCGCCGTCTGGAACACCGTCCATGACCCGTTCGTGACCCGTCGGGTAGTATATCCCCGTGCGAGGATGTGGGACCCATCTCGATGGACCGCCTGTGTAGCCACCCTTGATAGAGTAGTGCTCCTTGTGTTTCTCGAACGTCGGAATTTTTTGGGCCAGCTTGCTCATGCATCGCTCTACTTGCTTCGGTGCCCTGCATGGACTAAAATCCTCCCTATTACCGACATTTAGGGCTTCTGTTCGAGGTGTTCGTTGCTTTAGATGCCCAAAACTTAATACTCCATCCGTCCAAATTCATTTGTCCCACTTGGGGAATACAATTTTTTTAGGGAATAAAATCATTGTACCAATAAATGTTCAACTTTCCAAAAGTTCCCCTTCCGGCCAACTTTTGAAAAAGATTACTTTAATTCAAATAGTAAGGGACGAAAGGAGAATTTCGTAGTTTTTGGTCCCTTATTCTTTCAAAGAGGGCAAACATATTTTTTGGGGATAAGTAAAAGTTAAAAAGTGGACAAACAAATTGGGATGGAGGGAGTATTTCTTAGGAGCCCATTAATTTTATCTTGATATCCATTGTAAAATGTCAAAAAAGATTGTACAAAATTGATTATTTCCATTTCATGCAGTTATTTCCTGACCAGGAAAATGTTTTCCGAAATTGAAATTGATTACGCCTTGCAGTTGTTCGACTAGTATGTCACAAGAACAGCCCCAATCTTATCAAAAAAAAATTAAAAAATTTTGGCCATTCGTTAAATCTAACCTACTCTATCTTTTAAGTTTAGAGAATTACTCCTTGTGTTTATCAGCCGTTTGATTTTTGGCGGCCAACTTGCTCATGGAGCGCTCAACTTGCTTCGGCATCCTGCACGTACGAAAACATCCTTAGGTTTTGTGTTTTGCCCTGCTCTCGCCCGTATTTTTGCTGCCTTTCGTTTGGGAACTGTAATGAGCTTCATCGTGATCATTTTGTTGTTAAAAATCTAAACTCACTAAAAAGCATGCAAATTTTAATTACCTCCTTAATATGCTACAATAATTTGCATATAGCCGAGCTTAAGCTTGACTCGATTACTAAACGATCTAAAAACTTAAGCTCGAGCCTTAATGAGCCGAGTTTAGTCATTTACTAAAACGAGCTGAGTCTTCCTTAACGAGCTGAGCTTTTTTCAAACGAGCCAAGTTCTACTCAGCTCGTTTAGTAGACAAGCCGAACTTGCGAGCTGCTCGGTTCATTTGTAGCCCCATTTGCAAAGTCAATGGAAATCATAACCAATAATTCTGGACGATATATACATGCATGGCAAGGGTACTGTGTTACCTAATTAGTAGCATTGACATCCTTGCTTCCTTGAACCCAAATCTTTCCATGGCTTCAAATGGTGGGAAAGAGATACCGAGTCTGGTGTTGGTTTGCTTTGCTTTGCTTTCTGAGATTTCAGGTTTCGATCGACCTCTTTTTATACATGCAGAAAATAGGAATAGTATTTAGGAAACTGTCATACAATGTGCTGTACTGATCACTGATCAGCGGGGGCAGCGCACATGGGTACAAGGGAGGGCGGCCGACCCTATTGGCTGCCAAATTTCCCTTGGAATGGGTATAATTTTTACCCCATTTTTACTAATTTGACCCCAAATTTTTATAGGAATATGTATAATTTAGTTATTTTGACCCCACAAAAAATCTCCAAATTGTTTCAACTTGTTTTAAGTGCATATAAATCTATTTTTTACACCATTAACCAAAATTTCTGACTGCGCCCCTGACGGTGGTCGGGAAGAATAAATTCTCTAGTTCAAATATCTGGTGTAAGTTACTGATTAAAGAACTTTTAAAAGCTAAAGTGGAATATATAAAAACCTCTCTTGTTCCTTTTCTGGAATCATGGTTCCAAAAATCTGCGGTCTCAGCTATAGATACCCACTATTCAGGGATTCTTAAAGAAAGAAAAAGTAAAGGGAATTGATTTTCGCGCTTCGCTTAATTTTATCCAAATGCACTATTTTTTTTTCATTTTATAGTGATGTGAAATTATGTGATTACTCTTCTCGTGCGTGAAGGAAAAATGCATGAAGGATAATTTTGTAATTCTACATATATAAAGACAAAAATGGAGTGCACTTGAATAAAATGAGAGTGTGAAAATTAATTTTAAAAAAAAAAGGATGTTATTTTGGGGTTCATGGTGTTTTTTTTTTAGCACTAATGCAACGCGTAGAGTTGGGTTCTGGGATTTGTTCGCGATAGGTATAAAATGGTGCGCAGCAGTCTGATTTACTATTGCTTTTTTGTCTGATTCCAACCCCTTTTGTAGGAGAAATTATTCCTATGTTAAGTGGTGGCTCTCATCAATCAAAACTTTTTGATTGATGAGAGGCACCACTTGGCATAGATGACGTGTTGCCCTTGGGGCAACGAATAATTTCTCCTCTTCGCTACGGCGCTACACAGCCTTCTCTCTCTAAAATAGGCATGTAAATCAAAAATTCTTTTGTTTTTGAACGGCCCAAAATTGTGTAGACAGGAAAAAAACTTACTCCCTCCGTCCCACAATGTTTGGCACTTTTGGGAATTTCCACTTTTAAGAGAAAAATTTTGATGTACAATTGATGAGCTAACTTTCCAATTTTACCCTTATGTAATTTCAACACTATTTGAAAATTTTCAAATTTTGGCCGGATACCAAAAAGTAATTGTGGCTCCCAAATTGAAAAGCGTATTTTTGTTTCTTTGAATTTTGAATAGATTGTTGTTTAGAGTGCAAAAGAAACTGGTAAAATGAGAATTTCACCTAATTTTGCTATTGACTTTTCAAACTAGCCAAATATTATGGGACAAGGAAAAGTATAAAAGTGCCAAACATTGCGGGACGGAGGGAGTAACACATTTTACCACGTTGTTTAAAACACAAAAAATTTAACGCATTTTACCAGCTGGTTTCCAATAATAGAGAAATTTTTACCAATTTAACAATTTTTTCACTCACATACCCAGTAAAAAAAATCACTACCGCAAATAATAACTTGACATTTTTTAATAATTTATTCACTACTAGAAACATCTAACAACTTTTCATTCACAATTAAAAATCTATAAAATTTTCACTAGCGGAAACACTCTCTAAGAAGACCCGCCCTGTTACGCTAAGATTTTTGTACTTTTTCTTATTTTGTCCTTAATAAAAAAGTTTTATTTTTAATTTTGTTACAAACTTTTGTAGATTATTGATTTTTCTCGACGAGAATAATAGAAGAAAAAAAATTTAATCCAAATATTTTTAAAAATATTCATCATAAAGCCCAAAAAGTCTACTTAAAGTAAAAATTATGACTTTTTTACGAATCAAAACCTTCAATATCCAAGATAAAGCCTCAAGGATATTACAACAAAAATATTAGGGTAAAAGTAAAAAATACAAACTTTGATGGTTAAGACTAAGTTTCAATAAGTTTTTTTTTGTCTTTATTCAAAAAATTGAATTAATTTGTTCGTTTGCAACAAAATGGTTGTCATTATCCAGCAATTTTTTAGTCGTTACTCAGTGTTACCAAGCAACTTTTTAACCATTACCCAGCGTTACAGACCAGAGGAATCGAAAAAATATTTTTTTTTACTTTTACTCTAATATGTTTTTTAATATCCGAGAGACTTTATCTTGTATATTTCCAAAATATTTGGGTAGAAGCCATAAATTTTTATTTTAAGCGACTTTTGGGCTTTACAAATTTTCTTTAGTAAGGACAAAATAAGAAAAAGCTTAAAAATCTTAGCGTAGAGAGTGGGTCTTCTTATGCTTCGTTCTGCTAAGATACTTTTATTTTAAGTATTTATTTTCTACTTTACGAGATAGTATGCCATTCTCTTATATATAACACATTTAATTTAAAAATATTTGGTCCTTTTTTTGTTTGGATACACAGAACTTGGGTTCAATTTTTAGATCTACCCACCTATTTTTAGAGAGAGAAGGCTATGTCTGTGGAGAGAGAAGAATATGTTTCAATGGGTACTAATGCCTCAAATGGTAGCAGACTTACGGACTGAAAATTTTACTCACAGGGCAGGTTTTGATTGGCGAGAGGCACCACTTAGCATAAATGACGTGTTGCCCCAAGGGGCAACAAATAATTTCTCGGTGGGGAGTGAAAAATGTGTGTCAATGGGTATTAATGCCTCAAATAGTGACAAACTTTCCGACAACAAATTTTACCCATAAGGCAGGTTTTGATTGGTGGGAGGCACCACCTAGCATAGATGACGTGTTGCCCTTGGGGCAATGAATAATTTCTCCTTTTGTGGTGGTGTTATGCAATCAACAGAAGACAGTGTGGGCTCACGGAAGCCAACCATCCAAAATCTTAGGGCCATGGGGCTTTATGTCTTGTTGTTATTTTCAGAGTTTCGAAATTAGTTGAGGTGCGCACCAATTGACCCGGTCATCCAGTTATCACAAAAAATAAACAGAGGACAATGTAGGGCAACAAAAATAGTAAACTATTTAACTATATTCTGGAGACAGGAGTTAAAATGCAGGCAAAAATTACAAAAAAACTGAATCCACGGATAGCAGAAATTGTCAACCGTAAAGAAATCGCAAACCGAGGCTCGTGTATCACACGGTGCTCTTAAGACAGATTCTTCGGCTAACCGGAGGTGCTAGAGGTTGATGTCGGTGTCTGTCTCCCTAGGTATATGTCATGACCCAAATCCGGCGGATTTTAATATCTTGACTAGCCAATGAGTCCGTCTCACTAAAGGCCTCTATTGCTCTCTCTTCTTTTTTTTAAATAGAAATAGACTTAACATTTGTGGAAGCGATCTATAAAAATATAAGTCACTAGATTTTCTTTTTAATAACGGAGACATGAGCTACATTTTTCCGTTTTCCTTCCACTACATTACCGCGACATAAGCTTAATGGTATAGTTACTCGGCCTATCCTTTTACTAGTTCTGATTACCTGAAAAGAAAGATTTCAATCAACAAACATAAGCCACTGCTTGTGTGAATTTTTGAATTATCGGGGTTACATGACCCACCATGGAATTTTTAAAATCCTTTTTATCAGGGAAAAACATGAATCATAACTTCAGTTTTTCATGGCTTGAACTGTAACCAATACCATAACTTCAGCTTTTTATGGCTTGAGCTGTAATCAAAACAAGTTTGTATATAACATATCATAATATGATACAATCCAATGATTACGGCCGGTACTGAGGGAGCGACTCCCAACGCGTATATAATGAATTGATCAATTCAATTGGACACCCGGCTGTGCCCCATTTCTTTCCACCCTTATAACACCGTTCCGACTAGTATCTTTACTGTCCCCTAGATTTTAGGGACATCGTTCGGATGTATCAATAATACTTTTTCATAAACTGTTCAAAACATCATAACTCCATAGTATATTTGCTACAAAATAATTCAAATGTTAGATAACCATACTTTTGTAAGTCAAAAATATAATTTTACAAAAATTCATGTAACAGGTGTTGGAAAATGTATGCATATTAATTTGTTGAAAAATTATGTGTATTACAATTATATATTTATTTTGATGATTGTCGGAAAATCAGAGAAATTATTTTAATGATGTTTTTATAATTATCGCCAAGTTATTTTGGGACTAATTTTCTCAACCTTGTAAAATTACTTTAAGTATCTTGAATTCAATGTTTAATATCTACAAAGACTTAATGAGCTCAATTCATGTTTTAACGGATTTATTTAGATGAAGTTTTGAGCTACAGGTTGACGAACCGGCTGACAAGCCGGCTGTCTGAACAAAAGGGGTTGTCAACCGGACTTCACTGGATGACAGGCTGGTTGAGAGAGTGGACGACCTTCCGGTCGACCGGCCGGACGACCAGTAGTGTATTTCTGCAGATTTTCTGCTGATCAGTAAAATCTCAAACGGCTCTATTTTTCCTAAAACAGCTCTCCAACGGCACAGTAATTTACTAACGGCTAGTAGGTGATTGGATGGCTATATAAAGGCTTCAAGAACTCATTGATGAGTACGAATCCAAGCTACAACAGTTCATATCATTCCAAAGAGCAAATTCTCCAAAGATCAAGTCTGAAATTCTCCTTGTTCTTCCACTTTTATATTTTCTTGAGAGAAAATTTGTACAAGACGTGAGCGATATTTTTCATACTTTCTCCACATACTTGTAATCCCTAAATGAGTGTTTGAGTCAAACACTTGAAAGCTTAGAAGACCAAATTCGGGTTTGAATTTGGGTGTGATTGTTTTCGAGAGGTTTTCGAAGAAAACTCTTGCGGTTGCACTAGCTCCTCGGGAAAGCTAGGGGATAAGGTTATTGTAAGCACCCGCAAGACTTACTACTTGTAATCTTTTTGAAGATTAGTGGAACCTTCAAGTAGTTGCTTGAGGAGAAGTGGACTAGGCCGGACCGTGTACAAATCCGGGCCGAACCACTATAAACGGGTTCTATCTCTCTAACTCTCTCATTTACTTGCTTATATTATCTTGGATATATTGTTAGAGAATAATTATTTTAAATTAGGAATTTCTTTTACAACCCTATTCACCCCCCCTCTAGGTTGTCTTTTTGGGTAACAACAGGGATAATTCATAACTCACCTTTCGTTCCATCTAACTTGGCTTATGATCAACTACTTCAAAGGGCTTGTACCTAATTCTTTTCCTCCTCCTCCTCCTCCTCCTCCTCCTCCTCCTCTCTCTCTCTCTCTCTCTCTCTCTCTCTCTCTCTCTCTCTCTCTCTCTCTCTCCCTATTTCTTTCCTATTTACTTGGTGGTGTGTGTGGGGTGATGTGTTTGTGAAGAAGGGAGGGTATGCATGCCTATTTATACTAGAGGATTAGTATCTACAATTATCTAATAAAATTTTGTATTATCTTTAATAAAATCTAAGTGTATCTCATGTAATCTTATTGTGTGAGAGGAATATCTAAAGTGTCCTTACAATATCTAGGAATATCAAGATGAAATCTAACATTATCTTTCATAAAATCTATCAATATCTTCTAGAATTATCTCCCATAGAATCCATTAGAATCTAGAATTATCTTATATAATCTAACAATACCTAGCAAAATTTATATAATATCTAATAAAATCCAACTTAATCTTATCATATCTTATAATATCTAGAATAATCTATATATAATCTAATAAAATCCAACATAATCTTATCATATCTTGTAATATCTAGAATAATCTTGGGAATATTATTTTGTGTCAAGAATATCCTTGGAATATCTAGGATATCTAGAATTGTGCCCATTTGATGCCTAGAATATTTCTTCTCCGGATTATTCTCCTTAAACCTCACAATGTTATGTTTCGTTATCGACTCGTGCCTCAAATTTGATGCCATAATGCGCCGACGATATCTAAAATCTTTTAAGAAAACATACATAGGAAATGAAAATTTTAATAAGCTTCAAGTCATATATATTTCCTAAACCCTAACGGTAAACAGTTCGCTAAATGTTAACTCTTTACTATTTTATTTTTACCCTTTTTATCGTCTTATTTATATTTTTAAAAGTCGGGGTGTTACAGTATACCACTCTAGACTGAACCAATGAACCAAACTGAGTTCGCACTCTCACTCTCTGAGATGACGGGAATGAACAGAAACAGAACGAAGCTTCATGGGATTTTCTTAAGTGTATTAACTAGAAGGAAATCGATCGACAACTTTATGGGCATTTTTGCTAACCAATAAATGTGAAAATACATAAACACCCCTTCAACTATCACTTTTTCTCATAAACACCCCCTCACATTTAAAAGGTCCATGGAGATCCCCTCGACTACTAGAAATTGAATTAATCGTTAACTCCGTTGACGAAATGAATGAAATGAAAAATATATCCTTTTTACGTCTCATGCTAACGTCTCTCTCCCTCTCCTGATCGAACACACCCCTTTCTCCGACACAACCAAATCCAAACTCCACAAAAAAGCCCAAATCTTTTCAAAAACTATCCAATTTTCTCCAAATTCAACACCAATAACAACGGCAAAGAAAATTGCTTTCCACCACCGCCTCAACCCTCCCTTCGATGTACGACGCCAACGCCATGAACATCCAACAACAATAATAGCAAAGAAACCAGATCGAAGGCGAGGAAGACGACGACGTCGCGAGCGTGGAATCAATCGACAACCCCAACGACATCCGATTTTGAGACAATAGGGAGGGGGAGGAGAGCGATATTGTTCGTTCGATGTTGCAGAAAAACGAGGAGAGGTGAGAGATAAAGCCCCAGGTCATGGATGACTAGGAGGCCATTGTCGAAGAGGTTGGGGTGGGTTATCTCGACGCCACCGATGAAGACCTTGAAGGCGTTAAGAGCGGAGGAGGTGATAGTGAGGCAGGGGGGCTAATGTTTTAATCTTGGTAGCAAAATGGTGGAGTTAGAGAGGGAGGGAGCGGCGGCGGCGGCAAAGTTTCTAAAGCCGAAGTAGGAGAGGACGAGGCCGAAGAGGAGGAAATGGTGAGTTTGGTCTTGGTAGCATGATGGTGATGAAGGGAGGGTTGAAGCGGTGGTTGAGAGGAGAATGAGGAGGATGAAGGCGAGAGTGGGGAGTTACAGAGAGAGAGGGGGGGAGGGGGGTTATACAAATGTAAAAGGGCTATTTTGTACAGAAAAAGCCAATGTGACCTTCCAACAAACGGTTTTGAGACGGAAGGGTGTAACTTGGGTAACGAGAGAAGTTGAGAGGGTCTCCATGAGCACTTTTAAATATGAGTAGGTGTTTATGAGAAAAAGTAATAGTTGAAGGGGTATTTATGTACTTTCACCACTAATAAATTATGGACAACTTTTTGTTGTTTAAAAATGTTAAGTTGTTTTCACTAACTTATAAGTTGTAGATTGTATATGGGTGGGTGAAAGGAAAAAATAAAGGGGATAGATGTTGGGAAAAACTCGGCAATCGCATACATTTTCAGAGAACAATTTCATTAACAATGATACAATTACAAGATTGAATCAAGTTACAAAATACAATAACAGTAGATAGAATATAAAGACAAGATACAAACAGATTTCTGGATCAAGAATCGAATCCTGTGTGATACCACAATCTCCTTAAGAAAGATTCGTCGCCTATCGTGGGTTTTGTAGGTTGCGTCGGCGACTTCCTCCCAGGGTTGGATCGGCTAAACCGTAAGCCGTCGGAACACCACCGTCGACCGCCTTGGTGAACTGACTACCACTTGTCTCACTCTCTCTCAAAGAACGAATATCAGAACTTGTTAGGATTGCTGTGAATTTTTTGGTGCTTGAACAAAAACGGGATGCACCTATATAGCAAAAGACCTTTGTTGATAACTCCCACAATGGATTCTGCACAATGAATTCAGAAATTGATTTCTGTCATCAAGGAAGGAGGTTATGGGAATGAATACACCATCATGGGGGGGGGGGGGGGGGCGGGGGGCGTTTACGAGAGTTATGAAATCTCACCTCACACATCAATACGTCTATTGATTGTGGTGCGTCCAGATACAACGAACCCGGTATATGCTCGGTTGCCTTGAGAGACCCTCCGGTAGCCCCGATTTCATTCAATTGAAATTCCGTTAAATTTCCAACAATCCCCCCGATGAATGGAATTGACAGGCATACTGGTGCAGAGTACAAAGTTGATCTGAGAGAGCGATAACGGATAATTCCTGCATAGGATAGATGGCTTTTGGCTTGGAACCTTCCCTTGTGATAGCCTATCGGGTTTACTGGCAGACCAGTGTGCGGTCCCAATTTGAACTGTTCTGTCGCCGATGTAAACCGAGACAATAGATGTCACATTCTCCTGACGTAGTTCAGTTCTCACTAGTTTCATTTTGGCCATGACACCCCCTTCCTAGTTTTGCGAATATTTTCTCGAGAATTTCGCCACAATTCTCAAAGAAGCGGCCCCACTTCATACTAACATAGGTGACCTTCCTATAAAGGGTATCCTGCTATACCTTGTGCTTCGTTTTCTCCAATATATGGAATAACGCCCCAAGCGTAGGGTTTAATACGTCGTTTGAAACATAATAATCCGGAAGACCGGGATCGTACCCACGGGAATAATTATACGGCTTAGCTCGGATTTGTAGAAGTAAGCAAGGATTTCGGCTATTAGGTAGCCAACCGAGTTTTACTTTGAAACGGTAGAAAAGAAAGGCTAAATTAAAACGAATAAACTAGGAAAAAGATAGGCTAGGTCTAGGAATTATTAGCACTCATGACTTGAGCTAAATTACATTTTCACCAATTCACGCGGTTCAAGATACGCAATTAAGGTTCCTAAACCCGAAAATAGAGATGATTTGAAAATCAAGCTAGCTTTAGAATTCTCTTGGTAAACACCTCGAGCGACAGAGCTCTAAGCATCACGTGTGGTGGGTAGTCGATGCTCCCACCTACACGTGATCAAAAAGGTTAACACCTCGGTAATTTACCAAACGAATCCGAACCTCACATCAATTTTCAAATCCAAAGATTAAAACTTTATTGGTGAAAAATGTAATTTTTGCCTAAGCCATGGGATGCTAATCATCCCATGACCTAACCCTTGAAACTACTCACACATATCTATGAATAGGGGTGTACAAAAAAACCGTCCGAACCGTAAAACCGGTCCGATCCGGACCGAACCATCCTATTTGGTCTGATTCTGTGGTTCTGCGGTCAGGTTATGGTTCCAAAAAAATAAGAACCGTTAATTTTGGTTCGGTTACTGGTTCTCAATTAAAGAACCGTGGTTAGAACCGGACCGGACCATTTAAAACAAATATATATATATATATAATTATATAAAAATAAATATATGTGTGTAATTTGGTAGGTTAATCTCTTTCTTACTGAACTTACTTTATTTAGAGATGAAATCTCATTTGTTAGGAAAGTTTTTATTTTTTTCATTCTTTTTCTATTCTAATAGATTACGTTCCTATTCTTTCAATTTTTGGCAACCTTATTTAACGGATTAGTCTTTATAATTTCAATCTCACGTCTCTCTTTCTCACACACCGGAGATAGATTTGGATGCTAATTGGATAGAATCGGAACCGGAACCGAACCAAAACCGGACCAGTTTTGCGGTTTGGTTCTGGTTAGGTTCCACTCATATATTGGTTAGGTTCTGGTTCCCAATTTCCTAGAACTGTTTGAAATGGTCCGGTTATTGGATTTCTAGAGAACCGGACCAATTCGGACCGTGTACACCCCTATATATGAAGATAAGAGCAAGCAAAAATCTACTTAGCATAATTGAAAAGACAAGACTAGAAATAAATTGAATCAAACGATAGATCGGAAGAAGAGTAAAAACTTTAATTAAGGCAACAATATCAAAAATTAACAATTAAAGAGAGAAATTGAAATATTCAAAGCTGGAAATTTTAGAACACTCAAGAACAATTTGAATCTAATACTAGATCTAGAAAAGTACTCTCAAATCTTTTCCTACTTGTTTTTGGATCTAATTACATCACACAATATATTTCGCGCTTGGAATATTCCTTAGATACTCTGAAGATGCTTCGTTAACCCCTTCGGTACCGATTGCCAAGCCTTACATTACTGAGTTAAAGGTTCGGTACCGATTGGACTAAAAACCTTCAATCGATCGCGAGCTAGTTAGGGCCAGCGTTAAGCAGCTCGGTACCGATTGGACTAAAAACCTTCAATCGATCGCGAGCTCTTATCAGTTCTGAACCTTGTCTTCTTTCCGCCTTGGCCACGCCTTGCCTTGCTTTGGCCACAGCTTGGCCACAGCTTGGCCACGGCTTGGCCATTCCATTGTCTTGCCTTGGCGTAACTTTGGCTGGACACCTTCTGCCTTGCCAATTCTCTGGCCATTGCTCATTCGCCCGGGCTGTTCTACTTTTGCCTTGGCTCTTGCTCTGGCCGTTGGGCAACTTCAGGCCATGACACGCCTTAAGCCACAAAAGCTCCTTATTTGGCGATTCTCCTACAAAACGGCTCAAACAAACTCTACAAGCAAACATAATCAAAAACAACTAATTAACAAATAAATTGAACAAAACCTAGACACTAGCGCACCCTTTCATTACATTTCCGGGTGCTTATCACCCCGCCTGGAAATCCAGCGCATAGGAGTCATTAAAAACAATGCTTAACCTTTTTCCATTTGCAGGTATCACTGTTCTACACCATAGGAATGAGCAGGAGACCGAATCTCCTCAGTGATCATTCTCAGCTACTCGCAAAAGATAGTCACATTGAACCTAGATCTTGGGATCTCCAGTCAACTAGGTTGGCTACCCCCACGGTAACTATGAGCGTAATGGCTTTAGCCCCATCCCTTTCGATACTTGCTCAACTAGCTCTCGGTTTAATCCTTTGATTAGCGGATCCGCGATATTGTCCTTTCAACTCACATAGTCCATAGCGATAACCCCACTTGAGAGTAGTTGTCTAATGGTATTATATCTACGTCGAATATGTCTAGACTTACCATTATACATATTACTCTGTGCCCTACCAATTGCAGATTGACTGTCGCAATAGATACTAATTGCTGGCACAGGTTTCGGCCATCTTGGAATCAATGATCTAAATACCGTTTCGGACAGGGTACTTGTTTTCTTACTAGTACAGTACATACCGGTACCTGACGTACCAGTACCGGTCAGGTAGCGGGTACCGTTTCAGATTTATCGCAAGTACGATATATATAATAATTATATATAATTAGAACTCAAAAAAATTCCCCATACTATGCTATTCATCATAAAATATATATATATTAAAACAACAAAATTCACATAATTGACTTAAATTCATTATTTTCCTTACAAATCCAAGAAGAAAAAAAAAACACTCTATCAATAGATTATCCATCGGGCAAAATCCACCTCCCCACTTAACTATTAAAATTAATGCCTTTTGTATTTTATTGCAATGTTCTAGTACTTATGTTATTTTTGTAATTATTTAAAGTGTGGTGTCCATTTTAGTCTTTTATCTCCTCCCTAAGTAAAGGGCTTTGCCATAGTATTTACAGTAAGTAGTTATAAGTAATGAAAAAATGTGAGAAGTAACTGCCCCCTTTTTGAGATCCAGTGCCTATCTTCTCTCCAGTCTCCTCCCTTGTTTCTTGTTCTGTTTTGCCGAGAAATTGGTAGCCACCATTTTTCCCAAGAATCTCGCCGCGGCAACGACTTACCGAGTTGTAAGCCTACATATCTGTACGAGTTGGGTCATGTTTGGTGGGTTTAACTTTTATCAAAATTTATGTCAAAATGTAAGATATTATGATTTGGATTATATACACAGAATCCATATATATATATATATATATATATATATATATATATATATATTATGATTTGGGTCTCTCTCTCTCTCTCTTGTTGCGACTGACCCCGAAACCCATTTTAGCAAAATATCGGACGAAATTTCCGATAACGACATCTCGGCCGAGATTTGCTGAATTTTTCGGTACTGACCAATAAGCACCAGTATTGGCACCGGAATAGTATCAGATGGTCAACTTACTGGTTTCTTACAAATCCGGTACGTACCGGCGAATACGGAACATAATTCACAACATTGCTTGGAATATCCTCCAAAAACTGACGGAGCCACTCTGCCTCCTTAGACGTTTTATCTAGAGCGATAAACTTTGATTTCATCTTTGAACGTGCTATACACATCTGTTTGGAAGATTTTCAAGAAACAGCTGCACCACCAAGTATAAAGACATATCCACTTGTGAATTTTGAGTCCTTCATATCTGATATCCAATTCACATCGCAATACCCTTCCCGTACCGCTGGATTGCTGATGTAATGCAACCTCAAATCACGAGTATACCTTAAATAGTGTAGAACCCTAACTATTGTTTTCCAATGATCACGGCCTAGATTACTCATGTATTTGCTCAGTTTGCTAACTGAGTAAGCTATATCGGGCCTTGTACAACTCATTAAGTACATCAGGCTCCCAATTATCCGAGAATACTCTAATTGAGATACGCCTTCCCCCCCATTATTGGATAAATGCAAACTTAAATCCACAGGGGTTCTTGCGACACTTGAATCAGACGAGTTGAACTTCTCAAGAATCTTATCAACGTAGTGTGTCTGAGACAGCGCAAGTCCGAAAGATGTTCTGGTGATCTTGACACCCAGAATGATATCTACAAGGCCCATATCCTTCATGTCAAACTTTGAGTTTAACATATCTTTGGTAGACTGAATGACCCTTTCATTGCTACCAACAATGAGCATGTCATCAACGTAGAGACATAAAATGACGTACCCTTCGTCTGTGTCTTTGACATAAACACACTTGTCACATTCGTTAATCTTGAAACCACTCGACAACACAGCATTGTCAAATTTCTCATGTCATTGTTTCGGTGCTTGCTTTAGACCATACAATGATCTAATAAGCCTACATACTTTCCCTCCTCGGCCTGGCGCGGAAAAACCCTCAGGTTGTTCCATATAGATCTCTTCATCTAAATCGTCGTTCAGGAAAGTTGTTTTTACATCCATTTGATGTATCTCAAGGTTACGCAAAGCTGCGATCGCGATGATCATCTGGATGGATATAATCCTGGAGACTGGTGAGTAAGTATCAAAGTAATCTAGGCCTTCTTTTTGTCGGTATCCTTTAATAACAAGCCTAGCTTTGTACTTTTCAATTGACCCATCTGCTTTCATCTTCCTTTTGAAGATTCATTTGTAGCCGAGAGGCTTACTGCCTGGTGGCAAATCCACTAGTTCCCACGTATGGTTTTGTAGTATGGAGTCAATTTCACTCTTAATGGCTTCTTTCACAAAGGACTCTCCGGGCAGCTTACAGCTTCCTGGTACGTCCAAGGCTCATTTTCTACCAGATAAGTCAGAAAATCTGGACCAAAAGATATTGATGTTCTAGCTCGCTTGCTACGTCGTGGTTCAACATCAACTTCCTCTTTTTGGCCTTGTCTGCTTTCATTAGCCGGATGCAAGGTCCGTTTAGTAGAACTTGACTCTCCAATGGATCTATAAGAGAATATGTGTTCAAAAAAACACTGCATTCCTTGATTCCATTAGAGTATTCTTGTGAATATCTTGCGTATCTGACTCATACACAAGAAAACTATAGGCACTGTTATCGTCTGCATAACCGATGAATACACAATCAATGGTTTTAGGGCCTATTTTCTCTTTCTTAGGAGGAGGTACAGCCACCTTCGCTAGACAGCCCCATGTTCGTAAGAATGTATAGGTAGGCTTCTTACCCTTAAACAATTCATACGGGGTTTTACCAACATCTTTGCGAGATAATTTATTGAGGATGTAATTAGCGGTGAGAACAGCATCTCCCCACATGTTCTGAGGCAACCCAGAACTGATCAACATTACGTTCATCATATCCTTCAATGTACGATTCTTGCGCTCAGCAATTCCATTAGTCTGAGGCGAATAAGGTGCCATGGTTTCGTAGATAATCCCGTGTTGGGCACAAAATTCTCCAAATGGTGACTGAAATTCACCACCACGATCTCTTCTGACCACCTTAATCTTTCTGCTCGGTTGATTCTCAACCTGAGTCTTGTAATGAACAAACTTGTCCAGGGTTGCATCCTTGCTTTTCAGCAAATACACATAACAAAACTGAGTGCTACATCGATAAAAGTAATGAAACACTTGTAATTGGCCCGAGTTTGGACATATTTCAGATCACACACATCAATGTGGATTAAACCCAAAGGCTCTGTGCTTCTTTCTATGGCGTTGAAAGATGCTCTCGGCATTTTAGCCTCTACACAAGTCTCACACTTGTGTTTTTTTTATCAAAATGAAAAGCTAGAATATGGTCCAAGTTAATTAATCTACGCATAGAATCATAGTTAACATGACCTAATCTACCATGCCATAAAAAGAAAGACTCAAGCACATAAGCAACAGGGAATTTCTTTTTATTGATAGTAGGGATAATAGTCATTACATTCATCTTAAAGAGACCATCGGGCATGTAACCTTTCCTTACATACATTCCAGCTTTAGTCAGAGTGACCCTATCAGCCTCGAAGACCAGGCGGAAGCCGTGCTTGCTCAATAGTGAACTAGAAACCAAATTCTTGCGAATATTTGGCACGAACAACACATTATTCAGAGTCAGCTCTTTTCCCGAAGTCATCTTCAGGACCACTTTCCCATGCCCTGAACATCTGAGGTAGCTGAATTCCCCATGAACAACTTTTCACCGTTAGCAACCGGCTCAAAGGTAGTGAACGACTGCCTGTCACAACAGATATGGCGTGTAGCCCCAATGTCTACCCACCATTCCTGCGGGTTTGAACCAACCATGTTCACTTCAGATACTATAGCCGAAAGGTTGATATCAGACACTCCTGCCTCCACCTGATCCAAGTGCATCTAAGTGTGAGGGTTAGATGGCTTCATACACTCCGAAGCTTTATGCTCGAATTTGTTGCAGTTGAAGCAAGTACCTTGAAACTTCTCTTTCTGTTTCTTGGCAACACCACCTCTCGGTCCCAGATTGACACTTTTGTCCTTCTACTTATCAGTTTGCTTGTCAGAACGCTTGTCAGAACACCTGTCACTCTGGTTTTTCCTCACACCGGAAGATTGACTATGCTCCATCATATTTGCCTTGGCCATGTAGGAGGCCTTTGCACTCTTATCCATACCCTGATTCTCTTCTTCAACACGGAGCTTGATGAAAAGAGCCTCCAAGGTCATCTCCTTATTCTTGAACATGAAATAGCTATTGAACTCTTTCCATGCTGGGGGTAGCTTGTGGATGACCGCAGCCACCTGCAATGCTTCACTCAGAATCATCCCCTCAGTCCTGATCTCATTGAGCAGGAGCTACAGCTCTTGGACTTGGACTGCCATAGACTTAGAGTCCACCATCATATAATCAAAGAACCGGCCCACAACAAACTTTTTGGACCCAGCACCCTCGATCTTGTATTTCCTATCTAAGGAATCCCACAACTCCTTAGCCGACGGAGCCTCGCCATGCACAGAATACAGCGAATCATTTAGAGCATTCAGAATATAATTCTTGCACATGTAGTCATGCTCTTTCCATTTGGCCACATCAATTCGCTTCTGAGTGTCAGGATCGTCCTCTGCAATAACAGGTGAATCCGCGACAAGCCACTTTGCCAAGTTCAAGGTGGTGAGATAGAACAACATCTTCTCTTGCCACCTTTTGAAGTCGACCCCAAAAAATTTGATTGGCCTCTCCACGTGAGACATTGGAACAGTGGGAATCCCAGGAATAGGAGCATGAGTTGGAATAGCACCACCGCCATTTCCATTTTCGCTGACACTACCTGTCTCTTTGTCTTTGCCAATGACGGTAGTTTTTCCTTGCTCAGCTGTCATGTTTTCCTGAAATTAGGAACAACCACATATAAAAGAACAAATCTCAATCTCAAAATGACAAACTATACATGCATAGATTAACAATCTATCAAATAAGCTAAGTCTGACATCCCCCACAATACCACGTACCCTGGGGGTCCCAGGGGCAGTGCCCCTGGGCGGGAGTTTGAAGGTTGGCCTTCAGCAGGGATCGACCTGCCCAGTTAGGTCTTAAGGGTCCAGGGGGTCGGGCCCCCTGGGGGGGTTCGGGGGCAGCGCCCCCAAAAGGTAAACGATATACACAATCTGCTACTAGCAAGACTATGACCATCCAACTTCCCCTTCTACCGAACAGTGTAAACTGGGTACTTGTTTACACCACATAGGCCGTGCACTAAGGCTGAGTGATTCACTCCTACCACTAGCTAATCACTTTTGGCAAGGCACACCAGGCCACAAGCCACCTCTGACTAATCACATGCCTGGCACCCAAATCGCTTCTACCAAGCAAATCATAACAGTGGTATCAAGGCCAGGTGATGTCAAGGCATAAGCCAAGTAGATCACCCTAGAGACCAACCAAAAATTGATCCAAGGCCAAGCCGCGCACGACTGCCTTAGGCTGTAGCCTTATCGTTTCTCCCATCATCAAACAATGGCCATGTTGAGCACGACATGCCATGGCCGAAGCCAAACGACTCTATTATCATATCACGTTTCGATCCATCAATCATTTTGTAATAATCTCGCATGAATCACCGATCAATTTGCCGAGCAGATTAATTAAGCTTCTTATACCAGTGGTACTCCACCATGATTCTATCCAGTCATGAATCTGTTCTTGCAACTCAAAGATTAGTACAAAACAGAAACTGTTTTCTGAAATTCAATGTCGATCAATGATCAAAATCTTTCTTAAGCTTCTTGGGAAAAACTCGGCCATCACATAAAATTCCAGAGAATAATTTCATTAACAATGATACAATTACAAGATTGAATCAAGTTACAAAATACAACAACAATATAGACAGAATATAAAGAAGAGATACAAACAGATTTCTGGATCAAGAACCGAGTCCTGTGTGATACCATAATCTCCTTAAGAAAGATTCGCCGCCTACCGTGGGTGTTGTAGGTTGCGTCGGCGACTTCTTCTCAGGGTTGACTCGGCTGAACCGCAAGTCGTCGAAACATCACCGTCGACCGCTTTGGCGAACTAACTACCGCCTGTCTCACTCTCTCTCAAAGAACGAATATCAAAAACATGTTAGGATTGCTATGAATTTTCTGGTGCTTGAACAAAAACGGGATGCACCTATATATAGCAAAAGACCCTTGCTGATAACTCCCACAATGAATTCTGCACAATGAATTCAGAAATTGATTTCTGCCATCAAGGAGGGTGGTTATGGGAATGAATACATCATCATAGGGAGGGGTTACGGGAGTTATGAAATCTCACACATTAATACGTCTATTGATTGTAATGCGTCCAGATGCAATGAATCCGGTACATGCTCGATTGTCTCGAGAGACCCTCCAGTAGCCCCGATTTCATTCAATTGAAATTCCGTAAAATTTCCAACAATAGATAGAGGAGAAAATGAAGAGGAAGAAGTTACTATTAGTTAGCGTAAACAACATTACAAAATGCAATAACTTGTAATCCAAAAATTTTATAGTCAAAACGCCCCCTTTTAGCACGGTTCACTGCCGCTCATTAACAAATGTCAAAAGTATCGCAATTACCAGAAAGAAAGAAAAACGAAAACAGCTTGCCTTAGGATAGTTCACGTGATCGTAACCGTTCAAAATGGTTTCAAATTTCAATGGATCATACTCGGTGAAGTATCCGTAAACAACTAGATGGACAGTCGTGATTGAACGGTAGAGGGGCCCGGTCTAGAAAAAAGAACAAAGACGGTTCATTTGAACGTTCTGGGCAATTCCCAAACCCTCTTGCAACTTTCCCGCGCCCTTCGCTCTCGACTCTCCCCATGTCTGAGAATCCATTTCTGGCCATCTTTCTAACCTTGGAGAAAATCTCGCATGGCGTTCAAACCCTTCTGTCCCAGTTCGCCGGGCTTTCCAATCACCAATCATCACCACCCACGAATGGACGGCGGCATCTCTTTTCTCTCGCGTCATCCTTCAATCCAAACCCATTGAACGCAAGTAGTAACTCCAGTGTTCTCTTACCGAAAGAGCTCACCAACGAGGTATCATCAGTTCTCTCCTCACCCGCGAGATAGAGTAATTGGGTTAATTGAAAATCTCGCGATTTTGTGTTTCTGGCAATTGGGTTTAAGGAGGTAATGAGATTAAGCCCAGCTTCTGTTTGACAAAAGTCTTGAATGGAGACTATGAGTCTCTGACATTTTTATTAAAGGTGTCAAACGGGCAAGGCTGGCACGGGCACAATCTCAGACGGGCATGGCACGAAAGGCCAAGTACGGCACAACATTGTTTTAGACGAGCACAGGACATGGCACAACAAATACTAAGTTGTTAGTTGGTACACAAATTTCTTTTTCCCTACAAAACTTGGTTGGAGATGGGCCTGCACGCCTGCACGAGCACAATATGATTAAGTTAACAATCCGGCACGGCACGACATGATTAAGTAAACGCGTCAGCACCGGGCTAAATGGCGGGTATGACCCGTTTGACACCTCTAATTTTAATTATGGCCTACGGGCTATATTTCCGTTTGGCTATGAATACGTGAATTGTGTTCTTTTATATTCCGAAACACCAAAAAAATAAATATAATAATAATGCGTTCTTTTTCTGGTTGAAATTAGGCCATAGGGTGAACTATATCATCTTCCTAGTGTGTGCGTGCCAAAACTGGTACAACCTATTCTCGGTTGGTTTTCCCTAGACAAGGTTCTCGTCCAGTCAATCCTCTTGGTCCATTGTAGGCTCCAGGTGGGTCCACAACGGTAATTCAAACTGTTCATATCAATGCAGAGAGTTATGATCCTTCCAAAACATTAGCTTGTCCGGACATCCATAGTTATCACGTTCAAACTTCTACCGTTTCTGGTCTTCCACGAATATGAACATCTTTGAATCTGGTTAAGGCCGTTGACTTCTTAACATTAAATACATAAAATTACCAAATCCAATGACTTTGATTTGTACGTACCAGCTGTAGAAAATTTCTCACAAGGGGGAATACTCTTTGAATATGTAGGAGTTATTCTATGAGTCTATTACCTCAGCCACCATTACCACTACTTAATATGAAAAAATCCCTAATTCTCCACAATTCCTTCGACTTTTCTATTTTCATGGATTCTAAACAACTTGTGTTTTTCTGAAACAAACTAACAAAACACTTGAGTTTTGTCTCTTGTTTGTTCTTTCCTCAGGGAAAATCAGTCACGCCCGTAACTAAAGAAGAGCTTGGCAGGGCCACCTGGATTTTTCTCCACACTCTTGCTGCCCAGGTCTTCTCATTGCATTTCCTGGGCTGCTTTCTTAAGTTTTAGTGATTAGGCTGGCTTTGACTTCTCTGTGTAAGTTCCTGCACGTGATGCATCCATAGAGGTGTTGGAGTCCTTGTGGCCTCTAAGCTTCCTTTTACAAAACTGAAATTCTTGGTTTGCATATGCATACATAACTTCTCTCAGTCTTCATTGTGCGTATGTTCATTTTTACAGTATCCGGATAAGCCAACTAGGCAGCAACGGAAGGATGTAAAAGAACTGGTACACTAGTTGAATGACTCAAATTTGCCAATTTCAATATTGAATTTTATAGGTGTTATAACTTTCTAAGATCCTAAAATTTTTATTCCACAATAAATTCCATTGTATGCAATCATATTCAAAGTAAAGTTGTTCTTGTTGTCCATCATGGTTATTAACATTGTCCGATTTGGTATGCAGATGGATATATTATCTTGCATGTACCCTTGCAAGGAATGTGCAGATCACTTTAAAGAAATTTTGAGGTTAGCATCAACATACACGCTATTGGTATTTGAATGGTTATTATGTGAAACTCGGATTTCATGTTAAAGGCCAGTATAAATCCAAAAATGGATCCATGTCTAACAAGCCATCCTTTCCCGTTTAGGCCAACTTCTTCACAGAGGGCTATAAGGTGAATAGTTTTACGGTTTTACCTAATGCCTAGCAACTGACAACAGGATTCTCAACCATCCAATGGAAAGCTTCTCATTGTGTTTCTAGTAACTAAACTTAAATCATGCCCATATTATGCCCATGTAATAAATTTTTACATGTTGTCCCTGTGCCCCTCTCGTTCGGGCACAGCTTGGATGCATTTTTCAGCCCTCAATTGTAAAATGACTTTTGGTGCACGTACCATAGTACTAGAATTTTTGTTCGATGGTGACAATACCCATTTTTACATTACACTATGGTGGCTACATTTTCGTGGATGGCTTCATTTACGATGATTATTTGCAACCTTGCAACTGCCGTGTAAAAATGTCGACAGGGCCAAGCTATCTCCACTGGTCTGAAATCATATGAATTTGATAGAAAAAGATTGAAGTGTATGTCAATGAGATAATGAAAGACATGATTTTGTGCATTATCTTGACTTTGGTCTGATTTCTTAACTTTTTCATGGATTTTGCCCAAAAGGAGAAGCATGACAAGCATGACGTATGGCTTTAGACAAGCATATGCGTATCTTACAACTTTAGACAAGCATATTTGTTTACATGATAGATAAAAGACAAACAACTTTTTTGACGTTTTGCATGTCTAGGATCATGTGATCACTTCAAGGAACAAGTCGTTCAAATTTCTTCGTCAATTTGGGTGGTCTCCATTTTGTCTATAATATAATACTACGGTGTATGAAATGGTGTTTTTTTTTTTTTTTTTTACTTGGGGGGAAAAGAACACTTTTTTTTTTTTTTTATATGTATAGGTGAAAAAGGGAACACTTTTTGGTTCTTCAGCTGCAAAGAAAAAGTAGATTGAAGAAAATGCCAACTAAAATGGAATCATCAATAATTTTCTGTGATAACTTTCCTAATTGATGGATGATTTACGTGGTTCAACAGAGCAAATCCTGTACAGGTTGGATCTCAAGCTGAGTTTTCCCAGTGGTTATGTCATGTACACAATGTTGTGAACAGAAGGTAACATCAATCCTTATCAGATGATTTATGCAGAATTTAGTTTTTTTTTAGCGTCACATTGAGATGACGTAATTTGGCAATGAATTGCGGGCACTTCTACATGATAAAAAGACAAAAAAATCTCTAGCAGATGAATTCGCTAGTAATCGTTGCAACACTTCAGTGCCATTTTTCGTCTATCCGGCAACTGTTTGACCAATTGGGTTGGAGTGGTTCATCACTATCTCAAGGGCTTATGTTTGAGCTGGAACCCTAAAACCAAAGTAATCTTGCTGCATTGGAAAACCTGTGCAAGTCCTTATCTGTAGTGATTCTTGTTTTGACAGCCTAGGCAAGGTGGTGTTCTCATGTGAGCGAGTAGATGCAAGGTGGGGCAAATTGGACTGTGAGCAGCGCGCATGTGATCTACAAGGAATTAGAAAGATTTTTGGTGACAAAATGCAATAGAATTTTATGTCCATATATTTGGCCTTAGGCAATTTCTGAAAAATATCTTTGTTATTGTTTTGGTGTGTGTTTTATGTTTTTGTTCCTATAAGTTTGGATATGTAGAGCTTGGTTTTCCAATTTGGGAAGTGCTTCTTTTCAATTGAAGTCCATGTTCCACTCTCTAATACAACCTCTAAATATAGGGGTATTACTATTTCTCAACATGAATTGAGCCTGAATGTAATAGGGAATGATGGATTTCGACACCATTTGAATACTATTCGCGCTTTTCAGTAATAAACTTCTGTTTATTAGCTAACTTGCACATCTAAGAAGATTGGTTCACCATCGTGGTGCTTGAACTTTCATCTGCACCTTGGATACACCCAAGGTGCAGATAGAAGTACAGAGAGAGAGAGAGAGAGATGCATCTGCAGAAATACCAAATTAAGTCCATAGCCACAACTACAGGAAATTAGCAATGCGAAGAGGCTGAAGCTACACATGCAATCTCCTTGAGCAAAACTTCGTAAGCACTACAAGGATGAAAGTTTTGGAAGCATAGAGAAAACATAAAATCTATTTCCCGGAAGTTGAGCTCTCAGCATGAATATTTCAGGCTTGCACAACATATTCAACTGACCGCAGCGGTGGTGCTTCGCCAAATTTCAGCAAGTAGGCAGTTTCATAAACGGGTCGCAATGGCAAAATCACTTGAGCATCCAAATATGCATCACAGGAGAAACACCAAACGGACAGATCACTGCTTTGAAAGGTGAAACGAAAGATATTAAAGAGCAAACTAGTTAAATATAAATTGGCCTATAAAGGAAAACATCAATTCTTGAAGCGATGTTTTTTCCCAAATGTTAAAAGAGTACCTGTAGCTGAGAGCCACACAATGAGTGGTTGTCTCCTGATAATGCTCAAGCATGTGCCTGTTGATAAAACGGCTACAAAGAACATCCTTGCAGCATAAACATAGCCAATTCTCATTGGGGTGGTGGCACCTTCAGCAAGTTGGAAAATAGGTAAGAAATGCATGTGTCTGCATAAGCGTAAGAAATCTAAAACAAGATATCAATCCAAGTCTTCTAGCACAAATACTGAATAGCGTTACGGCATCAGTTGGTACATAAAAAGTGCATTAATAACAAGTTTTGCTTAAAACCAATTATATCTATAGGCAACCAGTTTTAGCACAGAAGATTGGAAAGTTTCATCAATTATCACATCACGAATTTGAGAGTGAATGAGCTCATACAGATCAACCAACAACTATATCACATCAATTACCCAAAAATAACTAGATCACATTAACATGAAAACTTCATCCGAGTTTCAAACATAATTAGTCTACAGAAGCATATTCTCTCATATGGATAAAGGTCAATACCCATTACTACGAGAGGGAAAGGCAAGATTGGCAGAAACTTCAGCTAAATTATCAGCACTGCATGTGAAATCCAATGAATTAATATACGCTTAACGTAAATCAAAAAGCAAGGATGAAACAAAATTGACAAGTGTCTGGGTTACTACATGCACGGATACGGACATGGCGGGGGACACGCCCCGTGTATATTTATTTATTTGTTTATAATTTTTTCAATTTTTTTCCAAATTTAAATGGCAAAATGTGGACAAAACGAAAAATCCATAATTTCAATACCATTCAAACAAAACAAAAGACATCCATAAGTTCAATACAACCCTATTGAAAAATTCCAGTTTGACTGCAAAATTGTTTCCCCCGTGTTTTCAAATATATATATATATATATATATATATATATATATATATATATACACACACACACACACACACACACTTTGACCCCCCGCCGTGTCCCCATCAGTTTCCCCCGTGTCCCCAGCTGTGTCCCTCTCAAAAATTTAAATTAAATTATATGTGTCCTCGCTGTGTCCCTGTGTCCGACACTGCAATACGTCGATCTCTAGAGGTGTCGGTGCTTCATAGTTACTGCCTAATGCAATTATAAAATCTCAAGCTAACAATCATTGAATTGAGGGTCCAATAATGATTACAGCCCTTTATGGCATGTGCAAGTAAAAACCAGAGCTTGGGTCTATTATCCACTCTACCCCCCAACATAGTGAGTTGAAATGAGACTTTGAGTTGTAACACCCGTTTGATTGAGGGTAATTATTATCTTTATCCCATAAATATGGTCGTTAATATCCTTCTTGTATCAATCATAAAGCCCTAAAATGATAGTTGTAATCATATGATCCGTGAGCATAACCATGACATGCCGAACCACATATGTTCTTTTGTGTTCTTTTCTTTCTTTACTTCTCTTGTCTTTTATGTCTCTAATCACTTCTCATCCAAAACTTAAACAAGCAGCAATTTGTTGCTTCCACAATCAGACACCCTAAGGCTATTTCAGGTGAATAGAGTTTTTCTTCTCCCCAGAATCGTACACAATGAACAATTACAGTTGAAAGACAAATACAAGTGCACACAAAATCACAACCACTGTGGGACCCACTTCCTGATTGTGAGGGTGTGCGTCACAGCATTTGTTCCGCCAACAAATCTACGACTGTTAATGCAGATTGGAGGGAAGAGTGATTCCCACTACTCCGATATTTTTTTGATGCACAACCTCAAGAGGGAGATTTCCAAGCTTTCATTTTGTAGCATCTCGAAGCTTCAGCGCAAAGATATTGACCATGCCCACCGCTTGGTTAGGAGAGCTCTACCAGACTTCTTCATGTAGTATCCAGTTACAGGAGGACAGAATTTTTTGGATAGAGCTAGGGCATCATTTTGTATTCCTTTGTAGCTTTTATTTGTACTTGTCTCATCCTGTGAACTGCTTATATTATCAATTGAAGTTCTTGCTCTTTCTTGGGGGAAAAAAAAAAAGTTCACAACCACATCCAAATGCACAAACAAACGTGTGGGCTCACACATTTGTTTGGGCATTCAATAAGTCTAGGAATGCTCCTATCGACCACTCTCTGACCACATATGTGTGGGGTCCATCTCGCAATTAAAATGTGTGAGGTGTGTATTTTGGGTGAGGTTGTAAACATTTTTTGTTTTTTCGGCAATGAAAGTATAAATAAATATGATATGAGCATCCAAACACAAACAGAAAAATGCACAAGAGCATGCATCAAAGAGCCACAAGACAGATTAAGATAATCATACGAGTGAGCAAAATTAAGGGGGGGTTTTTTTAGGGTTTATAGAACTAAGAGAATATGACATACCTGCTGCAGTGAGTATCTGGGGCGGGGATATGAGTGAGATCCGAAGACAAAGCGGCAGCCAGGTGGTCGCAACTGGTGCGGGCTTCGACCCAGCCCGACTCCGACCCGTGTACGAAATCCTCTCTGTCTTCTCCCACCGGAGGAACAGACGACGAGGACGGAGCTTCGTTCGCCATTGACGGGCCTTTGCTTGCTGCTCTCCTGCTGGGGTTCAGATTTTCGTTTGCAGTGGTATTTAGGCTCTGTTTCGACTCAGGGAAAAGAAAAAGAAAGTAAAAAAATTCTCGTCTATTGTTTGGTTTGAGGAGGAAGAGAGAAAAAAAATTTAAGACTTAAAATTTAGTGAACAATAAATTTTTGGGCAAATTTCACTGACCTCCCCTGAGGTTTTTGACACGAATAGAGACCTCCCCTGAGGTTTCTGAAATGACACTGCCCTCCCCTCCTTTACTTGACAATACCAAGGGACCCCCCTCTCCGTTAATTGCACGTTAGAAAACGGATGGAAAAGATTATTTCTCTCTCCACCCACTAATAAAACTAAACTAAACTCCCAACCAAATAAAACCGATGTCATTGTACTATATTTTTTACAATACCTATACTACCATCACCAGACTCTTTACCCCTCTTATTTATAAAATATAAAATACAAAAATCACTACATTTTGTACCTGTTTCACTTTGAGATTTTGTCCTTGTTTAAAGGGTTTCACATTTGTTAATTTTCTATCAAACTTTTTTAAATTATTGGTTCGTTTCGATAAAAGGAATTGAAAAAGTATAAAATTAAGACTTTTACTAAATATTTTGAGAAATTCAATATTTTGGATAAAAGTTTATATTCTTTTGATTCCTCTTGTTGAGACAAACCAATAATCCACAAAAATTAATACAAAACTAGAAAATACTAAAAAAATTCAAATATGGACAAAAATAAAAAAAAAACCTAAAAAACCCACAAACAACTCCGCATGAAAAAAATTTGAATATGAACAAAAACTAAAAAGGCTAAAAATTTGACAAACAAATCCCGTAAAAACCAAAAAACAAACTATTGGCAACGGAGGTATGGGCTTATTGGTGGGATTTTTAGGCTTTTGATTTTTACGGGGTTTGTTTGTGGGATTTTTAGGCTTTTTGATTTTTTTTTTCATATTTGAATTTTTTCGTATTTTCATGTTTTGCGTTACATTTTTGTGGATTATTGGCTTGTCTCAACAAAATGAATTAAAAGAGTACAAAATTATTATTTTTACCCAAAATATTGAATTTCTCAAAATATTTGGTAAAAGTCTTACTTTTTTACTTTTTCAATTTTTCTTATTGAGACGAACCAATAATTCACAAAAGTTTGATAAAAAAATTAACAAATGTAAATCCTTTTAAATAATGACAAAATTTCAAAGTGACACGGGTACAAAGTGTAGTGATGTTTGTATTTTATATTTTATAAATAAGAGGGGTAAAGAGTCTGGTGAGGGTAGTATAGGTATTGTAAAAAGTATAGTACAATGACATGGTTTTGTTTGGTTGGGAGTTTAGTTTAGTTTTAATAGTGGGTAGAGAGAGAAATAATCTTTTCCATCCATTTTCTAACGTGCAATTAACGGAGAGGGGGGGTCCCTTGGTATTGTCAAGTAAAGAAGGGGAGGGCAGTGTCATTTCAGAAACCTCAGGGGAGGTCAGTGAAATTTGCCCTAAATTTTTCCTCTCATTTTTTTCCCCTTTTTTTTTTTTCTTTTTCTTTCCATAGGTTCAAACAGAGCTTTAATTTTGTTTATATTTAAATATAAACACAAATAAGCAACGGACACGGTCAATCTTCTCTCTCGTTTTTTCTTGAACAGAGCCATCTCCTTTTACCGAAGGCTACTTTTCCCAATTACGGTTCACAAAGTATACTCCTCTCCAACCCCGTTGCAGGTCCCACCGTATATTTTTTTTTGTAGTAATCTAAAATTTTGTAAGGCTCGTAGAGTAGTATAGCAACGCAAAAAATCAAACTGATCGAATATCGATAGGTAGATTAAAATTTTAATTTTAATCAACCCCCATTTCTGTTTGACTTTTTTTTTTTTGATCAAGTTTATATTTTACTTGACAGGTTTTATTCGATGATTTTTGCATGTTTAAAATTTTGATGAAATTGAAACCATGTTTAAAATTTAGACAAAACTTTGAATAATGATGGAAGTAATAAAAAGTGGTGGTATGAGCAATTATGGGTGCTCCAGGGGCAATGTCATTACCCCTCCTCCGCTCATTCAAATGTGATTAGGAATTTTGCTATAGTTATCTAGGTAATAGAGGTCAATTCGTCTAAGACTCTAAGCCAACATACACCTAACACTATTTTACGTGGTGAAATTTTAGCTTCAGTTTTTGATATCAAAGTTTTGGCCTCGATGTCTACTGTTCAGGTTCTGTTCTCCTTAGCTTTTTGTGTTGGCTTTTTGGGATTTTTTTATTTTGTCTTTATTCAAAAAAATTGCATTTGTTAATTTTGCGTTAAACTTTTATGATTTATTGATTCGTCTTGACGAAAAAAATTGAAAAATTATTTTTTATTTTTTTACTCATATCTAAATATATTTAAAAACATCCACGAAAAGACCCAAAAGTCTAACAGGGGCCTAGGTCCATTGAGATGTAAACAGAACAGAGTTTCATGAGTCCACATAAATAATCAACTGGGCTTCAGAATCACTCAGGAATTTCATTGGGCCGGGCTACCAGCGCAACTTAGCGAAATTAGGGCTTCGCAAACCATCAAACTCCTATAAGAACCAACTTTGCCGAGGCCGCAGTTCTTCGCAACTAGGGTTTCCAAATCAGAGCCTTCAGCTGCTTGTAGTTGGAGCCTCCCTCGTCTACTGATTCAGAAAGAGGGAAAACCATGGGTCACTCGAACATCTGGAACGCCCATCCGAAGAACTACGGCCCCGGCTCTCGCACATGGTAACTAGCTTCTTCACCTTGCCTCGTTTGGTTGCAGAGAAAATGGACGGAAAAACAGAAAAGAATGTAGTAAATTTGATTCTCTAGGTGGTTTCTACGCAATTTGTTATTCTTCGTTTGGATTTTTGAGATTTGTTTGATTTTTATCTATCGAACTCATTTGGCCTTGGTTTTGACTTGTCTGCTGGTAAAGTTTATCTGGTTGTAGCTATTGGTATCGTGATTTATTCTTCTTTCGTTTGTTTCCTCGTCTCTTATTTTTAGGGAGTCATTTCAGTTTGAACTAGTTTAATTGGTTGGTGATTTACCATCATGTAAACCCCAAGGGTTAGTCCAGTTGGTTGGTGGGTTTGCTCCCCCACACAATTACAATTGACCAGGGTTTGATTCTTGGGTCAGGCGGCGTGAATGGCATGCCTTTGACCAGACGGGGGAGGGGATTAGTTGAAGTGGGCGTAAGCTGGCCCAAACATCCTAACCATCGAATCAAAAAAGAAAAAAAAAATCACCAATCATGTAAATTGTTTTCCGAACTTCCCACGAGTATCTTGTGATTGATGATCCTGTCTGTTTTTTGGCTGAATACGTTGTAGATACATGTGTTATGTATTCAGTTGTTCGGACAGAACTAGAGAAACTATTAGCACGTGAAAATGGGAAAGTCATCTTGGTTTATCTTAAGATACGGTTCGATGGAAGGGGATTCCCAATGAAGGGATTTTAGGTTCAATTTCAACAGAAACGATAGGGTTAAGGTATAGGAACCTTGTATAACTAGGGTGGAAGATAGATTTGGGTAGAAGTGATGCATTTTTCTGGGATCCTTGAAATACTATAGTATTTTTGTAATGATTGATTTGGAATCACTACCATGAAATGTAGGAATAAAGTGTTTGCTTTCGAACCTAAACTTGGGGTATTCTCGTTGTTGTTGGATAATTAGGCCAAATTCCTTCATTTAAATCACTCCTTTCCCAATGAAGCTAAAAGCTTGTAAGGTGTTGTGGATAAAGTCTTAGATTGTTTGTAATTCTTTTTTTCGTTGTTTCTCAGAAACCAAGTGGGCCATTGATTACTCTTTGTTTTATGGCTCAGCCATTGGGAACGTCTGAAATGTGTGATTAGAATAGATAGAAAATTGGCATCTATTAGTCATAGATTGTGATGCATTATTCATTTAACAATTTATGCTTTTGGCAGTCGTGTGTGTGGGAACCCTCATGGAATTATCCGAAAGTACGGGCTGATGTGCTGCAGACAGTGCTTCCGCAGCAATGCCAAGGAAATTGGCTTTATTAAGGTACACCCTAGAAGGCCTCCATTACACTGCGCAGGACACAACCACAAACAGAATCACGGAAAGGAAAAGCTCCATGTGCATATTTTCAAGTTGCCCTTTACCCCGACTTCCTATTTTTTTGCTTGACAGTTTACCTTTAGCTAGTTTATTTCTGGTTCATATTTATTTTTTGGTTACCTGCTGTTCATTCAATGTTCATTCTTTGGGGTGAATATTCATTGTGTCACTTCTTCTTCTCTTTGCAGTATCGCTAAAGGATTTTGCTGGTTCTACAAGAAAAGAGGGTTTCACCCAAGCATATGCTGCGTTTTTGTTTTTAAGCAATTCAAGTACCTTTCTGGTTGTTTTTGTCATGTGTCCTCTGGATGCTACAAGCCTTTTATATTAGGAAAATGACATTTCTTGTCTTGGTTTAATGTTGAATTTGGTTTGATTGCTGGACCAAGAATTCTTGTATAAGGAATTGGCTCGGTTACTATTTGGTTCTACTCTTCTCTGCTGTTGTTTATTCCAAAAGTAGAGTGCACAAGACTTGGAACAACAAAGGTATTTCAGTTAATGAGAAGTCCCTCGTACTCACAGGACAAGACATCAGCCTTAGGTAGAAAACCATAGAAACAGATCTAAACCTTATAAAGAAAACCTAGAAGAAATGTAAAAGACACCTTAGCAGATTATGGTTATTTTGTCTTTGTAGAGGAAACTTAAGGCAATTCTCCGTACAAATTCTGCTTGTTTAAGGGTCATTAGTTGACAGGTTATTTTCTTTCTGGTGTGGGATTATTTCTTGGGTTTGATTTCATTCTTGTGGACCTCCCGCAGTATTTGGTTATTATAAGACTCAGAATGGGGTACCCAAATAAAAATGTTTGTTAAATGGTAGGAATAACTTCTGTTGAAGATAAACGAAGGAAAAATAAGATGTAGTATAACGATAGGAATTTACTTAAATGTAGAGGCACATTTAGGCCTTGTTTCGGTTTGGATTTTGAGGGGGATTTTTTAAAATAATAAGTGGATGGAGAAGATAGAGAAAATTTATTGAAGACTATGTCTGGGAGTTTTTTGACCCCAAAACGATTGTAAGGACGATGAATGATTGGAATATCGTGCCAAAATGTAGATTCACCTGATAGATTGGTGGAGTACCGCATGATAAAGTGATGCATATATTCATCTTTTTGATAGCTGGAGATTAAAAAATATTGATACCAGTGGCATTTCCAAATTTTTAATTAGTCTCTAACCAATAAGAAGAGATGAAAAAGTAAAAAACATAACTATACCTGAGTGATATGTGGAGTAGCATATTTGCGTATCTAATTTTTTATTAAAAAAAGTGAAAAGTAAGGCTAAGACAATTGACAACCCAACATTTTTCAAGGTTTCTCATTCTTTCAATAAAGGCACATTCTTGTTGAATTGGGAATTGTGTTGTGCAGTGGTGTGTACAGCACCGTGCTACACACTTTCGAGCCGTCGGATAGTTCATCCGACGACTCGGATTTCATCTCGACAATTAACGACTTTCGATCGTTGATTGTCGAGATGAGATCCAAATTGTCGGATACAAATCCGACGATTCGAAAGCGCGCGAAATGATTCTGTGCAACTCACTGCAAAATACCAACCCGAAGTTCCTCATGTCCTTGAAGCTGAAAGGAGAAGCCAAGTTGAAGGCTACGTATGAGTCTGGGGGGGGGGGGGGTGTGTTAAAAATCATTCTACTAATACATATTTTAGAAAAAGTTGGAAAGGTTGCAATCACTTTGAAAGTAAGCTAACTAATTACTATTTTAGAAACATCCTAGCTTGTTAGTTGAGGTGTTGCTTTTGAACCCAACCATGGAGTGTTTCTCAAGTTAAATGGCTTCAAAATTTCCTATCATGTACTTATGATCATTTGTTATTTGATACTTCCTTCGTCCATTTTTAGAGTTCAGTACTTTATTTTGGATTATTCCTTAATAAGTGTTCGTTTTGTAAAGTTAGTAGGTAAAAAATGGTACATTTTCTATTTTTCCTCCTAAAAGTAGATTCTATTTTAAAAAGTTAGTGAGTAAAAATGTAATGAAGATGCTATTTTCGTAAAGGATAAGCAGGAAAACTGGAGATAAAAGTTGATGTGAAATATGTAATGATGATATTTCTTTTAATAAGTTAAAATTACGAAACTAAACACTAAAAAAGGGACGGAGGGAGTACTTTACCTTCATTCAATTGCCAAGAATATTGTATGGGAAATTTATTAACAAGAAAGGTGAAGTGAAAGGAAAATTTATTTTCTCGTATGTGTTCTGTTGACAAAGAGTTTTGCGAGAGGAGTTATGTATTCTGCAAAAAAGTGTTTTTCGATGGAAAAATTAAAGTTGTTAGTCCTTCTACTTTTCTTGGTAATTGAATACCAAAGAAAAGTGCCAGCTAGAAAGTTAAAAATTTCATCATTTTCATGCAACTAAACCGGACCATGTGTTTAGATTTCGAATTTGTCATTGATAGAAAATTGAAACTAATCATTTCTACTATTTGTATGGGTAACTGAAAAACATTTGTTTTGACAAATCTCTTATTCCTTTTACGTGTGTGGGCTTGTTTGGTACTCAAGGAAGGAAAGAAGGAGGAGGAATTAAAAAAGTGACCTTCAAGTATTTGTGTTTTTTTTTTCTCTCTCTTGAACTGAATCTTCTATTGTTTGGTTTGAAAGAAAAAAGACGCGACAATAACAAATCAAAGCATTGCGCAATGCATGAGTTTTCCTACACTTTCTTCACATTTTCTTTCCTAATCATTTTCTCTTTCTTACCCTTCTTAAGTTTCTTTAATTTCCAACAAAGTTTAAGATCCAAAAATAGCATCAAAAAAGTCATTGATGTTTACAAAGGGAGCTAATGGATTCATTGGCTGGTTCTGATTAGCTTGCAATTACTATGTCTGTTTGTTATGTGGTCAATTTGTTAGATTACCTGTTTACACACTAGTGCAAAAAACAACTAATCACTCAAAGCTTAGTTTGTTGTGTCTTGTCCAACTCCCTTTCTACTTTTGATTTGGCACCCTTTCATAATTACAAAATTAGTCTTGAAAGTACATTATTGCCTTCTTGTCCTTATAAGGGATATCAATATGATATGTCATGAATACGATTACACAAGAAAGTCAAAAAACATAGAATACGGGTACGACTGGGTTACATTAGAGCTTAAAAATTGAACAATTTTCATCTCGATCCTTGTATCTTCCTCTCTGTAAAGTAGGTATATTTTTCTTGACTAATGCTGAACAATTTTACTCTAATGCTACGCAAAATGTGCCACAATATTAATTTTATAAAAATCAGATAAATGACCAAAAGTGTTTGAAACGAATCCGATACTTTTAGGGGGAAAAAAGTCCTATATGTGGATATTATTGAAATATATGTGCATAAATATTGAAAAAGTATTGGTATTCTATACGGACATCTGAACATTTTCATGGAGAAGCGATTTGTAGTGGTTAAATTAATCCACGTGCATGAGAAAACATGGTTATAATCATATTTTGGTATAATTATTTGTATGTGTTGTGTCAAGCAAAGTGTAACTCTTTCTCTAAATTTCTTTTCCTTTTTCAATAAGAAATAAGAAATTAAGGAGAATCTTGCAAGTGGATGATGGTATTGGTCCCATAGATTAGTCATGGTACATATAAACTGGCTCAGACCTGGAATAAAAAAAATAATAATAAGAAAGGAGAACAATTTGGTGTACATGCACCTGGCAAATGCTATGTCTGGTGACAATATAACTACATGCAATGGACACATATTGTGTGCATTATGTGACGGTGGATTGTGAGTATGGCACAAAATCTCTTGTGATTTCTCCCAATGGGAAGTCCGGTAGGGTGTCTGAAGTCTGAACTAAACTCCACATACATAAACAAGTAATATGAATAGTTTGTTTCTAGACCAGTTTGTGCGCCCTAAATAAAATGTTTTAAAAGTCGCTAGGAGCTAGTCGGGCGGAAAAGGGTCTCCTAACGCCTAGGCACTGACTCGTCGGCCACCTAAGCGCCCAGACGGGGACTAGGTGCCAACTAGTCGGCTGCCTAATCTATCTAGGCATTGGGACCATCGCCCTTAGCACCTAGGAGGGGAGTAGTCGGCCTAGGTGGTCAACGTTTAAAACACTGACTAGATTATGTCCAGGCTACGACTACTAGGGCAATTTGCGCGCACCTTGATCACTAATGCCGAGACCCTAAAGTTAGTGGCTGGACAAACTTCATGTTGTTCCAAACTTTATGTTCACTTGGTCAAACCCCTTAGCCTTCACTGGACTTTCGATGTTCTTTTGGAGCCCATGGGTCAGTTGAGTGAAGTTAGAGCACCACAGTGTTGTTTATGTGAATGTGATAGTATATATAAACTTAATGAATTCTTGAAATATATGAAAATTTAAAGTATTTAATAGTCCGATTAGAAATGAACTTTAGTCGAGCTGATCAAGTGTCGAGCTTTAGTATCTTGTTTTTGGAAGCACTGTATAAGCTTATCAAATCGACCAGTGAATTATTCAATTTTGATTCAAAAAATTAAAGTATATCTTGTAAAATATATTTCAATTTGGATTTGCTAATGTAACTAAGAGCATCTCCAGTGGACCCTATAATACACTCATTTAGGTTGAATAGCTAAAATTTTAGCTAGTGAGAGCATCTCTCCAATGGTTTGGCTAAAATTGAATAGCCAATAAATTAAATCACTTTATCATGCTAAACTTTCCTAATATAATATTTTGTTTTTTTAAAAGAAAATATAATATTTTGTTCCGTACAATAAAATTTAGCTATTCCATTGAAGTGATCACTCGCTCAATAAACTAAAATGACCACTTTTAATTTATAAGTGGGTCCTATTTTTCTCAAAAACTACTCTTTAGCTATTCCATCGGAGATGCTCTAATTCCAACGAACTTTTACATATCTTGGTTTTTCCAAGTAGTAAAGCGTTCAATTTTTTTGAGTACTCAAGTATCTCAAAAAATATATATTTTAAACTTAGATATATACTTATACAAAAACAAAGTTAATTCGAACATACTTTTATTTAACCAAACACGAGTACGTAATACTCCAGCTCAAAGTTGTCAAATCCGTTCCGTACCGGCCGGTACGTACCGTACCGGTCTTTAAACGGAGCGCAAAAAGTCATGTTTTGTTCCGGTTGAAATACCGGCCTGTTCCGGCCGATACCGGGTGTATCGGTCTGTTCCGGCCATTTTCCGGTGTTCCAGCCGGTACAAAATTATGTTTTTTTTTTTTTAGATTTTGTATATGTTTACACTTAAAATTTTTAAAAAATGGTAGATATATATTAAATATATATATAATATTAATTGCGGTAAATCCGGAACGGTACCGGAATACAGCCCGGTACCGGTACGTACCATTCCAGTAGTGAAAACGGTACGCTGGCCGGTACGGTATTGACAACTTTGCTCCAGCTCGATCTCATATAGTTGTGGCTGCATAGGCATAAAACAAAGATAGATAAATGACGTGGCGGAGTAATCACAAAAAGCACCAAAATTGGTTGAAAGCAAGGAAAATGGAGGAGAGGGGGACAGAAGTAGACAGAGTATCCTATGAAATCGCTAGATACTAGTCGAGCAAAAAAGACCGACTAGCGCCTAGGTGAAGACTGGCGCCGACTGACTAGTCGGCCGCTTAATTTAGGCGTAGGATCACCGTCTAACACTTAGGCGAAAACTAGACGGCCGACTTTTAAGAACACTGTATGAGAGTCATGTCTTAGCTTGAAAAAGTTCAAAGTCAAATTGGTGTTATGACAGTATAAACTTTTCTTGGAATTTTATTTGGCACCATCACCAACTGTTCTGTTGCTTCAGAGCTCTTTTGTGGAGACAGTACTATGGTACAGTTCCTCAGGTAATTTAAATCGCTTTCCTGAATAGAAGCTGTGATAAATGTGTTATTTTCTACTCTTCTTTTTCTTCATTTATTGTTCCAGATATTTTGGTGAATTCATCTATCAGAGGAGAGAGGGTCATTGTGAAGATGAATGTTTGAGAGAGAGAGAGAGGGTCATTGTGTAGATGAATGTTTGAGAGAGAGAGAGAGAGAGAGAGAGAGAGAGAGAGAGAGTGTGATAATGCCTTGTTTTACTGAAAGTGAAATGAATAGGGCGAAATTTAACTTGAAAAAAATACTTTTACCTCTTCTTTGAGGTCATGACATGAAAACTTGATTTTGAAGCACTAAAAACATGGGTTGGCCTAAAAGTACTTTATTTTTTGGATCTTTTGTTTGGATTTGTATCGATTTTCTTTTGCTTTTCCGATGCGTTGCGACTAAAGAAATAAAAAAAATATATAAACTTCGGACTAAATATTACAGTAATATGATACTTAATGAATAACTCAAAGTATACCGATCGATGTTGGATTATTTATGGCTTTTCCGAACTTTTTTTCTAATTTGGTTCATTTGTTTAATTTTTCCGATTCTGATGACTTCAAACACTCGAGTATTTTGATCAAAAGTTAAAAAAAAAAAAAAAAAAAAAACCTATAAGAAGACTAATTAGCTACTGTCTAGGAGAATAATTGATTTGGTCTAAACTCTTGCGTTTCCATCTCACTATGCCCTTGGGAGAGGTGCCAATATTGTATATATCAACGGGTTAGCGGGGAATTAGTTTGTTAATAATCAAGGGGGTTCGAAGTCTCTCCATAGACTTGAACCCAGACCTTCCTCTTGCAATGTATGAAGTACAACCAGATGGGCTAAAAGCCACATCGCCCTTGAGAGAGGTGGTGTGGTGGTAACCGGTAAGGTAAATTCATGTAATTTTTGAAAAGGATGATGTGATTTTTTGTTGTCTTTTTTCTTTTCTTTTTTGAAATTAAAAAAACACTCATTATCATAGCATTTTTCTGCACAGAAATGCCATTTGTAAGTCATTTTCCACCGACTTATAGATATTATTAGATAGCTAAATGCGTCGATGAGATTGGGAAAAGGGCAATGCATCCCACAATCATAAAAAGGACTGATGCCGAAAAGGGGACAAAAACCGTGATCTTGAAGCAATATTGGATTTGTGGATCAAAAAAAAAGAAGCAATATTGGAATTTATTTTCTTTGGGGACTTAGCTAGGCCCTGTTCTTTTTCTTATTTTTTGATTCAAGCTAGATCCCGTTCTGTTAGGATTCTTATTTTTTAAGTACGTAATTTTCAGTTTTAAGACAGGTCATTTTTTCCCAATACATCACCTCTAATTCAAAAAATAAGTAATTATTTAAAAAAACACACCCTTATATTTTTTCGGGTACATTTTATCGACATCTCCTAAGGTTTGGCTTAATGATGGATACCCCATATTGTATGAGAAATGACTATAAACTCTCTGTGGTTTCATTGTTCGTTTTAATGACACCCATCCAACAAATGTTCGACCTAACGCGTGGTGAAATGAGCCACAAGTGACTTGTGTTGACAAATTCAATCTTTTTAGTAATAGAAAAATACTAAAAAATAGACGATACTCATTCTTTTAATCCAAAAGTAATAAATTTTCATTTCTAGCAAAAAAAAAAAGAAAACCATTTTTTGGAGTAGTAAAACATATATAAGTAGTTATTATTGAATTTTACCCTAGCTACTTGATCAAAATAGCTCCTCCAATGGGGAAAAAAAAAAAGAAGTCATTTTGATTCAACATAAGTGATAGTTGATAGTAATTTTTTAACTTTATAATTATAAAAAAAATGGTGAATTTTTTAGATATAAGTCACTTTTAGCTCGTTTTATCTCGTATTTTGACATACAAATGTTTGATTGGAGGTGTCAATGAAATGCACATGGTAACTATAGAAAATTTGTTGTTATTTTTTATACTTCAGGAGTGTATCCGTTGTTAAGGTAAACCTCAGAGGGTGTCAATGAAATTTACCCTAATTGTTTTTACATCTAGTCTAGTTATACCTATGTCATAGGGTGTCATATTTTCTTTGCAGACTTATTTTTATATACCTACGTCATATGATGTTGTTCACCTATAGATATTTTTATATACCAATGCCATATTTTTAAATGAATAGCCTAAGCCAATTTTACTCAATCTAATAAGAGTTACACAATGATGAACTTACCAAACCATCAATGGAGTAGATCATAATTGAAACCTCTAACAATCACTTGAATAGTGAATTAAGTTGTGATAAGCGTCTCGGAAAAGCATAGATCTTGAGTTTGAATTTAGAAGAGTGTACCCTGGAGGATCATGTTTGAGATCTACTTAGGTGTATTGGCGGAGTCAGAATTTGGACTTGGTAAGAGTTTAACGGTATTTAAGTATTAGCTTTGGTTTTTCAAAGTTTATAGTTTACTATTTTTTTCAAAAATTGAAGAACAAAAATATGATATTTGTTGAATATGATGTGACATTGACACACGGTACCTTAGTGAAATAGTAAATTATCATTTGCAGATCACAAAACTCGGTGTACTGGGAATAATTATAGTATATTTCTTAGAGAATTATGAATGAAATTTTTATACATGAAACAAAACTGGAGTAAAATACTACTATAAATGTACTTATAAATGCACTCTATAATTTGTGTTTAGTATTTATATTGTGTGTGTTTTAAGAAAAAAAGCTAGGGTAAACATCCCTAAAATTTGGGGCATGCCTTTTGGTGTTTTGAGCTACAAAAATTTCTGAGCCATCACAAAATCACACAATTGAACAACAAAAAAATCAGTATATTAGGTCACAGAAATTCGTAACTAATACTACAAAATTCGTAAACAACACCACGAAAATTCATAAAATCAACTACCACAAAATTCATAAAATGAGCCACCACTGCCAGCCGATGAAAATAAAATAGAATGAGGCATAAAAATACACAAAATGAGGCATGAAAATGCATACAATGAGCAACAAATTTTTTGAAAGGTCTACACCACACACTCAACAATACAATAAGCCACAAAATTCATAAAATGAGGCACAACAATTTATAAAATTAGCCACAAAATTCGTAAATACAGTGTGTGCTGCATACTTTTCAATGTTTTAAGTACTAAAAGACAACTTTCGAAGTGCATTTTATTACGCCAAAGTAGAATGACCCTCCATATTGACACAGATTTGGTGGGTTTCTTACTCCTGTGTTTTTTTTTTACCTATGAATTTCAGGAGGAAGATAATCTGCAGGTCCTTAATTATTAATTAAATCCAGATTAATGTCCCATTAAACTAAGTGCTGCCCCATTACCAATATATCGGTTTGATGCCCATTTTTATATAAAATATTGGTCTACTAGTCACTTCTTGTTTGACCTTGGCAGTAAAAGACTCTTTGTAGCATGACCCTCCCTATTTTTCACACATAAATGTTTCATTTTGTTGGTATTCCTGACATTTGAGAATCTAACATCAAGTTTTATACCTATAGCTTGGAAGCATTTTTAGTGGCACAATCAATGGACATAAATATGGCATGAATATTTTGAGTGGCATAATCAATGGACATAAATATGGAAGGTTACTTAGGCCCCGTTCCCGAAAGAGAAATAAGTATTTATTTTTTGACAAGATAATTTCAAGCTAAAATATCACGTGCTTACGCAAATAATTTTCTATCAATATGGATCTTATTTGATAGATCTCATTGAGATCTTTTACAGCGCAAAAAAAATTAAAAAATTATTTTTCATTTACATTATTTATGAGTTTGAAAATATGAAATAAGTACTTATTTTTAAGAAGGCGTTTTGAAACGGGGCCGAACCGGACCAAACCAATTTTTTTCGGCTTGGCTAAAACTCAAACTCAAACCGAACCAAACTGATTACCTGTAGAAACCAAATCAAACGACCAGTTTGGTCCGATTTCGATTTTCGGTCCGATTTACCAGTTTTTACTTTCACCCCTACTTTTTACTAGAGCCTGACTATATTTTAGTTAGATTAATCTTCTTTTCAATGACAATGTGAGGGCTTTCAGTTCATTTGTCACCGACTCAGGCTTGACAACATAAGCATTTTAATCCTACAAATGGTATTTTGAATGATTTGAAACGTTCTAGCTAGTTTTTAAATCATGATTTAAAAGAAGGGAAAATTTCAAAAAAAACCCCTGACCTTTTAACTCAATGTCCCATAAGCACCTGACCTTCAAAAAAATGTCAATTCCCCACCTGACCTTATCACTCCCGTCATCAATTAACCCCCTCACCCAATTTTCCGTCCAAAATCTAACGGAATTGATGACATGGTGCTTAAATGGACATTTTAGCTCTAAAAAGAAGACATCTGTGCACCACACAATAAATCCATAGACTGAGGTACACCCAATCCCCCCTTTTGGGGGGATGGAAGGCCGAATTGGGTTTTTTTTTTTTAATTGCATAGTTTTGTAAATTGAGTCACGGTTCTGGATACATTTAGACCCTGTTTGGCTAAATAATTAAGCCAACTGGTTTATTTTTTGTCCTTATTCAAATTTGTTTTGTATTTATTAGTTTTTCGTCAATTTTTTGGAATTAATGCATTGTCATGACGAGAAGTATCTATAACATAAAAAATTATGATCAAAATCTAATTCTTTTTGAATAAAAATAAAAAAATTGGCTTATTTTTGTCTTTATTCAAAAAAATTAGGTTTTGATGGTAATTTTTTACTTTTTAGATTCCTCTTGTCATGACGATGCAATAATTTTCAAAAAATTGATGAAAAAGTAATAAATACGAAAAAAATTGAATAAGAACAAAAAAATAAATTATTTAGCTTATTTAGCCGGACGGAGCCTTAGTTGCCGGAAAAAGAAATGTGGTTGTCGAAACCACGGGGAAGACAACGGGGAGAATTGGGTGTGCCTCAGTCTGTGAATTTATTGTGTGGTGCACAGGTGTCTCCTCTTTAGGGCTAAAATGTCCACACAAACGCCATGTCATCAATTCCGTTAGATTTTGAACGGAAAATTGAGTGAGGGGGATAATTGATGACAGAGTGATAAGGTCAGGTGGGGGATTGATATTTTTTGAAGGTCAGGTGCTTATGGGACATTGAGTTAAAAGGTCAGGGGTTTTTTTTGAAATTTTCCCTTAAAAGAAGGCTTCTCTCTCTCTCTCTCTCTTAAAGAGGAACTACAAGTACAATCATCAAATGATTTCCATAGGTACCACCTAAAAATGTTTATGATATATAAATTTGTATTAATTTTTTAGTTTCTTTTTTCCCGCTCGGCCAACGCTTTCTATAATTTTCGGCTTCTTTCTTTGAGAATGCAGGATATTACATTGTTTCGATAAAAGTACTTTAAGGATTCGTTCCAGAATTCATTTTAAGGAGTACTTATTTTTTAAGAAGGTAATTTCAAACTAAAAAATAATGTGTCTACGCAAATAATTTTTTTAGCAATATGGATCTTGTTTGATAGATCTTATTGAGATCTTTTATACGGTGCAAAAAACTAAAAAAAATAATTTTTTATTTACATTATTTTTAAGTTTAAAAATGTGAAATAAGTGTTTAAAAAATGAAATAGGTGTTCTGTAACGGGGCTTAAGTTACCTTATATGAAATGGCATAACCTATTTCCCCATTTCTATGGTTCACTTGAGGAAGTAAAAAAGAAAATAATTGGATTAAAAATGAATTAGTTTTTTAAATTCAATTATTCCGCAACACTTGCTCAAGCCTCATTCTGCTAAGGTTATCTTATTTTTTTAAGTACTAATTATTTTTCATTTTACGAGACAAACCATTCTGTTACAATATATCACCTTTAATTGAAAAAAATAAATACTTATTTCCCTTAGCGAAACGGGGCCTCAATGACCAATGAACAATACCCCCATATAACGTCGCAAAAATTTCAAACTCAACATACATTTTACGATATTATCGTAAAGAAAATTGATTTTTACACTCTTTAAATTGATACAAACAATTTTTTTCCGTCTTCTAGTGGGAGAATTTGCAAAATAGTCCTTAAAATTTGTAAAAAGTGTAAATATGCAGGGATTGTTTCGTAAATTTCACTGGCTAAAAGATGAACTTCTACGATATTATTGTAAAGGAAAATTGATTTCTAACCCTTTCCAAATTGATGCAAACTCTTTTTCTGTCCTTTTAGCGGGTGAATTTACGAAACAGTCCTTAAAATTTGTAAAAAGTATGCACGCAGGGACTTTTGAGTAAATTCACCCGCTAAAAGACAGAAAAAGGAATGTGTGCATCAATTTGGAAAGTGTAGAAATCTATTTTCTATTGTAAATTCATAGATTTTAAAATGCCTTTTAACAACTACTAACAAATATGCCTTTAATACCGTGAATAAATTTTTCCAATTTTATCTCCTATATACCTTAATTTATAGCTATAATTTCGAAAAAGGAAAATTCAAAAATTCCTCCCAAAAGAAGACGAAGAAGAGAGTCAGTGGGGAGGGGAGCGCTAGCCATCAGCTATCAGCTACGCTAGACAATACTTTCGGTAAATTAATTTCCAAACCCCAAGTTCGGTGAAAACTCCAAATCTCACCCCCCTCTCCCTCTCTCTCTCTCTCTACCCCCAACAACTCTCTCTCTCTCTCTCTCTCTCTCTCTCTCTCTCTCTGGGCCACTATTCTCGCCGGAAAAAGCACATCCCTCCCCACCCCCCCTTCTCTCTCTCTCTCTAACACCACCCCCCCCCCCCCCCCCCCCCCCCCCCCCCCCTCTCTTTCTCTCTCCTCCCCACTGTAATCATCCCACACATTATACCTTCCTTCAAAACGCGGCCTCCTCCTCCCCACCCCACTTTAAACCACTATTCCGACATCCCCCCGAGATTCCCCAATCTCCCCCGCAGGCTTCTCTCTCTCCAAATCTGTTCATTCTCTTTCCAGAGGGAGAGACGGCGAGACAATGTGACGTCGTTTTGCCCTCCAAATCCTCCCGTGTATGTGCTCCCCGTGCGTGATGATGGTCGCTGCCGTCACCGGCGCAGCAGCAGCAGCCGATCCCCAAAACCCTAACAACAAATCTCAGAATGACGGCCAGCAGCAGCAGCAGCAAAACCCTAACAAACGACCCCCGTTCAAATCCAGGCAAGTCTCCTCCCGCTACATGTCCCCTTCCTCCTCCTCCGCCTCGGTTGCTTCTTCCAATTCTACCCCTCCCCGCCGCTGCCCCTCCCCCCTGGTCTCCCGCAACTCGAATCCGGCCCCCAACACCCCGATTCCGGCCCCGAAACGGGCCGTCTCGGCCGACCGGAGGCGGCCGACGACCCCGTCACGGTTCGAGCCGAGGCTAAGCAATGCCGGTGAGGTGTCGGCCGCTACCAAGCTCCTGGTCACTTCCACTCGGAGTCTGTCGGTCTCGTTTCAAGGCGAGGCGTTTTCGCTCCCGATTAGTAAGACCAAGGCAGCGCCAACGGTTAGTAATGTAAGAAAAGGCACGCCGGAACGGCGTAGTGTTAGTAGTAGTAATGGTAATAGTAATGGTACTAGCACTAGTGCTAGGGCTAGTACTCCTGTCAGGGGTGGAGATCAGGCGGCGGAGAGTCTGGCGAAGTCGATTGATCAACACCGGTGGCCGGGCAGGAATCGGCAGATGCAGCAGCCGAATTCGCTGTCTAGGAGCTTGGATTGTCCGGAGGATAAGATGAAACTGATTGGATCTGGAAAAAATGGGAATAACGTGGTTAGGGCGTTGCAGAAGTCCATGGTTTTCGATGAGGGTAGGAGGGCGTCGTTTGACGGTAGGTTGAGCCTTGATTTGGGTAGTGCCGAGCTTTTGAGAGCGATTCAGAAGGGGCCGAATGGGAATAATTCGGTGAGCGAGTCCTATGTGGTTTCTGATCTTGCCGCGTCTGATTCGGATAGAGATAGTGTCTCTTCGGGTAGTACTTCAGGAGTTCAAGAATGCGGCGGCGGTGGTCCTGGTAGTATGAAAGGGCGAAATGCCCCTCGGGGGATTGCTGTTTCGGCTAGGTTTTGGCAAGAGACGAATAGTCGGTTGAGGAGGTTGAACGATCCGGGCTCACCGTTGTTATCGACCAGTCCTGCAAAAATGGTGGTGCCACCCAAATTTGGTCAATCGAAAAAGTTCCCAAGTGATAGCACGTTGTCGTCTCCACGGACAATGTCTTCTCCTATTAGGGGAGGTGGTATTAGGCCTGCATCACCAAGTAAAACTATGACACCATCTCCAGCAAGGGGTATGACTAGTCCATCCAGGGTCAGGAGTTCAGTCTCTGGAACCATTAGTAGTAGTTTTGGTGAGACGCCTTCGGTTCTCAGTTTTGCTGTTGATGTTCGGAGAGGGAAGGTGGGGGAGAATCGCCTTGGGGATGCACACTTGTTGAGGCTTTTGTACAATCGACACTTGCAATGGCGGTTTGTAAATGCTAGGACTGAAGCTGCCTTGTTGGTGCAGAGAAATAGTGCAGAGGTATTGTATATTTAATTGTGTTCAATGATTCTGAATGTTAAATTTTCAATTGTCAGTATTGATCCAATTGATTGTTGTGTTTTCCGGTTCATCTTTTTATATAGCATGTGCTCGTTGATGGTACGTTCTAAAACATGACTCTGGTAGAAGCATAACAGAATATTGCAGGATTACTTAGTTTTCTGTTCAGTAACTTGTCATACCCTTAATAGTGGGTCTGGAAGTTATAGCAAGATTGGAACCTAGAAGATTGTGTTTTGCTCTTGTTAATAGGTATCATGCTCTGCTACTATTTAGAAAAAAATAAGGGTCGTACATGGTTGTCATAGTCGGACTCTTATATCGTTCTCTTTCAAACAAAGAGAACAGAAGTCTATTTAAAACCTGGCTTGAAATACTCATTTTGGTTCAAGAAGAGTGAGAATTTAATGTTCAAGGACCCTGCTAGATGAATACACATGTTTTAGAATGAAGAACTATCTAACATTCTTAATATTAAAGCGCACTAAAGCTGAGAAATCTGAGGCGAGTGGCTAAAACTATTAGAATCAGTTTCCTACAAACAGACATGAAACAAATGCCCTCTCATATATGGAGGGTGTATAAGAAATCATGTCATATATCATTGAAAAGAAGGATCAGGTTGTGTTCCTTCTAGGTTTATGTTTAAGGAGTACCTCAATATAGTACTTGAGATGATGCACTTGTCAGCTAACCGGTAGAGTTAGAGCTAGCTTTGCGAATGGCTTCTGCGTAGTTTGCCACCTATGTTGCTTTACTTCTTTGATTGTCCAGTACCCAATCACTGTGGCCTTGCATCATGCCTTCTATCTCTCTGCCTCATTTCTAAATGGATGGGTCAATGTGAATATGTTTTTCTTCTCTCTTTGGTTTCCTGCCGAGATATGCAAAGACTCGGACAAGCTGTTGGGCTCCTCTAGCTCCTTCCCTAATACTTTTGCCTTCTAGTTAACTAGACAAGTACTGAAAAGCAGGAATGGCGTATGATGATAAGATTCAAACCCTCATCTAGACCCTTCTATTTCAGAGGCCTTGACAGGATTCACCCTAATGGCGCTTTGGCTTTGGCACATGATAACTTATATTCAAGGAATATATTGCCTTAGGTAGAGAAAAATGGCAAAGAAGGATAAATTGTAGGTATTTTTGTTGGGCTACAATATATTTGATCACTAGAGCGGCAACTTTCAAACTTTTGTTTGGTTTTCTAATTCCTTTTTTCATGTACAATCTTAAAGCATGTGTTTTCCTGACACATGGTTCATAACTGGTTCATACTGATAAAAAGTTGTCTCTGCAAAGTTCATGCGATCGAGTTTAAAAATTGACGTAGATAATAATATATATATATATATATATATATATATATATATAGAGAGAGAGAGAGAGAGAGAGAGAGAGAGAGAGAGAGAGAGAGAGAGATGAATTTCTTTTTTTGCTTACCAAAAAGGTGGAGTAGGGTTCTTAAAGTTATTTTCTTTCTCAAAGATTGGATTTCTAGATTATTCAACCAAATTATCATAGTTCTTTGTTTTCTCCCTTCCCTTCCCTAAATCATTCTGTATTTGTATAAGTTCTTCTAGTAGAAAGGGTTTCGCACATGTACAAACTTGGTCAGTTCCAAGGCCCTTAACAACCCATGTCGAATGGGAGCGGTGGAGTCTTATCAGATATTGTTGGCTAGCCAAAATTTCTATAGTTTATTTGGTCCTGAGTTTCCGTGGTTGTCAGTGTTTCGAAGAAAACTACTATTTGACTTCAAAATTTGCGTATCTGGTTGGATTTGTGTTCAGTATTCTAGATGCTTGACTTGTTCATGCTGCCTACAAAATAGTGGACACTTTGGTGAATGTGGTTGCAATACTAGGATGATTTACTTTGCTGCTAAAGAATAAGAATCCCGTTACACAGTGTTAGTGACATATTGGCTAACTGATTTCCTTTGTACCCAGAAAAATCTTTGGAATGCATGGATAACGACGTCAGATCTACGTGATTCCGTCACCAAAAAGAGACACCGCTTGCAATTGTTGAGGCAAAAGTTAAAGCTAGCCTCCATTCTGAAGGGAGAAGTAAGATTTGTCGTTTTTCTTCGAATAGTGCTGAATCCTGCTGGAACTTTTGGAAATCTGTGCTTGGGTTGGCATTATTCATGTCTCGTTCAGATGTGTTTGGATTGGCCTTATATTTGATCTCCTGCACACATACTATCTACTTTGGCGTAATGTTGTGAACCATTTTCAATGGAAAATCACTTCAAGCTTAGGATTATTGGATGCATATTTTGGTATTTCGAAGAGGAAGGTGAAAACATAGTGCCCTCCTTCACTGGTTCAGGCTGCAAGAATAGAGCATTCATTCTAAGCAAATTTTATTTTATAACACAGAATTTATAGGTTCCAAAATTTTAGCCACTAGAGAAATTCTCCACTTGGTACAGCAGGGCCCAAATAACTCGATTTATCCTGTACGTAAAGTTTTGAAATGACCTATTAGTTATGAATGAAATTAAGTAGGCTAGGGCTTGTTGGTCTGGAATGATAATATAACTCATGCACAAGCTTTTTTTGAGTAATGCTGTGCAGGGGATGACAAAGTTGTGCTTTCTTTCCTTTTGAAATAAGACCAAATTCTTTTCCAATTTTCCTATTTTTTTGTCAGTCAGAATTTCTTTTATGGGAATTTTTTTGAGTGGAGGTTCAACATGCTGCAAACTAGACTGAAGTTATACTAAGAGGATAGTAGTAATTTTTGCCCTACTTTCTGAATATTTGCAGTGATGGATATCCATTTTTTATGACTGTCTTAATGTTACCAATACACACTGATACCGACAACTTATATATTGGAAATCAGTGAATTTAGAAACCCAAAGCATTTTCCCAAAATTTTGTTGGATTTGGCCAGAGGCCCCATTTGATGTACTTTTACAACACTATGCGTTCTCTTGGACTTAACTTAAACTTAACTTAAATCTGAAATGTTTTCCTTATTTGAATTTTTTTTACATTTTTTAGTTGTGCACCAAACTTTTGTGGGTTATTGATTTGTCTCGACGAGAGGAATCGGAAAAGTGAAATTTTGGCACTTTTACCCAAATATTTTGAGAAATAACCACTTTTTAGCGCAAAAATGTCATTTTTAACTCGTGTGAAGTTCCCATAGCAGATGAAGGACTATATATAATACCCGTGTTACTTCATGCTCTCTTTCTGCATAAAAGTTCAACTCTCTTTTCTCCACCATTGGAAAACTCTAGGTATCTCTGCTACTCCAATTCCATGGATGCACCTGCTATGCCTGAGAGAGAACTGAGATATAAGATCAAGAGATATAGATATTGTTAGAGCTTCCCACTTTTGTTGATTATAACCTTCAAAACTAGTATATGAGTCTAGACAGCCTCTCCATTAATTGCACATTGGTTTTGAGTTGGATGCTTTAACATGGTATTAGTAGGCGAGGCTTTTGGATAAGACTCTTCTTGATTGATTGCCCCGTTGTTTGTGCCATAAGGACATCTTGTTTCATCATGATCTCAATGGTATGGATCCTTTGTTTACATCTTTACGTGCGGGTCAGGGGCTGCCACATGTTCGGGGAAGTGTTAAGGCTTGTCCCACATTGGTTAATCATGTCCCTCAAAACTAGTATTTGACCCTGGACAGCCTCTCCACTCGTTGTCAATTGGTTTTGTGTTGGATGCTTTAACGGATACCTCTATATTAGAAAGCATAGTTCATTAGTGAACCTATAGGATTATAAGTGGAAGGATTTGTGGGTGTGTGTCTCTTTGCGTGTGTGAACTGTGAGGAATCCGTTGTAAGAGTCTTACGGTTATGTGATTCTCTAGTCTCGTTTATATTTGAAATGCCGGGTTTGTGAGGTTGTCAATGAACCAAGGAGCAAAATGCCTAGTACTTTTTTAGCATTGGTATAGCTTCTCACTTTTTGGAACTAAGAAATCCATGAATGTCTTTGATCATTTTCAAACTAAAACTATGAGATTTGTTTGAATTGTGAGATTTCTTGGTTCGAACCTCATAATTTTCACATCTTTAGAAACTCAGTCTTTTCATATGATTCGACTTTGGTATGAAATTTCTTGGTTGATATATCTTGGCAAATATGTTCCAAAATATGGATCTCATTAGAAAAGACTTCTAGAATGAAAGTTTTATATTCCAAGGTTACACATAAAATTTAAACTCTCACATGCCAGCGAGCTACTCATGTTGCCCCCTCTAAGATTCAAGGGTAGAATCATCCGAAAATAAGCTGGCAATTTAAAAGTAGGACTTGTACTCCCAAAACACAGTTCTGAGAGTAGAAACTTACTACAGGTTATCAAAATTTGGTTAGGACTTGGACAAGGTCAGCGGGGCCTTCAAACATCCAAAACTTTTCTTTTCTTCCAAAACTTCTTTGTTAAGGACAGACTTAAAAAGAAGGTGGCATGTCTGACACATGTCCACCAGCGACATTCCTTGGGACTCTCTCAAACACGTGTCTATTACTCTTTTCCTGTGTTCATTTTTAGAAAATAAAAATCATTATTCGGACCTGTGTTTGACATTCTTTCTGCAATGTGTCCGACAATTCTTTGGTGTCTATGACTAACAAATAAATATGCGATTGACACTTCTAGACGCTAGCTTAAATATGATATCATCAAAGAATTCGGATTTGACATTTCACTATAATAGGTAAAGTAGGAAAAATTGTAAATCTTATGGCTAGTCATATTCAAATGCAATTGAAATTGGATTTGTTGAGGATTCCTAACTGTTTCCATTTTTTTATTTTAAGGATTTCTTGGGTGATAACATACTGTTTCTCACTTTGGACTTGTGCTTATGGCATGTACATATATGACCATATACTTTATATATATAATTGAACGTATCCCCAACGGGTCCGTATCCTACATTTAGAAATAATGTATCCAAATGTCCATGTTGTGTCCGGTGTCCATACCCATCCTTGTTAGATTTGTGGAAAGTATTTTTCGGAGGGGGAAATATAGGAAAACCTAAAATTTAGAGCTTAAAAGAGATGAGTCATCCTTTTCACTGAATTAGGACTCCTTCCCTAAATATAGCTTCTTATAGAAGCATTTTAGGACTTCTGACATCTAACATCGTAGAGAAGCATTTTGTTAAGAAGTTAGAAGTGGTACCTATTGAAAATAAGATACAGGGTATCCATTTGCTATGGTTTGATCAGTGGCGGACCTAGAAAATCACAACGGTGGGGGCACTATTGTTTTGTAATCTTCAAGAAAAATTTTGTAAAAAAACAAATGATGCAAAGCTTAAATATTTTGTGCCGAATAAAATTATATAATATGTATATTTACAAAAAGTTTCTACAATACAGGTACCTTTAAGGTATTTCTCCATGTTTTCAATAAAAAAAAAAAGAAGTTCTCCTTGACTTTACACAAATAAGATAAACTTCAAATACTACCTGGTTAAACAAAAAGCTTATCAATGACAAAGTACAAGTACAAATGAGGCTACAAAATACATTAAAAGCCCTAATTTTTTCAATATAGAAAGTTGTGATTTGTATCAAAAAAGGTACTCTTAATTTAGCTAACAAGAATTCTGAACTCAAGATCAAAATCAAAGCTCCAATTTCAAGGTATAGTAGTCTATATGTAATGTATCAAACAAAAGACCCCCCCGGGTTTCGGATTTGGCCGATTGGGAATGAGAAAGTTAATGATTTTTGTCCTTCATGAGGTCGCATGTTCGAATCTTGTGGATGCAAAATATTCCAAACCCTTGGGGACACTAGAGGGTTTGTCTGGTCGTTAAACTTCAGTACCCCAGAATTAGTTGAGGTGCACCCAACCTGACCCGGATATCTGGTTATCAAACTGAAATTGCGGCGGTGGGTTAGCTTGTTGTGGAACAATTCCTCTTTGAAATCTGAGGGATAAAATCTAAAAGGATAGCAAATACAAATACAAAAAAAAAAAAAAAAACCCCTCTGATTTGGGTGGGGGCACGTGACCCCACGTGCCCCTTATTGTGTCCGTCCCTGGTCTGATCTCGTGCATCATAAATCAATTAATGCATCTACAACGAGGAGCGATTTCATCCACGTATAGTGTGGTAAAAGACATAGTCATAGACAACGAAAACATGGGTGATTACCTTCTACGTAACTGAGGATACTACTTTTAATAGACCTATGTTCAACCCCGGGTAGTTGAGACAAAAGCTTGGCGAGGAGAGAAACTGCCCTCTGCGGCTCTGCCTCTTGGATAACATCGTTCAAGCAAGATGCCATTACAGCCATTTTTATCATTGTCCAGGTAATCTGGTTAAATGGGCATCAAAGAGAAAGGATTGCCGCTGAAATTATTCAGGATGGGATGGGAAAACTATTTGGCCACCGATTGGAGGTATTTACATGATTAAAATTACCATTATTATCAGAGGGGATTTTGTTAAATGGGCTTTCATAATCGGATGGTCTTGGAACAACTTTTCTTTTTGACATAGTTGAGTCTTTTTAGGTTCCATAACCAAATGTTGTCTTCCCTATTATGAAGTTGAGTTGGCCTTGGGGCTTTTGTTTCTCCCTCTTCTAGGTACTGAGGTGGCCCTTTAATTTCTTATAGAAAAGGCAAATCTATCACTGCATGATTATTGATTATTGGTCTTCCCCCCTTCTCATTCCCTTTTGGAGGAATGTTCCTCATCTGGACCTTGTACATTCTTTTCATTTAGCCAATTTGCTCAGCTATTCTGGACCCCAAGGAACCAGAGGTAACATGGAAGTGGAATATAATGGAGAGAAAGATGTGAAACATTAAATTGACAAGTCTCTGTTGGATTGTTATGCATCATATGTTTCTCGAGATGATTGGTTATGAATATTTATTTTGCTGGGTTTTGTTTAATGCTCTTCGTTATATGAAGCATGGCTGACCTCTGTTGTGCTTGTCAAATGTAGATAACGTGTTTAGAAGATTGGGCTAGTTTAGATAAAGATCACTCTGTATCTTTGCTTGGAGCAATTGAAGCTTTGAAGGCTAGCACTCTTCGTCTTCCAGTAGTTGGAGGAGCAATTGTATGCTCGCTTGGTTATTTTGCTCAATTTCGTAAATTAAATAAAATATGAACTTTTCTAGATCAGAAAAGAGTAAAAGGTATAGAGCTTGGCAAAATCTGAATTTGTCCTTCATTTTGACAGGCTGACGTCCAAAGCGTCAAGGATGCTATTGGTTCTGCAGTTGATGTGATGCAGGCAATGTCATATTCAATGTACTCACTTTTGATGAAGGTAATCTCATTTGCTCTTGTTTAGGCATGTTTCACCTTGAAGGGGACTAACATTGTGAATGTCATGAAGTCAACATAAGGCAATAGCTCTACATTTTTCTATTGGTCATTGCATCATTTCATGTTTGATTAGAAGTTTCTGAATATAAGCGAGACCAGCTCGTTGGTAGCAGAAGAGAAATTATGGTGTTTGTCCTCCAGGTTTAACATCAGTGAGATTTGGTCATTGTTTTTGTTCCTCTGAAATAACTGAGTTTTAACAGCTGTCTAAGTAACTAGCTGGCTGAGTTTACAACAATCAACTGACTGAACCAATTGCTTGACTAGAATGGTTTTTATTTCTCTACTTCCTTGAAGAGAAAACAACATATTATCTACGTGAAGCAAGGATGAAGTGCAGCATTATTTTAATTGCATCTGGGATGAGGAGAAGAATCAGAAGCAATTACTTATTTATACCTCTAGCCTAAATACAAAAGAAAACAAAACTGATCTTACTCAGTGTGCAGAAGTAGAGGCTGATAAGATTACATGGAGAAATGAAATTAGAGATAGAGAAGAGAGAACAGATTGAAACTAATGGAAGAAAAAGAGGAAGAAGGGGAAACTTCGTCGAATCATATCTCAATATTGCAATGAGTCTGGTATCCATTTACCTATGGCATTCATAGGCAAAACTTACTACCATAATAGAAAAGGGAACCTCCTTGAGGTATGTCACTCCTGAAAAACTTGTAGTAGCCTGAACAATGTCATCAAAATATTTGCATAACTTATGCAAAACAACTTATCCTTGTAATGTTGTGCTATTAAATCCTAGGATCTGTTTATCCTGCCTCCGCTTTATCACCGAATAGAGATATGTGGAAAGCATAGCTAACTATGTGGCATTGAAACCTTGGCTTCTATTGAATCCAATGCCAGCCAAAAAGGAGCTAACTTCAGCTTTAAATCACTGGTCCAATTTCAGGTAGACGATTAAGTTAAAACTAATTCCTCCTAAATTTACCACCCTAATTGCACCTACATTCCCGAGTGACTACCTAGCAAGTTAAAACTACCATATAGAGGAGGAAGCCAAGTCTTTGACTAGTGGGTAGGCCTAGGAGACAATGTACGCTGCGTACCTTTAATTATTAGTTCCAGACGATGACTATAAATAAAGTTCACTGACCTACAACAAAGTAGATATATAAAGCTTAGTCGCATGAAGCGGAAGCGGGTACAGATGCAGGGTAGCATAGAGAAGAATATAAGGTTGAGAGTGCCTAAAGGAGTGTATATCTACATACATTTACATACCTACATACATATGCATATATACATAAACATGTATATGTACACACACACACACACATATATATGTGTATATGTATTCCAATATTCAAATATCTGGATACTGCAAAAAAAAGTTACTGTATTTATTTTGTTAGTTTTAGACTTCTAGCATCCATGTTAACTGCATTTTGTCTTTTGTAGAAGCCACTCCTATGTTTATACTAGATACCTGAGAGCAAATTTAAGTTACTCCCTCCGTCCCACAAAGGAAGTCCAAAATCATTATCTATATCTTGTGATTTATAATACTATTTATGATTTTAAGTACTTTGTTTAATAAAAATAAATGAGATCTATCAAACAAGATCCATGTTGAATATAAAAAACATTTTAAATTAAAAAATATAGCCTATTTTATGAGAGGTGTGAATAGTGATTCTGGACATCCTTTGTGGGATGTAGGAAGTAATATTTATCTACGACATTGTCTCATTGCTACATATTTTTCTCTTGCTCGGTAGCTCTTCTTTTGTTTTGTTTTGTTTAGGATTCATGTGTTTGGAAGGTTTTATCCTACTTGAACAAGTGCTCCTTTCTTGATGGTTGATGGAAGTTAAGTTCCTAGGAGATTCTGACCGTGTAATGCTAGAGCAAGGTTTCATGATGGATTTGGTCACTTGATAGGAGGATCCTGCAACTAAGATATGAAGTCATGGTGCTAAGATCTCTCTAGATATGTATAGTTTTTGGAATTCCTCCATTTGGAAGTGAAATTGTACCAAAGGACCTTTTGTTTTCAAAATAAGGATGGAATTTGCGCTGTAGGTGGGATTGCGGGGTAATAGTGTCATGCATGTGCATGAAGTCATGTTTGCGCATCTGTTGGGGTTTCTGTGAGTCACCAAGTACTGGTCCTTGGAACTAGGGCCGCAAACGAGCTGAGCTGAGCTTTGACATGTTCAGCCTTGGCTCGCCACATATGGCACTGGCTCGAGCTCGCGACGAGCCGCTAGGTATGGGCTCGAGCTCAGCTTGGAAAATAATAGTTTGGCTCGAGCTCGGCTCATTGTGACTTGGAAGTCCAACCCCAGCTCAGTGCATGGAGGATCGCTCTCTCTTTATGAAGTGCTCTACATTGCTCTTTTGTGTAAGAGAGCGATGTGGGACTAAAGAGAACTAGAGAAGGAAAACATTTGCTTTGTTTCATTTGTCCCACGTCGGTAACTCAAGTGTTCAAGATTCCTTCCTTCCCTCCATAAAGCTTCCTCTGGTGGAGGGCTTGATTACGCATCATCTCATGCGTGGGAATCACAGCAGCCGCATTGATGGCAGTCAACATTTCCAACTATAATTACTATGTGCTAATGTACACATGTGTGTGTCCATATATGTATATATACCAAACCAAACCAAACCAAACCAAACCGAACTGAGCCTTACGTCCCAACCACTTGGGGTCGGCTACATGAATCCGTTTCCTCCATTGAGCTCTGTCAAGAGCCACTTGTTCACATAGACCTATTAGACTCATATCTTTGTGTACTACATCATCTAATGTCAATTTAGGTCTACCCCTCCCCGTAACATTGCTACCTAGAGCTATCCTATCCACTCTCTTAACTACTGCATCTTCCGGTCTACGGTAGATATGCCCAAACCACCTTAGCCTATTTTCCCTCAACTTCTCCTTTATAGGTGCTACACCTATCATTTCACGAACTGTTTCATTTCTAATCTTGTCTCGTCTAGTCTTACCACACATCCACCTCAGCATTCTCATTTCCGCTACACTTATTTTGCTCACATGTTGTTTCTTAATAGGCCAACATTCTGTCCCATAAAGTATCGCTGGTCTTATGGCCGTTCCATAGAATTTTCCCTTCAATTTTGTGGGTTAACCCTTGATGCAATCCTACGGTGATTGGAAATTCACTCGTTTCCCCTACTGGTGATCTAATGGTAGTGACGGCACCTTCATACATGTCTCTAATCACCTCGATATACCCTTTGGTCACTCCTTTTCTCTCCAAAACCCACCATATGATATTCCTAGGCACCCTATCATAAGCCTTTTCTAAGTCTATGAAAACCATATAAAAATCCTTCTTCTTTGCTCTGTGTTTTTCTACCAATCTCCTTAATAGGTAGATAGCTTCCATGGTGGATCTTCCTGGCATGAACCCAAACTGTTTCTTTGACACCGTAATCACCATCCTCAAAGCGATGCTCAATAACTCTTTCCCATAACTTCATTGTATGACTCATCAATTTAATACCTCTGTAGTTGTTGCAGTTTTGAATATCCCCTTTATTCTTATATATAGGTACTAAGGTGCTCCTTCTCCATTCGTCGGGCATCTTCCTAGTTATAATAATCTTGTTGAACAACTTCGTCAACCAAGTCACCCCCAAGTCACCTAGACTTTTCCACACTTCAATAGGGATACCATCTGGTCCTAGGGCTTTACCCAGTTTCATCTTTTCCAAAGCTTTAACCACTTCGAACTTTTGTATTCTCCGATAAAACTCATATTCTACGTTCTCACCAGGTACATACGCCTCCTCCCCACCAAAGCCTCCTTCATGTTTCTCGTTTAACAATTTATCGAAATACGACTTCCATCTATCCTTGATCGCCTCGTCTTTCACCAACACCACCGAATCAATACCTTTTATACACTTAACTTGAGAAATGTCTCTAGCTTTCCTTTCTCGTATCTTAGCAAGTTTATAAATAATCTTTTCTCCATCCTTACCATCGAGTCTAGCGTAGAAATTCTCGTAGGCTTTCAACTTAGCGTCCCTAACGGCTTTCTTAGCTTCCTTGCTAGCTTGCTTATAACCCTGAAAATTTTCCTCACGCCGGTCCCTTTGCCACTTTTTAAAGCACTCATTTGCTTTTACCATGATTTGAATCTCGTTATTCCACCACCACGTCTCCTTAGAAATTGTACCTTTGCCCTTCGACTCGCCAAGAACTTCTTTCGATATTCTTCTAATACCGTCAGCTATCGTATTCCACATATTGTCACTATCGCCTTCCACTCCCCACCGTACTTCTTGAGACATTCTTTCCTTGAATACCGCTAGTTTCTCCCCTCTTAGGCCCCACCATTTAGTCCGTGGGCATCTAATTTCCTTTCTCCTTCTATTATTCCCCTTGAGACGAACATCTAACGCCAAAAGTCTATGTTGTGCCACTAAACACTCGCCGGGAATAACCTTACAATCCTTACATGTCAAGCAGTCTACACCTCTAGCAAGAAAATAATCGATTTGGCTTCTATTGGCTCCACTCTTAAAGGTAATTAAATGCTCCTCTCGCTTCCTATAGAGCGTATTCCCAACTATAAGGTCAAAAGCTACCGCGAAATCTAAAATCCTCCTACCACCTTCGTTAAGGTCACCAAATCCAAAGCCACCATGCACCTTCTCATACCCTTGCTTATGCACTCCCACGTGACCATTGAAATCGCCTCCTATGAATAGTTTCTCCCCAAAAGGTATCCCTTAAACCACGTCATCCATTTACTCCCAAAATTGCTCTTTAATAAGATCATCCAAGCCTACTTGGGGTGCGTACGCACTAATAATATTAACTATACTCTCTCTAATCACAAGCTTAACTAAAATAATCCGATCTCCTTTTCTCGTTACCGTAACTACCGAATCTTTCAGGTGTTTATCTACTACGATACCTACCCCATTTCTATGCCTATCCTTACCCGTATAGTAAAACTTATAACCTGTGTCCTCTATCTCCCTAGCTTTTTCCCCTACCCACTTAGTCTCCTGAAGGCAAGCTATACTAATCCTCCTCCTAAGCATGGTGTCGACTAGCTCCCTAGTCTTACCCGTTAATGTCCCTATATTCCAAGTTGCTAAATGAATCCTATAGTCCTGGGCTAGCTTCTTTACCCGCGCTCGTCCAGGCACGCGCTCGAACCCTTGCTCACTTATCACCACACCCGGGCGCCGGCGTGGCGCCCCTTGCTCATTTTTTGAAGCACCCGAAGGCAGACACAACGCGTCGCTTAAAGGGAATGCCCTAGCATGTCTCGTAATCATATTTGGATTCATGTCATAAAAGATCTAACGGGTTTTTTACGTGCTGGCTGTCAGCTACCTAACGCACAACCCTTCTCCTTTATCCGGGCTTGGGACCGGCTGGGAAATAAAGATATGACTTTAAGCACGAACTAGGCGGAGTTGTCCATATATATATATATATATATATCTGGTTCCTATCAGGGCGTCCTGACAGGAACTTAGCTTCGGACCACCACTCAGCCGTTGGATCGTGTTCTCAATGGTCCAGATTTTAATGAAACTTTTACGGGGAAAAGTTAATTGTGACCGGTCATAAACCTTCAGCAGATCCGGACCATTGAAAACACAATCCAACGGCTTAGAGTAAAAGTCCAGACCTAAGCTTATATCAGGGAATCCGGACCTGATCCGGAGTGTACATATATATGGGCTTGTGAGCCAGCTCGAGCCGAGCATTGGCAAACTCGAGCTTAGCTCATTTTACGGAACAAGCTGAGAGTTCTAGCTCGAGCTCGTTCATTTACCTCACGAACCGAGCCGAGCCAAGCCTCAAGCTGCTTGTAAGTGGCTCTGTTCGTTTGCTGCCCTACTTGGAACTCTCTATGGGATTGAGGGGTAATATAGTCATGCATGTGCATGAAGTCATGGATACACGTCATCTGTAGGGTTCTACAAAGTCCCCAAGTGCTGGACCTAACTTATATGGAACTCCTGTGCAAGTCATTCATCAGAATATGTTCCAATTGTCCCTATGTCACTAAACGCAGGAAAATGGTGTTATAGATCACTGTGGATGATATTACTTTTTCATTAACTTGGGGTAGTTGTGGAAAATACAATTTAAAGGAGAGGGGAGGGAGGAGGAGAAGGAGAATAAAGAGCAGCAACAAAATTAGCCTGTCAATCTTCTAGAGAGTCGGGTGTGTGCTTCCTTGGTTCCCATGCTAGACAGTCTTGTGGAATTTCCCCAGAGCAGATGTCTCTTTGACATTTTCCACCTGTTTTCTGTGCCAAATCCTGTGCAAGAATGGTCCTCTTGCTGAAAGTATCTAACTCGGTAGCAGTTTTGATTTTCGTATTCTCAACCTAAGGATACCAATAGAAAGGCAACAAGACTTGAAGCCTGAAAAAAAAACTTTCAATTTTGTATTGTTCTTCATCACATTCTGCAATTGTCAAGTATGATTTATTGAGATTTCTTGGTCCCCTTCACGTCAATGGCACAAGTGACTGATTGACCTGATATTTTAAATTGGCTAATTCTGAAGAAATATGCTGGAGGACATGCAGATTTGTACATCAACCTAGACCAAAATGTAGTCAATTCGGTATCCTTACAACATTCATCCTTTTCAGGTGGAAGAAGTGAATTCTTTGGTGGCTGAACTTGTGAAAGTGATTTCCAAAGAGCGGGCTTTGCTTGAACAATGCAAGGATTTCTTGTCCATGTTAGCAGCCATGCAGGTACATTTGGCCATCCGTTTTATTGTTAATAAGAATGAAGTTCACTTCATTGAAAATAGTAATTTAGTGTTGTTTCATTAACAGGTTAAGTACTTTAGTTTGAGAACGCAAATATTACAACTTACTCGCGTACCAACTGCCTGACGACACGTGTGTAGAACTGATCTCTTTTGTGACTCTCTCCACTCTGTAAGCTAACTTTACACCAAAACTTGGCAAAGCTAAGAAGAGGCGGCTCAAGAGGTAATAAGCGTAAACCGAATGACCAGTTTCGGCTTCTCATTTGGAAGTTTTGGAAATCTGTTGAGGTGTTCTCTGTCATTTCTTCTTGTATCTTTTGTATCCGAAAGATTATAGGAAATGGTGTTTTCCTCGTGCCAATGAGCTGTATAAAATTCCTTCTTCCTTTTCTTCCGGGAAAGGGAACGTACGTACCTACGTGTACATATGTAATGCTCGGATTACTGATGTTAGCTAGTTCTTGGGTAAATTCTTAATTTGTCATCTGAATTTTTTGTTCTGCTTGGCAAGTTCTTGGGTAAACTCCAAGTTTATCATCTGGACTTGCTCTTGTTCTCATTGTTGCGTCGAGTGCAAAGGATAGTCTTAATGCTATGTTTAGATCGTGGGTTTTTTGGTGATACAGGAGACTAATTTACATAAAAAGCTACAGTTTTTAGGGGTAGCTAAACAAAAATTACTGACTTCTTTTTTCAAAAAAAAAAAAATACAAAAAATTCCCCTCATTTTGTGACCCAACCAAGAAATAAGGCGGAAGTAGAAGTTCTTTCATTCTGTTTTATTTCCTGTCTTTTTCCTTTATATTTCCATTATAGATCCAATATCCAAACGATTTCGGTTTTCGACATTCTGCATTTAAGTGAATTTTACACATGAATAATAGTCGAAACTAATTTTTTTGCATGCTTGACTCTTCAACCTTCTTTCGGCAAATCCGGTGTGTTGTCTCCTTGAACAGAGAGTCAGAAAGCAGAAATTCCTTCTCTTCACATTCTTTCTTGAATCTAACGGTTGACAAAGGCAGCTTTCCTTCACGTAGTTCCACCGGCTTCAATAACATATCGATACTAGAGCTAGTAAATACATACCAAGCAAAGCAGTTGATCCAGCGGGAACACTCTATGTTACCCAGGAGTGGGAAAGTCAAATCACCCTTATCCAACTACCAGCGAGGGCACTCCACCTTCTTTATTGAACTTGAATGCGGGACAACCCAGAATCGCTTCGGGTGGGGAATTTGGCTTCGCTACGCCTTGAATCAATGAAAAAGCTTATAGATTTCTTTCATCGCATTTCATTTGTGCGAGAGGGAGGCTATGAGTCACCTGGGCTACGGATTTGTCCGGTGGGAGAGTCGGTGATGTGTAGTTCTGTGCTTAGGAGTTGTCCTATTAGTATCCAGGGTAGCCTGCGGATCTGATGGTATTCGACATGCACGCTTTTGACGTCATCTTGGAAAGGGTACCAAAACCTAATCCGAAGTACCTTTCGTCGCTATATTACTTGCTTTTGACAGATAGTGGGATGCTCTTTCCTCTTGCGGGAAAGCTATTCCTTGAGTTGAGATACTACTGCTTAGATTAGATGGTTGCTCATACTTTCCTTTCATCTAAGGGCTATCGTAGAGGGTAAGATGCATGCTGGTGATGGTGGCCTTTTTATCTTCCACGGCATGGAGAGCCTTTTTCTCTTCCATGTCCCATAGAAACTGAGAAGCATGTGCCCATCACTCCAGCATAGCACCAAAGATGAAATATAGAGTCTCTATATCCTTGTGGTTAGTGGAGAATAGCCTTCGGACTGGATTTGTCATAAAATTGAGATTATTTCGTTTCCTTCCTTATCAGAGAGGGGGCCTGCTGACTTCTCTTGAACCGTCAAGAAATTGTTCAAGCTTAGGGCCTTGGGTCAACCTCTTATCAGGTATATTGTGGGGAATGGCAGAAATATTTTTGTGTGGCTTGATAATTGGCACCCTCTTGGGCCATTGTTCGATAGATTTGGTGAGTCTATGGTTTACAATTTGAGTAGGTCTTTATTTACGAGGCTGGAGTCTATTATTTAGGATGGTGGTTGGGTGTGGCCTAGGGCCAGAAACAGATTTATTCGACAAGTCTCACCCGAGATGCGTATGATAGTTTTCATAAGGTTGTGCAGAGTATGAATGATTTGGTGGGGAGCAAATTTAGTTACTTATTCTTTATAACAATCATTCAAATTAACATCATTAACAAGAGGTATGCATAAGATATGAAGAGACAAATCATCCAAGTAATGCAAACACACAATCACATGAGAAGTATCTGTCTCCATGATATTATGCATCAAATTAAGACATTAAAGATCATACATCCCGCTCACTACGAGATTGAGAGGTTACCCCACGAACGGAGCTCCTTCTCGCTTTTCTTGGCTTGCCGATCCTGTCATATAGGAAGTTCTTCCGGTGTTAGGAATCGCTTTCATAAGAAGCAAGGGAAGGAGAGTTCTTGCTTGAGTTGAATCAGTTTTATTTGATGTTAAAGAAGTAGTGTGGATCCCGGCGCAAGAAAAATTCCTATAGGACAGATCGCAACATCCTCTTTGAAAGAAGCCGAGTTTGTAGCCTTAAATGAAACCATGTCTTTCGAAATGGGAAGTTTCGTTTTGCTACCGGAGCAAAGGTTTCCAAGTAGTCTATCCCATATGCTTGGGCAAACCCCTATTGGGTTCACTTCAGTCTTCAGTTCCAAGGAATTCTTCCTGCTCCGTGCTCACCCAATTTTTTGTCCTTGTGAGGCAATGCTTGCTACTCCATATTTGAGTTTCATATCACTGCTAGCGTGCCTCATTTGTATGTAGCTTCTACTACTAGTTTGCTATTCTTTTCAATGTAATTTGATTGTTTGAGTCAATTTACATTCATCATGCTTTATTCCGAGACATTGAAGTTAACAATAGACCCAACAGTTGTTCGTTGTCGGTGAGAGTTAAATCTGCTAGCTTGGGAGGGTAAGCTCGTCACTTGTCAATGGGTTTCGAAGGGATTTCTAGTAGGGCCTTTGTAGTAACATAAATTTTTCTATCGCATGACCTAAAAAAAAAAAAATTGTCTTTTTTGCTCTTTTTCGATCTTTCTCAGTTTTACTGTTTTAAATCTTTCAACTAATTTGGTGCAAAAATATGTTATTTGCTTGGTACATTAATACAGTAATATGCAAATATCTTCGATAGAGAATATTGCCCTCAATATCATGTATAGCATTTTCTAGGAGATCTGACAACGCTTATTTTGAAGCCGAAGCTCAAATCTCATTTTGTTATATGGCCACTGATAGGAGGATATTTAACCACACCAAGCAGCTACAAAAACTAGAACTCAAGCATTGGGTGCGGATCAAAATTATGTGATGATCCATTCAAAGAATCCCCAAAAGAAAAAAAATAGAAAGGGCAAAAATATTTTAAAAAATATTATTATCAAAAAAATATTTTAAAAAATCAATAAACATGCAAATAAGTAAAATTTTAGCTTTTTTATTTACTTTTTTTAATTTTCTCAAAATTGATTATGCATTATTTTCACTTCGGTGATTCCTCCCTAGGAAACATATTGGGTTGCAAAAAAAATTTGATTGAAAATTTAAACAATTCATTCCGTTCCTCCAAGAGAAATAAGTTATTTTTCAAATAAGTATTTATTTTTTTAAATTAAATGTGATGTATTGTGAGAGAATGACCTATCTCGTTAAGTACTTAGCCCTCGTTTGATAACAGTGATATAAATGTGGGATTCGTGAGGAGATGAGATTAAGATTGAGATTGGTAATGAGATGGGATTGGTAACTTGCTTGTTTGTTTAGGAAGAGATTAGATGATGAGATTATTAATATCATGTTTGTTTCATATGGGATATGATTGGATTAATAGTATACATTTCCATTTTAGCAATACGCAAATCTAAAAGATAACAACACCGTGCACTGTACATCAAAAAGCAAACCGAGAAAACAATAAATAACCAAAAGCCTTTATATATTAAAAAATTATAGTTAAAAAATAAAGTGTTTTAATTTTCAATTCATTTGAACCGGTGTGAAGATATTGTTTTGCTGATTATATTATTCTAAAGAGTCATAATTATATTTTGTCTCTAGGGCTCTCTTAATTAAGTTTCTGCTCTTTATCTAGGATTTATGGAGCAGAAACTTAATTATGAGAGCTCTAGAGACAAAATTTAATTATGACCATTTAGAATAATATGATCAGCAAAACAACATCACCGGTTCAAATGGATTCAAAATTGAAGCATTTAATTTTTAATCATATTTTTTAATTTATAACACAGTTTAAAAAAATTAAGTGCTCTAATTTTCAATTAGTTTAAGATCTTATTTTTTTGATCATTTTATCTTAAAGGGTCATAATTAATTTTTATTTCTAGGGCTCTCATAATCAAGTATCTGCTTTACATGGTTCTAAATAAATGGACAATTTGGTCATTGCATCGTTTAGGGAGAGGATCGGATTACCAATACCATCTCCCGGAGGGTATTAGCAATACTCCTAAGTCAGGGTCTTAGGAGTCCAAACGGATCGGTAGTCCGGACTAATTTTGAAAAACAAACAAGATATTGATAATATCCTCTCACTCTACAGTCTTTGCCAATCCAATCCCAACACCTAGAGGGTTATCAAACAGGCCCTTAAAAAATGGGGAAATTACAGCTCAGGACGTGTTTTGATAATTAATACCCGTCAAAGAACAAACTAAGGGTGCGTTTGGTTGGATGGAATGGAATATGAATAGGAATAGAATTAAGAATGGAATAGAATTGGAGGAATTGAGAATGGAATAATCATTCCCATTCTCATGTTTGGTTGTGCTTAGGAATAGTCATTCTCATCTCCAATGGAATAGTGTGGCAATAGCAATTTTTGGAGTGTCAATAGCATTTTTTGGAGTGGCAATAGTAATTTTGGAGTGGCAATAGTAATTATTGGTGTGGCAATAGTGAATGTTGGAGTGACACTAGTAATTTTGTTATAACAAAGAAATGGAATAACAATTCCTTAGTTTTTTGGATGGAATGACAATTCCTTTACTAAGGTGAATAGTGATTCCATTATTCAATGGTGAACCAAACATTGGAATAAGTAAGTCATTGGAATGACTATTCCATTCCAACCTTGATTCCATCCAACCAAACATACCGTAAGAATATTTTTTAATACTGAAAATGTCCTTAGCGGATATTAATTATCAAAACAAGTTCTTGATCGTCATTTTCCCTAAAAAATTAGGACCTCAGCAAAACGGGAAAGAATGAAAAACGTCCGGAACACGATCGGAGCCAAATACTCCGATGGTATTGGTAATAACGAGCGACATTAGGATAATAATCCAAAATCAGGTGAAACCTCCGGTATTCCGGTGCAGGTGGGAAGCGTGGGAGTGAAACAGTAGTCTGCTACCGACATAACTCTCTTTCCAAGAATTGATCCGGTTGATTGGTAGATTTATTTCTCACACAATTGATTAGGATTCAATTATTGAGGAGGTCGTCATAAAGTAATTTCTTGTAAATTCTCTAATCTCGGCGTGAATGACATGCATTTGACCAGACCGACGAAGAAATTAGTTGAGACACGCCTAAATTGGCCCGGACATTCCCATATGTGGCAACCAAAGAAAAAAAAAACGACTCTCTCTCTCTCTCTCGTGTGTGGAGTTTTGGACAGAGTATATCTTCCTTTATGGAACAGAGTATATCTTCCTTGATGATGGAGCATGAAAGTCAACAATGTCCGGTGAATGCATAATGTGGGAAGCGTGGGAGTGGAACAGTAGTCGCCTGCTAACATTTTCTCCTCCTCTTTCGAGCTGCCGTCCCTGGGCCCCGGCAGTGGTGGAGCCATGTCCGGGCCTGCCCCAGCACCCGAGCTCCTGAATTTTAAAGTTTTTATTTTGTATATACTTGATTTTTAATATTATTGATAAATACTCGCGTATAGCTACTTATTATGTTAATAATTTTGGTTTAATTTGTTAAAAATCAACTCTTTTACATTCTCATTTTTCAATTTATTTCATAAATAAAAAATAAGCACGTAAACAGTTGAAGTAGCATAGGGAAAATATACATAATGGTTGGAAAAATTTGACTGCATTAGATTCGAATCATTTTAATGTATAGACGTAACATATTGAAAAACAAAATTTTTATGATAATATTTATACGTTCTGATAAAAAATATATGTCTACTAATTAGTTGCTCCCTTCCCAGATTCACAATTTTGGCTCCGCCACCAGCCCGGACGAGGAAAAATTTGCAAGGCAGTTGCTAATCTATGACGACAACCTATAGGTTTGTTTCCTGTCAACTGACCGATGTCAATTGGGGCCTCTCTTTTTTTCCCTGAGGGCTAGGGCTGTGTTTGGGGTTATGTGTGCAAATAACAGAAGTTGTTTGGATATCTTCCTTGATTGCGGTAATATTAATGGTAGATACGTTTCACACTTTGCACTAGTTGTGTTTTTCATTCATCCATTTAGGTCCCGTTTCCACCGATAAAAATCACTAAAAATTTAAAGTATTTGATCGTTTCATTTCTACTAATATAAAACTTTCAGCATTTCACCATCTCGTTTTCACTGACAAAAAAGTTGTTAACAAATACTTTTTTGCTACAGTAACTCTATTCACAAACCATCAACAACTTATTGACTACCGAAAATAACTTAACATTTCTCAACAATTTATTCCTTATCGAAAACACCTAACAATTCTTGACAACAAATAAAAATCTATAAAATTTTCATCTTCGGAAACACCCTAAAAGCCTCTTCTTCTTGTCGTTTCTGCAAAAGAGAACGCACAAATAACAGTAGTAAGGGTAGTTGGACCCTTGAAGTCAGAAACAAACAAAACTTTAAAGTCAACAATATTCTGTGGCGCCTCGTGATGATATCCTTTCTATCTTGGCAGAAGCACCAACCGATTTCACACCTGTCACTTTCTTAGCTTCCCACATGAGGGACACCGCCACGCGCTGCTCCGTGCAGCACCGCTACGTGTTGGTGATTGAGACCCTTTTTCTACACACATACATTGTGATGGGATTCATCCAATTTGTCTTGCGTGCCCGCCAACTAAATTGAATTAACCGTCTAAATTCGAACGCAGTTAGGGGTGCAAAACGAGTAGAGCTTTGTCGTGTTTGTGCCCGAGTTTTAGGTTAGGCTCGTGTAGTAAATGAGCCGGGCCTAACTAATTTAACAAGAGCCTCTTTAGACGAGACGAATTTTTGCAAGCCAAGCCGAGCTTTCGAGTATTGAGCTCAGTTAATTTGTTTAGTACAATAGCCTAAAGCTCGAGCTCAACTTAATTACTGAACTAATCGAGCTGAGCCATGAGCTGCTCGGTTTGTTTACGGCCCTAAATGCAATAGATCAAGAAGTATATGAGGTCGCAAACTTATTTATCCCCTAAGAAATGAGGATAGACAATATTTAGTACTCCCTTCGTTCCAATTTTATTAATTTGTCTACTTTCATTATTTTGGCACATGTAACATCAATTAGTTCGATCAAACTAAGTTCTCAAAATGATCGCCCTCGCCGATGAGTCGCTTTAAACTCGGAATCCGCTGTTCTCGATAACATACTCTCTCGCTCTTTCTCTGATACGTAATACTTTTTGGGTTTTGGTTATCCTTTTATCTATTTTCCTATATCTTTTCTAAAAATTTTATAGCTACCTAAAAATTGAAATAATGTTTTAAGTCACTGTCAAGATTCAAATGGTAATTTCAATTCCAATTGGGGTGAGTAGTGTCATAGGCACGGATAAACACTAGTATTGTATATAACACACTACGAAACCGTAGTCAGCTAGTAATTTTTTGAGGAATAGATAGGTATGTCAAAATTGGATAAGCTCATTCAAACACAGGGAGTACCAAAATTTGCAAATTTAGGGTCTCAATTATCAGAGCAGCCACTTGATTAGAATGGGGCGAACACAATTGTTTCTTCTTCCCAATCACAAAGTTGTGTGCAGAAAGCCTTTTTGGTTGGTGGTGATCGATGGGTGGAAGATGATCTAATCATATGCGGCGACTCACAGCAGTTTTTATACTGTATTAGAGGTCTATAGAGAGAGATTATTAGATTTGGAAAAAGCATTGGAAGTGGCCAAGTGGCCTCGATCCACCTTCACCACTAATCATGAGACTTGACCGGAAAAGGGAGAGTCCCATTGGCTAATTGGGGTGGCTGGCAATGGAGAGTACTCCATTATTTTAGAATTTTCAGAGATAATGAGTGAGGGGCCTGCCAGATTAAAGAAAGGACAAAACTCAGATGCTGCTGCTGATATTTATTACAGATGCTGATATTTATTCAGTCATTCTACCACCACACCCATTCACACACCCACACTAACAACAAGGGTGGAGCCCGCACACGCTACACACCCAATGTATGTGGGGCCCATCCTTATTGTGAGTGTATGTGTGTAAATGTGTGTGGTATTAGAATTATTGGATATTTATTGGGGGATGCTTACCGATACGAATACACACATTAATCGTGTACTATTGTTTTATATTATTTTAGAAAGAGAAACATAAAATAGAACATATATTGCCGTAATAAAAAAAAGAACAATGATAAAGAACACTATCGATCTGAAAATACAAGAAACAACAGGGAAAAAACAAGTCTACATGAGTCGAAAAAAATCAGCGGTCTTGCGAGGAGTAGTTAAGATCTTCATCATACTGGAGCTCGATCTTGTCTTTGGCGTAGATGTTGCCACTAGACGCCACCATGGCAGCTGAGAAGAAGCCCATGGATCCATCGCTAGAGTTTGATCGGAACCAAGAGCATGAACACACATTAGGAAACCCGTCTAAAAAAACAAACATGAGCTTATAAATGATAGCGACAGGTGAGAGATTTTTATCCGAGAGTAAGAGAGTTGCAATCATTTGACAACCAGAGAGGAGGAGGAGCCACCAAGAAAGGGCAAAATAGAGGGGGGAGCTAGGGTGACACTTTCTAGAGAGAGAAAGTCCCCCTTCTCTCTACCTACCTGCCTCTCTCACATTCGTTGGTTGATTATTACCAAAATTATGAATCTTACTGAAATGTATCACTATAACAGGCTAAAACAGCATCCGCAATGGTAATAATCAAAATTAATAATTAAAATGTGTCATGTCAACATTTGATTATCCATTTAGTTTATAATTAAATTTAACAATCTCTACCTCCATATTGGTTATTTTCGTATCTCTAACCAAAAAAAAAAAAATCCACAATACACAATGCACATTTGTCCAACCACAAACGAATTTCAATCACGAATCCGACCACACCAAATTATTCGTCTCAATGAGACGATTCTAATGTGGAGTGTTTTTGAGTTATTGAGTTTGGTTATTGGTAAAAGTTGTTAAGTTTGATTATGAAATGGGTGGAATTTGGTTATTTGCTAAAAGACTGCTAGTAACTTTACTTATTACAATGTGAGGCATTTTTTGAGCATTATAGTTAAATTTGCTTATCCACACCCATTTACTTATTACAATAGAGATGCTCTAAAAGGCGCTAGAGGAAGGGTTTTCGCCCCTTCGATAGCCTTCTGCGAGTTTAGAACGGATTTCATCTCTGGTGCCAAACTATTGATTCGGATCCGGTTCAAGTGTAGAGGTTAAAATTAATGAAAAATGATATTGACATTCTAAAAATTGATGCAGGTACTCCAAAATCAGTATAACTCTAAAGCTACTTTCCTTTATTTTTTTGGAGTGCCTGCATCAATTTTTGGAGTGTCAACATCATTTCCTTAATTGATAAGTAGAATACTTATATGAAAAAATATACTACTAATAAATCGATTAGCACATAATTATGAAGATTACTGCGACACAACATAACATTGAGGACAAACCAAGTAACTATAAGTAGTACTGTAAAATTACTTTGCGCCACCACAAGCCCCACCAATTGGGTGACTGGACAATGCAATAGGTGGGACCCTAAACCGACCAACTTTCTCCGCCCTCGAACGATTAATTATTGAATGGTTTTGGAGTATCGCCACGTAATGCCCCAACACCTATTGTTAGTACATATTATTGTGGGATCCACACTGTGACGGTGGCTCAAACCCGCTAAATATTTTTTCATGTACTGCCACTGAAGAGAATTGCAATAAGCATCTTCATTCAGGACTGGGGGAAGCTGCTGTGCAGCTTCGTGCGCACCCGTCGGCGCGCCTTGCCGGCATCGGTCCGGCGATCGGAGACGTTCAACGCGTAGAGCTCGTCGAGTTTTACGTGTGCGCCAAAAATCAGCTCGATCAAATATCGATAAGTGCCTCGTCCGAACACATATAACTTGAAAAAAATGGATTCAATGGTTTTAATCCAGTGTTTTGTATCCATTTGGATTTCCTTTTTTAAGTTATATGTGTTCGGATGAGGCACTTAACAATATTTGATCGAGCTGATTTTTGGCGCACACGTAAAACTCGACGAGCTCTACGTGTTGAACGTCTCCGATCGCCGGACCGATGCCGGCAAGGCGCGCCGACGGGTGCGCAGCACGCTGTGCAGCACGAAGCTGCACATCAGCTTCCCCCGGTCCCTTCATTCATTTGCCACGGTGCCTCAATACACAAATCATTTGGCTTTTAATGTGCCAAAACTTAATTTAGCCACTCAACTTGAAGTCTTACCTGATGCAATGCCTATAAGGGCATACAACTTGGTTGTCATTTGCTTTGCCACATGTAAAGTTCAATAACACTCTCGCTAGTCATTTTAAAATTTTACTTTATAAAGCAAAACAAAAAAAATTATGTTTTGTGATTTTAATAGTAAGAACTTTTTTTAGGCACACTTAATTAAATTCTGAACTGTATTTTTAATCTACTTATCGAAAATTTAAAAGTACATTTTTGTCAATTCTTTTTCTTCCCTTAGTTCGGCCCTTCCCGACCAGAGATCCTAGCTCCGCCACTACAAATGGCCGTGTGGGAATTCACGAGTCGATCCTGATTTCATTTCCTTACTCTTTCTTTTAAAAATTAAAATTGAAATCAGAACTAAATACTTTTTCCAACGAACATAAATAGTTTTCCGAGGTCAGCACGCTAATTTTTCACACTACAATTTCCATTCCTTTTTCGAAATCAGACAATCGCATGCTCATATTGAACAATAAACTGCCCCGAAGGCTACAATTTGCATTCCTTGAAATTTCCTTCTTACATTGTAGCAGCAACTACAAAATAGAGGAGTGAGAAGCAAATTCACAAACTCAGAGTAGTAAACTGAAATTAAAAGCAAGTGGGTGGGTAGCTGGATAAACGCTCTCTCATCTTTCTCTCTCTACCCTCACATACGACAAGTGAGAGAAAATCAGAGTGTTCCCGGACACAACGCCCCGCAGATAAGTAGAAAACTCGCCGGTCATAATCACCGGGGAAAACCCTCAAGGCATAAACTCCGGTAACCCGACTAGAAGAACAATCTCAGAAGCTTTCCTTCGCTCCGTTGATACCCCAAACCGCTCCCCAACGACGTCGTGTCGGACTCCTCCGACGGCGTCTCCGCCCGCCGCCGACTCGCCCTCCCGCCGGCCGTCATCTTCGCCGGAAAGATCTGGTTCAGGTTGAGATCGAGGTCGGATGTCTCCTTTGCGTTACACGCCGATTGAATATTCAGGGATCTGAACAAGTCGACGTTGCTTGCATTCGAGGCGTCGTCGACGTCGTCAGCCCGAGATCCACCGGAAAACTCCTCATTCGGATGTAATACGCCTCCTAGAAGCACCGTCTCGACAGCTGACTGGCAAAGGTTCCAGTTTCCGGTCCATAACAGCCCCACCGCTCCGTTCACCGGATTAACTGTCCGTCCACAGGCTTCGAACAACAGTGACTGGAAGAGTGCTGTGTCACAATCCATAAAAACGTCATCGTTTGAACCAACGCGATATGTGTGTGTGTATATCTATCTATGCGTGCGCTTGGACGGGTCCAGTCCGTGGGTTCCCATGCATCGGACTACCGTTGTATCCGGAATTGCTTTTTAAAATTGGAAAAAATTACAGTATTTTGATAATTAATACTCAGAACATTTGTTAATGCTGAAAATATTCTTAACGAATATTAATTATCGAAATACGTCATGAACTGTCATTTTCCTTTAAAATTGTGTGCATAAACTTTTTTGGTTAAATAATGATATATCATAACAAGTAGAGAGATACCTATTCGCGGAGGAACTGTGAATTAGCTATTCACAAAGGCGGCAAATCTCACCCATTTATTTTGGCAATTAACGGTTCGGATTTAAAAAAAACTTCTCTGGAAAAGAGTTCAAAAATGTTTTTTTTTCTAAAGACCAAACCATCCGGATTTTGAACGAGCGCGATTTCATCTCCGTAAAATTCTTCTACGTTAACTGTAATAGTTACAATATAGACTAACTTAAGTAATTTTTTACTGTATTTTATACGGTGGTTTCGCATTTTATCAGCCGGCTCCCACTGCATATTTGCTTATTTTTAATTCACGAACTAGTTTACAGCTTCACAAACTGGTTTACACTGTAGTTCGTGAATTAAAAATAAACAAATACATAACGGGAACCGCCGATAAAATACGAAACAACCGACATTTAAAGCCTAGGCCTTTCATGAGAGCATCCTTTGCAAGCCCAATTAGAAATTGGACAATCGAGACCGTTCACTCTATAAACCTTATCGAGAACAGAAAATTGGACAAAAATATGTAACAGTAACCAGCGGATAAAATACGAAACAGCCGACATTTTAAAGCCTTAGGCCTTTCATCAGAGCATCCTTTGCAGGCGCAATTAGAAATTAGACCATCGAGAAGGTTCCCTCTTTAAACCTTATCGAGAACATGAATTGCGTCAAAAATAACGTCGATCGGATACTGATTTTACGACGTTTTCATCACGGATTTACCTTGAAAAGAAAATACTGTAACACTGCATCATCGAAAAATCATAATTTTTTTCTCAAAATCTCGTCGTTTCCGTTCTAAAATCATCAAAATAAGCTCCAAAAAGGCCCCACAAATAGAGGGACGAAGGGATCAGATATATCCAATTACGGAGAGGGAATTACCGGGGCGTTGGGAATCGGGGACGGCGGAGAGGAAGGAGATGAGGCCGGCGCGGCCGAAGAACTTGGCGACGAAGAGGGTGGCGTTGGCCTGAGCTTGAGGGTTTTCGATTCCGATGAGAGACTGTCTGAGTATGCAGTTCTCATTGCAACCCTTTCGAAGAACTCGACACCCGCTGCAACTCATCTTTCAAACTGCAATTCTCCTTCACATGAAAAACTCTGATAAGAAAAACCGATTGGATTTTACTGAACTTTGAAGAATGGGAGGAGGAATTTTGGGAGGTGGGTTTGGGATGTGGAGAAAAGTAGGGGAATTTTTATTGGGTGGGTGGTGGGGTTTATAAGTTTAACCAAGGTTGGGTTTAGTTAGGGAAAAGCTAACTATGATTAAAGGGTGACTTTTGGGGAGTGGGGGGTTCCAAGGTGTTTGGCAGAGAGCGGCTCCGTGTCTCCGCGAACGGGTGGGTTCATGTTCCTCCCCCACCTTTGGATTCCTGTGTGCTCCTTATCATCACTGATAATAATAAATTATTAATTGTTCCTGCATTTTTTAGTGGTCTTCTCTCAATTGCACATACGTGTGTTGTGACTTCATCGTATAATAATGTCTGATCGAAAAGAGTAGTTGTTCAGTAGTTCGGAAGCACCACCATGTAATATCAAAAATAATATAGGTACTGACAGTTTTTGTAGGAAAATCGTACCGACGGTCGCGCTGGGCCATCTCCGGCCATCGGACAGCCAATCCGAGCCGTTGAAAATTCTAAACAAAAAAAACAAGGGGGCCTTACGCGGGAATCAACGTCATCCGATGTGTGTAGAGTGTTTAATGTAAACACCATAATTTTTGTGTAATTTTTTTTAGAATTTTTCGACGGCTCGAATCAGCCGTCCAGTAGCCAGAGACGGCCCGGCGCAGCCGTCAGTACGATTTCCCTACAGAAACTGTCGATACTCATAGCAGTACTCATGTAATACTTCGGATCATTTCAAACAACACATTTATATATGTAAAGTGATCTCAATATGAACGTGTGGTTGTGAAATAATCTGAAGTCTGAAGTGATAATGCTTCCGGGGTTACTGAAAACACCATAAGCACTCAATAATCACTCACTTAATTCAAAAAGTCTAGGTATACAATTCAAATACAACATTTTACATACATGAAAGGTTTAAAAGGATTGTACCATGTCAAGTGTACAAATATTTTATACATTGAAATTTTGACAGCAACAAAAATAGTTTTGACATTATTACTGCCTTATTAAATTTCTTGCGCTTAGTTACTGTTGCTGCTGGGTAATTGGAATATTTCTGACTTTTTACACCCCCACTCGCAGGTGACTGGGTGTGTAATAGCGCGTGAGTACCACGGTCCTAAGCATGATCCATGTTGGTTCCCAAGCCAAAATAAAAGCGGAGTAAAAATTTGATCCGTTTTTTGTTTGGCTTCTCAAATTTTTGTGTACGTAAAAAAATTATGTTGATCGAACATATCGCCACTAACTTGAATGGAGTACTTTCGCATTGAACAAAACTAGCGGCTAATATCATATCGAGACAAACATGTCTCAATCATATTGTTACTGATGTGTGATCAAAATAGTTATAACCGACAAAACCTACACGGTGACTATTTGAATCTGACCTTTTTCTTAAAGCATGAAATGGGTCGAACATTTGGGTCACAACATAGCTTGTTGCGCCTCACTCACATTAGGCCCCCCAAATTCCATACTCCTCTAGATAAAAAGCTCATTTATCGTTGGCTGCGTGGGCATAAAAAAATGAGACAGGTTATTTCAATTATCACGTGCTTTTTTTTTATAAAAAAAATTGAGAAATAAAAATGTAAATAACTAATTTTTCTCAAAATTAAACCAAAATTATTAAGATTATAAGTAGCTATACAAGAATAATTTATCAATAATATTCAACATCAGGTATATATACAAAATAAAATTTTTAAAACTCGAACGCTTAGAGAGCTGGGGCCCCAGAACCCCAACATAGCACCGCTGTTGCTCCCATGCATTTGTAAGAGGTCAAACCTTACCCACCCCATCCTCAATCCCTTAGAATATTAGTAGTGGATTAGATTTTTAAAAAAATCAATAATTGTACGAATAATCTCATATCATATTACAACCTCATCTAGTACGTACTACTTTCCAGGGGATCCTGATATCACTTTGTGTGTCCCATTCTTGATCTCACATTTTTTTTTTTAATCTTTTTCGAAATTAATCCACCAATCAAACGTGTCCATTGCTTATTGATGATCGAATGAAAAAAAGAAATCCATTGTGTATCAATGTCCATTGCATAATAGTCAAGACGTGCGTGTGCTGGCCGAACACCTGAATTATTAAAAAATGATTCAATGAAAAAACAAGATGCGTGAGTCTAACAAAATGAAAACAGTGCTCCTTGGCAAATATTCCTCGCTACAAAATGAAAACAGTGCTCCTTGGCAAATATTCCTCGCTATCTGAAAGCAAGCGAACTGAAGCTCGTGGCTCGATTCGCTAAGACTTGGCTTTACTCGCTAAGTAATCGAACCGAATTCAAGCTCAAATTTTTGGCTCTCGTTTACTTAACAAGCCGACTTTAACACTCAAAAGCTTAACTTGGCTCGTTCTGTAGGCTCAGCTCGTTTAAAGAAGCTCGCCAAGTAAATTAGCTAGGCTAGGCTCGTTTGAACGAGCCGAGCTCGAGTTTTAAACTTGTTTAGTACACGATCCGAACTCGAACATTATAAAGCTCAGCTTGGCTTTTTGCACCCTTGCTTGAGGGTAATTTTGACATTTTGAAAAGCCTTAGCTCCATTAAAAATTTAGTTAATAGGGTTGTTTCGATGAACCTAATGACCAGGTTCGTTTGGTACGTTCACGTCGTTTATTAGCCATTAACATCGAAAAATATCTTAGCTTGATCCTCTAGTATAACTCGTCAAGATTAATTAACCAACCAAATCAACCCATCCTTTCTACAACTCCGGATATGACTATGTTTGAAACCGTTCAATATATGTGGGTTCACATGTGTCGAGTGATTCTAAACACAGTCGTGTCCGGAGTTTTTTTACTAATACTCCTCTTTTTACTAATATACAATGCATGTCATGAGTGTAAAGTTTCTTACGCAAAACAAAGACTTGTCGGTTGGTAGTTCAATAAGGTGAAGCATTGTCATTTTACTATTGATTTGTCCTTCACCAAATCTGTAACACGTTCTCATTTTGTGACAATATTATGTTGAGATTCCTCTGCCTCTTACCTGATCCTTTCACAGGAAGATGAGTCATATATGCTTTCACCCCATTTTCGAAAAAGCTCCCCCAATGATTCTCTTTATTTAATTTATTCAAGGGCCATAATATTTGACGGCGAATTCGGAGGGATTGCTGAGACTTAGAGGTTTGCTCTCTTTTAAAATTTTAATTAAGTTCGAAACCCCCATGTGTTATCAACTCATTTGCAGTTAATCCATGTGAAACTTTGCTCTTAATTACTTGAATTGGATTCCCTAGAAGCGAACGGAGAAAATTAGGCCTCCAAAAGTAGTCGAGGTACGCGTAAGTTGGCCCGAATACCTAAATTATAAAAAAGATATTTGACAGCAAGTGGTGTGCAACCTAGGCTCAATAATTGTGAATTCTCAAGTACGTATTTTAATTAATCAAAAGGAGAAAAAGTGGTTCGCATATTGACATCTTGTGCATGGCTTAATATGACAACATTATCTGCAAATTAAGCAATAGATAAAATGGGACTGTTTTTGGAGAGCAGATCGTTTCAGTATGATAAATGAAAATGAAAACGAAAACTTTACACCCCCCCCCCCCCCCCCCCCCCCCCCCCCCCCCCCCCAAAAAAAAAAAAAATTGAAAATGAAAACATGTCACGCAACATGTCTTAAATGAGAAAAACTATTCACTGAGCTTTCCATGAATAGTTTTACGGAGATGAATTGCGCTCATTCAAATTGTATTGGATGGTTCGAATTTTAATGAAATTTTTTTGGAGAAGTTTAATTAAAATTCGGACCGTTCAATGCCGAAACGGAAGGTTGAGATCAAGCAGCTCCATAAATTATCTCTTCACAGTATAAGCCATACTCGTCTTAAATAACGGTACGAAGGAGTATGCCTCTCTAGGTTACCAGATCAGATTTGGTGCTTGTTTTAAGAGACTAGGTGCATGGCGATGTGCAAGGCACATCCGTCATGCCCGTTATGAAAAACCGAGTCATGTCCGTTGTGGAGATCGGTTTTCGTTGTTCTTGCAATTATAGATGTAGTTGATCATAGCAAAAATTATAAGCATAAGTTTGATCAAGTGTTTGATCATAAGTAGCTGCTTGTAGAAGTTTTGGTTTGGATAAGTTCCTGCCTTTAACAAAAGGGCAAAAGTTATTTGGCTAATTGCACGACTTTGGGTATAGTTTTTTTTATATAACTGCCAAAGGGTTAGAGAAAGCTAGCAAAAGTAGAGTTGGTGCAAGTTAGACAAAGCAAAAGTCTTTGGTCAATCAAGCAGAGCTAAGGGGGCTGTGGCAAGTGGGATTTTAGTGAAGACATAGCAACAAAGGTTATGTACGTCTAAGAGGTAAATAGCAAATCATAGCAACAAAAAAAGATTCAGTAGTTGTGAATGATTTGTCAAGGCAGTACTATAGTGCACAATTGGTTTTCTAAGGCCAGGTGGATAGGGAAGAACAAAGAACTCAAACTAAAAAGATTCACTATCAATGCTTATCAGTGGGGTTAAACGAAAGGAAGTGAACCTCTTGAATGCCGGCCGGCCCAGCCCTTGCCTTATGTTCAGTACAAGTCATGCAAAGAAAATACAAAAGTTAAAACATTAAGCGACGAAATGGTCACCAAATAATCCAATGGAATAATTTAGGTGCATTGTTTTCAGCTACTGGACATTATGTACTACAAAGTTCATACAATAATCGACATACCTCTTTCGGATCAGCCAATGTTCCTACAATAGCAGTGTCAATTGCATGTTGGTTTTCCACTCTGGAGGCTTTCGTAGCCATTAAAACTACAGTATCTGCACCTACTCCTCTAGCAAAGACCTATGACAATACATCTAGGAAAATGGTTGGAACAACTACTACACTTAGGGGTGTGCAAAAAACCTGTGGCCCGACGGACCCGATCCGAAGGGTTTCGGGCGGGGCCGAACATGTGGTTCGGTCGGGTACGGGTTCATTTTTCCAAAAAAATCAGTTTTCAGTTCGGGCCTCGGGGTGCTGTTTTCCTTACCCGACCCGACCTGACCAAACCCGATCAAAAGGCGAACAATTCATATAGATTACTTCAGTTTTGGTTGGACCCGACCCGACCCGAACAAAAAAAATCGGGCACGCGGACGGTTATTCCCACTCGTTCAGCTCGGGTTCGGGGTCAAAAAAAAAAAAAAAGAATCGATACCCGACCAGTTGGGTCGGGTTCGGGGCCGAACCCGACCCGTCCGACCTGTGCACACCCCTAACTACACTGCACAATCTAGAAATTCAAACTGGAGCAAACAAACCCTCTAAAAAAAAAACCACAATAAGACTTTTGTCAACTATCAGCTTGTTTAATGTCAGAGTTCCCGCTGCAAAGCACATCCATGCTTGCCATTTCTTCAATTGCTATCATTCTTTTCATTATTCATTCTTTTCATTATGCCCCCTACAATGGAAAAAAAAAAAATGGTCTTACTAACACACGTAAACAATGGGAGCCAATTGTCATTAATGTGACAGACAAAACCATAGGCATTGCAATGCGGATTCCTCCAATAAGAAGTACCAACAAATTGTCAATTCCTGGACGATAGTTCCGATGTTGAATTGGATACATTACAATGATCTCTATTTCCATCCCCACAGCAATAGAACATATAAAGAAAGTCTCAATGGCAGTCAAGACCTACCAAGCAAGAAAGAGAACTGAAGAATACAAAAATTAGTACCAAACTACAAAACTCCAAAAGGACGAGGAACGTAAAAATGAAAAATGAACAACCAACATCGGGGGCACTAAAATTGAATGCAAAGAATGAAGTAAATGTACTTTAAGGAACAAGTTGGACAATTTCTACTTGTCATCCCCATGGCACTTAACTTATTCTCTTTCTTACCTGGTGGCCATAGTTCATAACCTTTGCAAAAAATATTTGTACTTGACTCTCCATACCTTCTGAAAGTGACCAACTTGGTTTGTGCTGTCCAGAAGGTGAGCAGCCTTGCCAAAGAAGGTATGGACGCCAGTGGCAATGACCACTGCTTACAATCTCTCCCTGTTTGGAAGTGGAGCCCGAATAAACACCATCCCCAGGACTTTTTATCACGGGAAGGGACTCACCTGTCAGCGCGGACTGCAAGGCCCAAAATAGAGGTATTGCAGTAAGATAGCTTGACTTTTGGAAAACGGAAGCAACATATTTCTTTTTTATTTTTTGAAAAGCTAAAGCAGCCTATTTCAATCAAAATAATAATAATAATAGCTCCAAAATTACATGGTCTATTTTCAACGGGTCACCTTCAAGACAATAAAACCGTCCAAGTGGAGTTTTAGGATTTCGATACTTCACATGCACCCACCGACAAAATGGAACACGGACAACCATGGTGCTGGATCACAAAACTTAGGATTAACAATTCATTGAATTTCAAAAGATATAATGTATGTGTCACAAGGTTTCAGCAAATACCGATAAATTAATACTACATAAATTAATCTATTGCACTCACAAGTTAACATATATCTAAATTATTTTTATATGGCTAACTATATTGATAACTGAACTACCAAAGAACCAAGGATAAGTGTACACACAAAGATTGCACCCGAAGATAAAATCCAAACCCTAAATATTATTTACAGGTTCGGTTATGTTGGTGACGTTTTTACCCCAAATGAGACAAATCGAGCCCCCCTTCTCTCTCTCTCTCTCTCTCTCTCTCCTCTCTGATGCCAGCCCGTCTTCATCTTCTCGTTAAACAACACGAACATGTTAAGCTCGCAATTCAGCTTCATCGTCGTCCCCTTCTTCTGTGCGATCAGCTTCAGCTTCGGCTATTAAAGATGTACTTTGCGTTCCTCCACCGTAGCTCCCGCATCGTCCTCGTCTCCCTTCGACGGCCATCTGGTCTCCGAGATCAGCACGGCTGTTCAAGCCGTGTCATGCTGGGTCCCACCATCTACGTCTTTGGCGGTGTAAGACAATCGATCTGCATTACACTCAGCAAATTTTGAACCAAATTACATCGAAAAAGTCACTTTTTTATTTTAACTACTCACTTTTTTAAGAGTACACTGTATCAGACTCTCTATTCTAAGTTTATTTTATTAAACTACTCTTTCTTTAGACTTATAATTTTTAATTTAAATGTTTTTTTTAAATTTTTAGTCATTATTTAATGACAAACAACTGTTCACAAGCAATCGTAAAAACATTAAATACTTTAATTTTCAATCCGTTTGAAATGGTGCGAAAATTTTATTTTTCTGATCATATTACTCTAAAGAGTCATAATTAATTTTTATGTTGAGGGCTTTCATAATTAAGTATCTCCTCTTTATTTGGGATCCTATCGAGTAGAAATTTGATTATGAGAGTCCTAGAGACAAATATATAGATAGCTAAAAAAAATCAAGTGTTCCAATTTTCAATCTATTTGAACCAGAGCGAAGATGCTATTTTTTTAATTATTTTATCCTAAAAGATTATAATTAATATTTGTTTTTAAGATTTTCATAATCAAGTTTTTGCTCTCTATGGTCCCATAATTATTTTAACCAAGGCTCTCGTAATCATTTTAAATAGTAAAGTATTACATAGTTCCATGAACAGTGTGTCGCTCCATTAAAATAAGCACTGTAGTAAAAGGATGGGGATAATGCCACGACAACATTCTTTAGTGCCACAATGATTTGTGTCATCTTTACAATACTACCCTTCAACCTTGTCTCTCTTCTCCTACGCATGTATACCTTCTCGTCTCTTGAGTCTTGTCGACTTTGCCACCTCTGCTCCAATTTTGTTCTTCCACAATGATAACTGATGCACTTCCTAAGTTCCATTTTTCTACCCGCGGTGGTTGCCAGAGAACACCACCGGAGATGGCGACCGTTTGGGCAACGACCACCGGAGATGGCAACGGTTTGAGGTCACCAATCGGTCCCAAACTCTTCGTTAACACTTGATTGATGAGCACCCAATGTTGTAGATATTTGGTGCGACTAGTCCCGTAGTATGTTGGTTTAACTTGCGTTTATTTAGCTTTTATAGTGATATTGCACGTAAGGTAGGTTTTTGTGTAGTTCAGGTAATTCGTATAAATAAGGCGCGTTTGAACGCCAAGGAATGCTCCGGGTGCAACCAAGTACTCAAGGCCACGTGCCACCACATTGCGGTGCCCGAAAAGTCATGAAAAGATGGTTTGGAGGTTGCTCAGGTCGCTCAAGAGTCAAGGGAATTGAAGGAGGAGTGAGGATTTTACCAAAGCAATTCACCTTCCGACTAACTGAGGGTAGAATCGTCATAACTTTTGATGTATAAAGTAATTTTGATCCAAACCACTTGGGTTAGAAAGTAGACTCGACAAGCTTTCCAACGGTCCAAAGAACGCCTAAATCCGAGTTCGGGAGTGTCCGGAGCGAGCCTGCAAAGTTTGCCCAAAAAAGCTGTAAAGCGGGTACCGGTACTAGGAATTCCCAGTACCGGTACCGGGTGTCCAGAGATCAATTTTCCAGCCCGTTGAAGCCTTGTACCGGTACTGGGAGTTTCCCAGTACCGGTACTGCATGGAAAAATCTGCAGATTTTTGTTATCTTTTTCAACTTTCCATTTATGGAAAGTTTCCACTTATGGAGTATTTTTTGGATATTTTGGGGGACATTTTGGTCATTTGTAACTTAAGTTAGAGCCCTATAAATAGGCTTGTATGCCTTTTATAGAAGGATGGCCATTTCTAGTCTTTTTTTAGGCCTATGTCTTTTTTGCTTTCTATGAGAACTCCATTGTTGCTTTCAAGCTTTCTTAGCTAATTTCTTCAAGAACTCATGTAAGTATTTGTTTTATGTTAATTTCTTGTTTATTAATGTTGTAGCTACGCTTTAGATCTTTGCATAAATCAAGTTTATTTACGTTTTTATCGGTTAAATCTTTCGCTTCATTTTCTTACCATGTCTAGTCATTTAGTTATGTGTGAGTAGTCTTTTGGCTAAGTCTTGGGCTAATCTTTCCCAATGACTTAAGTTGTTATTTGGTTCTCGAACCTTTGGGCTTAAAATCATGATTTTCGGAAATGAATTAATCTAGCCATTTTTGGTCTAAGCGAGGGGTGTTAACTCCTCTGTATGTCGTTTAGTCAAGCGGTCTTGGCAAGCGATCTACCGAGGGCTCGTGGCCTCCTACGTGTTAGATACATTAGCGAAAATAGGTTGATTTAGTTCTGTTTAATCACATCTTTCAATAAATATAGTCATTAAAGTTAAATCTTCCGGGCGTGAGCACGCGGTCGTGACTCTCGCTTGAGTGATAATCGAGAACCGGTAGCGGCCCTTGTCAAGGGATAGACGATCCCTAGACTTGCCTCTTTTAGTTTATAAAGTTCATTTCTAGTCTTTTCCATTATTATTTCCGTTTAAAGCAAAATCAAGTTGGCCGTCTTAAACGCCGCGCTCAACCATTTAAACCTACAATCCAAACAAGCTATATTTCGATTCTCTGTGGGTACGATCCCGGACTTCCGGATATTATGCTATCGACGACCTAGCCCTACGCTTGGGGTTTTCTCAACCTTATTTGAAGGCGAGGTTCGGAGGCTAAGTATTGATCATTGAGACTTCCTTCAGTCTAATGTCACCGAGTATCGTTGAATCAACTTATTACTTCGCGTGTCCAACCAGTATCTCTCTTTTTATCCAATCTGCTAGTGTTACCCATGAATATTGATCGTACCCATGGAAAAATACATGAAATCGGAAACTTTGGAACATCAAACAACGCATGGAGTGAGAAATAGTGGAAATAGATCCATAGATAGGGGTTTCAATGTGGGGCGGTGGTAGTTAATTAGTTCCAAGCTTCCAACTTCAAACTTCAAGTGAGAGAGAATAGAGGACAACGAGACAAAGTGGGTCTTGTGGTGTAGGAGGTTAATTGAGGAGATGTATTCGAGAGGTGGCCCAGATGGGCTGCCGTTTGATAACGTTGAAAATGGTGAAGCAAGGGGAGAGAAGGTAGAAGGTACAGTGGTGACTGGTGAGAGAAACTGGCAGATGATGAGGAAAGTCTACTCTCTTTGACTAAAGAGGTTATAATGGTCACTGCACATCGAGCAGTCGTGGCATTAGAAATTGTTGTCGTGGCTTTATCATTTTCCTAGTAAAACCACAAGTTTTGTAAACTAACGAGGAAGCAATTGAGGCTGATGTAGGAGATAAAAATTGGGTTTCACTTTTGTTATAGCATTGAAGGAGAGGTAGAGAAAGAGAGAGAGAGAGAGAGGTGTGGATGCTCTAAAGCTCAGCACAAACGGCATGTAAGTCGAGGAAAGTTTGGACGAATTCCATTGGATCGGCAATCATCAATAGCCCTCAGATGACGACACCTAGGGACACTTAGGGCCCTCACTCACCAAGCTAGCTAACATCTTGATTTCCACGCTTTTATTTATTTTATAAAATTTGGTTACTTTTTTTTTTAAATTTTGTTCGTGTGTGTATTTTCTATGAAAATTGAGTATTTTTCTATAAAAACCGTGTATTTTTCTATAAAAACCGTGTATTTTCTATGAGAACTGTGTATGAAAACTATGTATTTTCTATGAGAACTGTGTATTTTAGTGTGTGATGAAGTTATGTGACCTGTGTATTTTATATAAAAATTGTGTATTTTCTATGAGAACTGTGTATTATCCATGAGAACTGTCAATTCAACTGACTATGAAAATTGACAGTTTTTATAGACAGTTCACATAATGATATTTTTGTCCGAAATAATATGGGTTAAGAATTAATTCTAAAAATATATATTTTTACTAAAAATAGACATGTACACAAAAAATTAAGTGGCAAAATAGTAAAAATGTATGAAAAATCAAAAGAAATAATTGAAATAAAAAAAATATTTTTGTCAGAACTACTTGAATTCCAAACTAGAAAATGGAACCGGTCTCTTAATTCCCATTTATTAAGTTACATTATCCGAAAGTGGTCGCTTCTTCCACTTTCCTTATGACTTATGAGCCGGTTCTGAATTTTTGGACAAAAAACTGTACTCTAGTACAATAAAGCTAATTGTACTCCATAGGATGCTTGATACCTAGGATAATGAAGTGGTGAAGAAAGGTTTAAAAATGATATACATTCACCTTATTTTTTGGTTGTCATTTTTAATATATTTTTTTTAGATAAAAGAAACATATAGATTTGTTATTTTTTTCGTCTTTAGTCATTTTGTTTAACAGTTTAACAAAAAAAAATTTACTTTTTAAATAGAGGTACACCATATACATCTAAAAAGGTAAACAATAAATAAAATTATTGATTAAAAATCACTAAAGACGAAAAAACTTGAATGATGAAGCAGTCAAAACTTTTGAAGTTTAATTCTTAGAGTATCCACAATGCTATAATTAAAAAGTAAATGGTTTTTAAAGTTAATAATGTTGCTGAAAAATATGGCTCACAATACTATAATCAAACTTAACAATTTTCTTAGAAATAATCAAATTTTTGGTTTTGGATAACCAAAACTAGCAACCTTTTGACAATAACCAAATTTAATGAACCCTACATATTCTCAATCAAATATATCAATCATTATACAAAAATGTTCTATCTCTCTTTCCTTTTCCTCCCTCTCTTTCTTTTTGAACAATATTTTTGAAAAAAATTATTTTACTAAAATTATTTTTTTTTAGAAAACAGTTTTTTAAAAACAATCTTTTTCCAAAAAGAAGTTTCAAAAACTCTTTTATATTTCTAGTAAATAGTTTTTATTAGTTTCAAAACTATTTTTCTACTGTTCACAGTTTTAGTTTTTTGTAGTTTGAAAAGATGAAGTGACAAGTTTTGGTTATTCAATTTTGATTATACCATTGTAGACATTTAGCAATTTCTTGAATAATCAAAAGTCGATATGATAACTTTTAGTTATAAATTTTTTATTATAACATTGTTCATACCCTTAACGGGGGAACATGGCCATCTTAATTCGAGCTACAGCATTCTAATCCAAAGTTGGACCACTAATGATGAACCCCCATAGAAAATGTGTGTCTTAATTCTTGGTCTTGCTAACCTCCGCTTTAGAGCATCTGCAATGGTAATAATTAAAATCAATAATCAAATTGTGCCACGCCAGGATTTGATTATCCATTTAGTCCATAATCAAACTTAACAACATCTACCTCTATATTGGTTATTTGTTCATCCCTAACCAAAAAAAAACTCTACTAAACACAATGCATATTTATTGAATCAATGATATTCTCGATTCGTTGTGGTCATACTTTAAAATGTGGTGATGGTAATTTGACAAATCAAGAATATTCTCAATCCTTATTCTGAATTCTTTGTTGTGTTGGGGGTGGTTTCAAAACAATGTTGGTAGTGGTGGTGAAGCGGACGGGATGATTCCAATTGCAAACAAGTTCCAATCATGCACCCGATCATACCAAATTATTCGTCTTGACGAGACGATTCTAATGTGAGGTGTTTTTGAGTTATTGAGTTTTGGTTATTGGTAAAAGCTGTTAAGTTTGGTTATGGAACTGGTGGAATTTAGTTATTTGCTAAAAGACTTGTAACTTTGCTTATTACAATGTAGGATATTTTTTGAGCATTGTTATTAAATTTGCTTATCCATATCCATTTGCTTATTACAATGGGGATGCAATGGATAATATGTATACATCTCATTGATATTACACTTTCACCGATATCAATATATTTTTCTTTTATATATTATCCTTTGTCTTTATGGCAGTGGTTAGCATTTTCCCAATTCCAATGCCCTGCTTAATTGTGTGAAGTTATCACTTCTCTGAAAGCTTAAAATTTGTTGGACAAGGCCCACAACAATTCCTCTCAAATTCTCAACAAAGCCCAACCCAAACCCAAGCCCAGCCCTCCCTAACCAAATCCCCAACCAGAAATGCACAAGATTCTCTAACTCTAGAGAGAGAGAATCTCTCTCCCATGGCGACCTCGCTTCTCTCTCCTCCATCCGCTCCACCCGCCGCGGCCTTCCGTTCCCCTTTCCTCCACGTTTCCAAGCTCTCCTTCGCCTCGTCCCCCGCATCCACCGCCGCCTCTCGGAGATGTCGTCTCCGTCCTCCGATGGCGTCGGCCGAGGATCCCATCAACGAGAAACGTCAGTCCCTAAAACCCCCATCCCTTGTTTAGTTGTTTCCTTTCACGCTAATTTTACTCCTCTTTTTCAAGACACAACTGCATTTGGAGCCGTTCATTGCACAGGGGTCCACATGCTGCATTTGACGGCTCTGGACGCAGTTGTGTCCGGGGCTGTGTTTCTAGACTTTTTGGACTGAATAACTGTACATAGTAAAACTGGGGCAGAATCTTCTAGGTTGTTTTTTTGTTCATTTTCTGTTTTTCCAATGATTATTTATCGCTATTTTTTCATTTTCTTCCTTGTAGCGACGGATGATGACAAGAAATCCTTTGAAAAACTTTATGGCCTTTCTCCTAAACAGTTGAACATGTTCATCAGTAGACAGAAATATGCCAGCAAACAGCCCGTAAGTGTCACAGGGGTTTACTTTCTTTACTTTCTGCTTCATTTTTGTTCCAATTTTAACTACTCAAAGTACATAGAAGAAGTAAAACTTTTATTCTGCTTAGTCACTTTTTTTTAGGTGTGTGCTCCAACACAACTAGTCATTTTGCCTAGAAAAAGTTTTAGAGGAGAAATATGAACATATGGTTAGCAGGGTGCGTCGTTTTTCCATTGGTTATATGAATTTGCCTGGTGATTGGAGACTAGCTACGTGTAGGCGTGTAGCCAGCCATTAGATCAAAAAGAGAAATGCCCTAGTCTTTGAAAGAGCTTGTTGGGCTTGTAAAAAGTGTGTTTGAATAGGCATTTTCCCTTAATGGGCTAACATAGAGAGCCTGTTGAAGATGCTTACGCCCTCATATTTGTTACTGTATTTGCTAGTGCTTGCTCCTTGCATCTCCAAATTGATCGAAATCTCACGGGCGACTACAACTAAGTGTGCCTGATAGATCTTTATTCCTGGTATTGTATTTTTACAGGAAAACGTCTCGCAGCTTGACAATTTTGTCAATCATTCTGGAATGGCGATAGCATCAAGCATGAGTGACAGAGGACCTCCAAACAAAATCATGAATACCGCTGGGTCTAATGAACCTTGGCCTCCAATAGCAAGGGGTTGGGGACGCATAAAATCTAAGGGAAAGCTAATGCCTGAAGCACCTGATTTGATGTCACATTTTTTTATGAAACGAGTTATCTACGTGGGGGATGTGAGCTACCTGCAAGCTATACTTTTTTTTTTTTTCTCTTAACGTGCCTACTTATCATTTGACTTTGTATTATCTTGATTATTTATGGTTGGTGCAGATATCGAGAGAAGAAACTGAGCATATAATTGCTCAGTTGTGGTGGTTGGATAATTATCAAAGGAAGCCTATATATATGTATCTACTTTCAGAGGGCGAGGTTAATAATTGAACGAATTGCATTTTCCCCATTGTTTCTTCTGGTTTTTTAGTACTTTTATTCGAGCTGCGCCAAGAATGCAAATGTGAAGTTGCCTCTTTCCGGTAGATTGTTGGGAATGAATATGGTAAAGTTGCCTCCATCTAAAAGCTTAAGCTACTATAGGATTAGGAAGGGGCAACATTATATAACCACTCTCTTGATGTGTTCTGTTTGAAGATCGTATGCTTATCTGTATTGATTTTTATCTGCAATTAATTTTGCCAGGATGAAGACGACATTGAGTATGACGATGAGGAGCAACCCGGGTGGGCCGGGTCTGATTTAGACGGATTAGCCATTGCTAACTTCATGATGGTAAGGATTATTCTTATAAATAGTGATATTTGTTGTACTGTTTTCCAGAGTTAATAATGTGTTCATAGAAATTCATGAAACGTGTTTCTAAGGAATAGGTCCAAGTTTCTACCTAGAAAATAGAAAGTAATATACAAAAGGAGATATCCTTAATTGTATGAATCCAAAGTTAGCGTTACATATATAGAAAAGGAGAGAGCTCAATTCAGTCTCATGAGGTCCTGTCCGCCTTTAGCTTGTCTACTTGCTTATTTGTTTGTGCTATAACGATTCGCTGATTTTAATATTTTCTTTAACCATGTTTCAAGACGCGCAAATCGGAAATCATTACCATCAATATGGGTACGGCGGATGGTGTTGCAGCATTGCTTTTATCTCTTGGAGTCAAGGGTCGCCGTGGCATTCGACGACACGCTCTCAGTATGATTCATTCCTCTCGAGCATTTTCAGATAATGCATAAACGTTGTGCACTTTCATAGTATACTTCGAAATACACTTGGTATCCATTCTGTTGTCTATCCGTGGCTTGCCAGCATGAAGTGAAAATTTTGGAATTAAACATGGGATATGGTGTGCCTTGGGGATGAAATGTGTATTATCTAATATTTTGATAAGTTAGTGAGTTGCAAGTGCTTCTCATGTTTACTAGGGCTATGGTGTGCCTTGGGGATGAAATGTGTATTATCTAATATTTGATAAGTTAGTGAGTTGCAAGTACTTCTCATGTTACTAGGGCTACAAGAGTTCGGAGTATATAAGTATTTCCACTGTTCCACATTTGATTAACATGAGTTGTAAAGCCCGCTTGTCAGCTTGTGGGTGATATTATTGGCAACATTACATTTTTGTGCTTCCAACGTGTTCTATACTAGTTTAAAATTTCTTAACCCAAAATGGGGATTCGTAGTCCATGTAGAATTTGGAGACATTGTACAATTGTTATAATATATATGTAATTGTAATTCCTCTATTTTAGGAAGTCAAGCATGTGAAATTTGAGATCGAGTTTTTTTACATTGTATGAAGTCCTGAACCACTGCAGGAGCGACGTGTTCCTTCTTTTTGAAGAAAGTCAAAAAATAAATTATTGATATAAAGGCTGGTCTGGAGTGTCCTTGAGAGTTTTGTTGTCGCAACATAGACTTATGGTCCTAGGCATTTGCTTGTAAAGGTAACAGAGAATACAAGTATACAACGAAAGAAAGTAAAAGCCCATAAACTAGATGGTGGAGCCAATGAGGAGAATTTGTGGGTTTTTTAGAGACAAAATTTTAAAGAAGCAAGATAGGATTTGGAAGACTGTAGTGAGGAATTGGGGAGTGCAATGGCGGGCTGAGTAGTGCATTAGAAGAGTATTGCAACAAGTTCTTGGAGAGTTGAATGTGAGAGATCTCACCTTCAAAGATACGTGGTGGATTGACAAGGTCCAAGCCACAGTAAAAGCTAAAAAAGAGTCTTTAAAACGTAGCAGAAAGATAGAATTGTAGACAATTTTTATGAGTAATAATCGAGCCTGCAAGGTGGCTAAGAAAGCCGTGGGGAAGGTAAAGATGATATCGTTTGGATATGTTTGTGCGAAACTAGCTTGTAAGGATTGGGGAAGGATATTTACAGCTTGGCAAATGGAGAAAATAAAACAAGAGGTTTCAAGCGGGAATGAAGCCAAGAATATATGCTGTAGCGCAAATACTAAAGTTTGAAATCGCAAATGCGTTGCAAATGATGAAATCAAGCAATGGATTAGATGGTTTTCCTATAGAGGTATGGAAGAGCCTCGTGGTTCACAAAGCTGTTCAAAAAGATTATTCTAACTACAAAGGTACCTGATGAGTGGTGAAGGAGTATCTTAGTATCCATATATATAACTAAAGAGGACATTCTAAGTTGCAATAATCACAGAGGTATCAACTTGATGAGTATATAACCAAGCTGTGGAAAGAGTTGTTGAGCATCGCCTAAGAATGATGACGATATCAGAGAACCGGTTTGGGTTTATGTCACGCAGATCAACTGTAGAAGTAATCTACTTGATGAGAAAATTAGGCGAATATTATAGAAAGAACAAGAATGGCCTTCGCATGGTTTTCATAGACTTAGAGAAAAGCATATGATAAACTGTTAATTGTCAAAAAAAAAAATAAAATTGATAAACTGTTATATGGTGGGTCTTGGAGAGAAAGGATGTGTGGCACATTGATGTGGTTGTGGTTAAGGGTATGTGTAACTACTATTGGATCCTTAGTACAGGAAACAAGCAAATTCCCAGTCAGAGTAGGATTACACCCGGGGGCAGCCCTTTTTTCTATGTGGAAATGGAAATATTCCATAGCATTTTGCCTTAAGTTTTGGATGGAAATATTCATTAGCTTTTCGCCTTAGTTATGGATGAATTTACTAGACATATTGAGGGTGCTATCCCATGATATATGTTGTCTCTGGATGATATTGTCTTAGTATATGAAACTGCAAGAGAGGTTAATGCCAAATTAGAAGCATTGGAGTCTAGAGTATTTAGGATTAGTAAGAGTAGAACAGAGTGCATGTAATGTAAGTTTAGTGGTTAGTGAAAGTGCTAGTGTTGACTTGACAGAGAGACCTCTCGTAATCAAGAAATGTCGAGAAGCGAGCCTTTAAGTATCTTAACTCAATTGTTAACGAGGATGGAGACATTAGAGAGGATGTGGCGCATAGAGCATATATTGATGGGTTAAGTGGTAGAATGTTGTGGGAGTGTTGTGTGACCTCAAAATAGCCACAAAAGTTGAGGGACAAATTTTACCTAGTTATAAGGCTTACCATTTTCTATGTCATGAAGTCTTGGCTATTATAAACAACATGTGAGTAAAATGAGCGGAGCTAAAATGATAATGTTGAGATGAATGTTTGGTAAGACTTGGTGAGATAGAATTAGAAAAAAAAACTTCACGGGATTTGAGGTGGTAATTTGAAAGACCTAGAGTTCGTTGATATCATGGAACAAAGAGCCCCAATTGTTCAAGTTAGGCTGCGTTCTTTTACGCTTATCTTAAAATAAATTGGTTTGTCATTGTTTGAATTTTTTTGGCATTTATTAGTTTTGCGCCAAACTTTTGTGGATTATTGACTCTTCTCAACGAGAGGAATCGGAAAAGTAAATTTTTATTACTTTTACCCAAGTATTTTGAGAAATAACCACTTTTTAGCAAAAGTAAAATAAGTGGTTATTTCCCAAAATATTTGGGTAAAAGTAATATTTTTTTAATTTTCCAATTCCTCTCGTCGAGAAGAATCAATAATCCCCAAAAGTTTGCCGAAAACTAACAAATGCAAAAAATATTCAAATAATGACAAATCAACTTATTTTAAGATAAGTTTAAAAGAACCTTAGACTTATTTTGGTTTGGTTGGTTTATTTTGGTTATTCACCGACCCTTAGAATGTGCTTATGGGTTAGAAGTCTTCATTGAAATGTATTTTCTTTTTTGGGGTGGGGGGTGTGTGGAATTCTTGTTTCAATTACATCTATTAAGCTGGTGAAGGGCTGAAGGACTTAACCTTTGTGGCACGGACATGCGACATGATACGACAACACTGACACTCTGACACGTAAGTTTTAAAAAATTGGAGGACAACACGACATGTTGGGGGACACGTAAAAAATATTTGTGCACTATTGTATGCATAAAATGCTCTTAATGGAAATGGGTGACACCATATGTATCTTAAATCCTACTTTCCATTACACCAGTCATAAACACATTTCAGCAAAAAGTGTTTCATTATTTATGTCTTTAGAATTACCAAACCATTTGGAAAAAATAAGATTTCCCTAATGTTTAATACTTTAATTTTAGTCTACTATTTCTGTTAACACCCTCGACTTGGTTTGTGAGTAGCCTGAGAGTTTTGTTCCAATGCCGTTGTCATTTCCAATTCCTTCTGGTCCCTTTGTCGTTTCCTTCCAACCGTCATCATTTCCTTCCAGTCACCGTAGCTGTTTTGGTCTCCAATTGGACTGTATTTTTGTTTAAGTTTTCGTTTCCAAGCTGCGTGCTGTGGCTGTTTTCGTCTCTGATTGGAGCTGGGAAGTGTAGGGCCAGATGGAAATTGAAAGGCCTTGTGTTGGGGATTGGGGTTTTAATTTTGTCATATTCCTACATGTGTATGGCAAGATGGGAAATAATCTTCACAGCTGTGTACAGTTTTTCTTTTTTTATCACTTCAGCTGTAAACTTTTAACGGAGTTAAATGGGACTCTTCATTTGTCCTCTTCTTTATGGGTATGGTATGGTTGTGTATTACAGCAGTGAACTATGAAAAATGAGCCAGATTATATATTTGGTTGAATAGAATTTGAGAGTCTTTTTGTTATTTTTTTTTTTAAAATGAGTAAGAGGGAGACAAAGGGAAAAAAAAAGAAATAAAGAAACACAAGGATTATCGATATTTGGGTAGATATAATCCTTGTATACGCTAAATTATGTTTGGAAGGGAATTCTCAATGCTTACGTTTTCAAGTTAACAATTTCAATCTTACTACATATTCATGCTTTAAAATATATGAAATGTACTGTAAAAATATGCATAGACGCTCCAAAACTTAGGAGCTTCTACGTACCTCCACTCCCGCCCCTGCTTTGTGCAACTAAGGATGCTCCTCTCTGTATTTTCTTTTGTTTCCACTCTGATGCAATTCTATTTGTCCAAAATGCATTTTGAGCCTCACCATATTTGCAAATTGCATTGTCCAATAGTTGTAGCCTGTGTACGCTTATGTGCAAGTGCTGGATAATATGTTGCATTGTCAAATTTCGAGTCTTAATTTTTTCTATGTTGCAGCAACGTTGCGTCTGCCTGGAGTCAACAGGTCAAGTGGGCTTGCCACGGATATTTGGGAAACGGTCTCTCTCTCTCTCTCTCTCTCTCTCTCTCTCTCTCTCTGTGTGTGCGTGTGTGTGTGTTTGTGTGTCTGACTGCAGTGTTAATCAATTCAGGGTAAAGTAGCTGATTCATCCATGGAAATTTTCCTAGAGCTGTTATCAAGAGGAACTGGGAAGCCAATGATGGAGCTTTACAGAGACCTACATGAGCCAAAAGTATTCACTGCAAAAGAGGCAATTGACTATGGGCTTGCAGACAAGATAGTGGCGGCACCGGAGGACAGCCTTGCAGACCCTCCTAAAAAGAAGAGCCCGGAGGTAAGGAAAGAAAAGCTTGCAGCACGATTAGGTCGATTAGCAAAATTCCAAGCCAAAACCGTACCTTGAGGTGAATCTTGTTCTTTTGCCATCACTCCTTCATATTTGCACAATAGGGGGGAGCTTGTGGGGTTATATGCTGTGGCGCACGTCGGAAGTTTGTCATGTTAAATGATGTGTACGCGGGGAGTCTGTGAGGATGATACGTTTTGTATTCCTGCAATTGTTATTCTAGTCAAACCTAAAGGTTCTATGTAGGAAACATTTTACCATATTCCCCTTTCCAGAGTTGCAACTATCCGTTGGAAATAATTATGTTCTCTTACAAGTGCGGATAGTCGTATACCCAAGTAGGCTTACAAACATGAGCACATCATGATCAAGTGCTTTCTATGTCGTATCAGACATTGCTATAGATAACCTTCTTTCTTTTTTCTCGATTCTATTCTACTCAAGCCTAGATATCTATGCTGCTATGCCTAACTAGCTAGGCACTTTTGGATTGACGCAGAATTAAAATCTGCACTTTCTGGGTTTTATTGGTCTGTTTGTGCATATGTAAAAAGTGTGCTGATAACGATTATTGGGATGGCAACGGGTAAAATCTGCACTTTCTGGAGTTTCTTCTTCTTCAAATAATAGGCAACTGTTTACATATACTTTGTGTCGTAATAGGTAACTGTTCATATACTCCATTTAAGTACTCCGACATTGAAGATTCAGACATATTGCTGTATGTGCACAATATGTGTGTGTGTATATATACATAGAGAGACTTATTTTCGGAGAAGACAAAAACTCCTTATTCATGGAAAATCACTCACAACATGCCACATAACCTAGTTTGGAAGACCCACCACTAATCTTTACCTCTCATCTAGGCCCTTTTCTCCCCTATTAATTTCCCCTATCCCCTATCCCTCGCTTTGCAATGTCTGCCCTTCCTATCTCTCTGCTGACCTTACCGCGATCACTGAACAATGACGCCAGCCCAGATCACCGTCACCTCCCAGTCCTTCCCTTCCATAACCCACCGCCAATCACCATTGCACCGCCATTTGCCTCCCTCTCTTCTCCATCCACCTTCACTACCTTTGCCATACCACTTCCACAAAATACCCAAATAACTAGTTTTATTTGATCCGAAAACAGAAACAAAGAAACAGTTTTAAATTTGGTGTCTTACAACTTCCAATTTGTTGAACAGGCTTATAGCTCTGTGTTTTGCAAGAACTTGTCTTTGGGTTTTGATTTGTGCTCTATAGTGAATGAGAAAATGAGAAGTATAGATTCTATAAAGCTTCGAATTGAGTTTTTGGTTCCTCTGGATTGGTGGGAGTGGGCATCCAAACAAAGCTTTGTCCATTCGACTTACTAAGAGGAAGGGGAGACATTGAATTTATTAGGTGAGAATGGGTCTAGATGAGAAGTGAATATTAGTGGTGGGTCTTCCCAACTAGGTGATGTGGCATAATGTGAGTGGAGTTCCGTGAGGAGTTTTTGTCTCTTCTGTAATGAACTGTTTGTCGGACAGATACGGTTTTGGGTGGATAAGGAACAAGGGTGGATAAGAGGTTGATACGTTACAACGAGGGATTAGTTGAAGGAAGGAGAATTAGCTTATACTACTTGGTTTGAGTCAAGGTTCTGAACACCGTACCGGCTAGGGTATCGGTTTTCTTACTAATATGGTATGTACTGGTACCAGTAAGATACCGGGTACCGTTTCGGATTGATCGCTATTAGTGTTATTTTCCTACCTAAAAGAATTTATAGTATAATATACACTTTTTAAACAAAAAAAATATTCCCGTATTTGCCCGGTACCGTCCGGTATTGTCCGGTACTTGAAGAATAAAAAATTTTAAAAGTAGTCCAGTATTGTTCAGTACTGACTGGTATCTCCGGTACTATCCGGTACCGACCGGTATTTGAGCCGGAACGGAATTAGAGGTGTAGGGTACTGGATTCTGTCAAAAAGGGTACGTACTGGCCGGTACGGAACGGTATGGGATGGTATTGATAACCTTGGTTTGAGTAGTAGTTGATATGAATGGATAAGATTAAGTGAATAAGAATGGATAATATGATAAATTACGTGGTTGCCCTCGTTTAAACTAAGAATACAAAATGATTTGATTGGTAATTTGGTCTTTTTTCCCATCTCGATAAGTTAATCTTAGGATGGGAGGTGTTGTTAGCTAACACCCTTGGAGGGAGATAAGTTCTCCCCGTGGCAGAGCCAATGTAGGCCCATTGGGGACAGTGGCCTCCACTGCATTTGTTTTGATATTAGTTAATTGAATCGAAATTGTTATTGCTTTTCATATAGTTCAACCAACTCGCCCAAACATGCACATATAAAGAATATTTTATTCAATAACTCAAAAGTAGGGTGAATATTAAAACATTATTTACTTTATTTAGGATTTGTAATAAATGAGTGAATAAAACACTGCTCCAAAATTTGAAAACTCATTTGTTTCTCGTGATCTAACACACAAGTCTAACTCCCATTCGTTTCTCGTGACGTGATGTAACATGCAAGCTACTGATGCATATATTTGGCTACTCGGGTTGTCTTTGATCTTAGATTTAGAGCTACCTAGCTATTCAGTCCTTAATGTTCAAAGAAACTTATTACAGGCGTAGCAAAAGGTTTTAGATTTTCCTTCATGAGATAGAGACAGAGTACTTGCCTTGCCTTTGGTGGCAAAGTTGCCACGCTTGCTGGAGCAGTGTTTTATGTACTATGCTTTCAATTTCTTCCAAGACACCCTCTCTCTCTCTCTCTCTCTCTCTCAAAATGGGAATTGCGGCAGGCCCAGTCTAGCCAAGAATATGAAAGATTCATAGGCACTCACACTAAAAGCTACAAAGCTTCTGTTTTCTTTTGAAGCATCAAACATCATAACTACCTATGGACATCCGCACTGGACTCTCGCATGTGTCATATGATCAAAAGTGATAAAAGTGGGTTTCAAATCTTTTATCTCAAGAGTTCGTTATTACAGAAAATTAATGAGTGCTTTATTAGATGAGTTGAAATTTATTTTAGATTACCTGTTAAGTTATATAGGTACATAAATTACAAAGAGGATTCTCTCTCTCTCTCTCTCTCTCTCTCTCTCTCTCTCTCTCTCTCTCTACTGTTATCTTGGGAGTTGAAGCATGTACTGGTATGGTGAATTTTTTTGCTATTTAACAAAATATTAAAAGGTCTAGGGGAAGGAAAAATGGATAAAGTTCTGTTAAAAAGACACTTCTAAAAAGGGTAATAAAAGAGCTGATGGACATGCTCTAAAAAGTGATTGGAATACTATATACTGAGAAGAAAATACATGGAGTACGGTGTGGATTTAATTTTTTGAATGATGAATGCACATCCATAATGAATTGGGGTCGGATCAGGTCAAGTTTTCCCAACCAGTTTTGTCCATATTTTTCTTTCAAGCCGTCCAAAAGGCTCAGATTTGTTCAGAATGTTTTGGATATCTGTTTAATAAAAATTTTCCCGAACAAATCTGGGCTATCCAAGACACTTTTGGACAACCCCGATTCAAAAACTGGACTAAACTGGTTGGAGGGAGACTTGACCGGATCCGACCCCGAATGAATTAGATCCATCTTTTCGTAATTCTGGGTTACAATGCACGATACTTTTTCTCGGTACATAGCATTTTTTCGGGCATCCTGTCTTAGTGTACAAGGCAACAACAATGGAAAGAAACTTTTTGAGTCTTGGATCAGCTTCTTAGTATAAATCCATTGCCAATGCATTCACTATTCCACACCAACAGAGAGGTGAAAAAACAAAGCATTAGACAACTTGAGAAAGTCATGAAACAGAAACAGTCTCTTCTGTTACCTCTGTTCTTCTCATTTTCCCTGTGCATCCCACAAACCACACACCAATATGCATGTGACAAGAATGATCCTAACACAAACAAGTACCAATTTTGCAACACCTCTTTAACATATTCGGACCAGGCCAAGGACCTAGTCTCGCGCCTGACCCTAAACGAAAAGTCCCAGCAACTAGTGAACACGGCCCAAGGAATTCCAAGGTTGGGCATACCCACGTACGAGTGGTGGTCTGAGGCCCTTCACGGGGTCTCAAACTCCGGGCTTGGTGTCCACTTCAACGCCACCGTGCCTGGTGCCACTAGTTTCCCAGCAGTGTTTTTTTCGGCCGCTAGCTTTAATGTGTCGCTGTGGTACGAGATGGGTCGGGTTGTGTCGACAGAAGCCCGGGCAATGTACAACGTCGGCCTGGCCAGGCTCACGTTTTGGAGCCCAAACGTGAACGTGTTTCGAGACCCGCAGTGGGGTAGGGGCCAGGAGACCCCTGGAGAGGACCCTTTTGTGGTTTCAAGATATGCTGTGAGTTATGTCAAGGGATTGCAGAAGGTGGGACAGGAAGGGAGTTTTAATTGTGAGAAGCTTAAGGTTTCGAGTTGTTGTAAGCATTATACTGCTTATGATGTTGATAATTGGAAAGGTGTTGATCGATTCCACTTTGATGCAAAGGTATGGTTGATGATCTATGATGTTACATAGATATAGTTTTACGATTACGAGGTTCCAAATAAGCAAAATATATACCAAGCAACGCAGGATTGTCTGTCACAAAGTATCTATGTTTATTTGTCTTAATGCGTTTACATTTGTACAATCATGCTTCGAGATTCATGTCACCCTCCTAATCAACTCTTTTGCACTTTGGTCAAAATTATAACAATCAACTCTTTTGCACTTTGGTCAAAATTACAATGTCACCCTCCTAATCATCTATCATTAACTAGGCTCGTGGAAAGTGATATGTGAGGCTCATGTGTCATGTGGGGTGATTTTCAAGGGGTTTCTTTGAGCTATTAGGAAGTGGATCCTTTCTGGAGCGGATAGTCAAAATCTTGACCGTCCAATGTTGCAATCAATGGTTCAGATTTGCTTGGAGACTCTTCGATTCTTCTCACGAAGAGTTTGTGAGCAAATCTAAACCATTGATTTTCTCAATATGCGGCCCATATTAGGACTATTTTCTCTAGCTAAAACTTGAACTGGAAAGGATCTGAACCCCATATTATGTATCCAGTTCTGCCTATATCGATGTTCTGGTGCATTTCTAGCCAATGTATAAGCTGGACTGGAAAGGATCTGAACCCCATATTATGTATCCAGTTCTGCCTATATCGTTGTTCCTGTGCATTTCTAGCCAATGTATATCGTGGAATGCACCAAAACACACAAAATTGGATACAGTGGATACTAGCTCATTTTTGTGTGCACACCCATGAGGCTTCTTATAAGGTTCACTAGTGATTACTAACTCTTTTATACATAGCATCTTCGAAAACCCAAACCCAAATGAATTGCCTACATCCCCTATTTACAGCCCATTTGGATGGAGTGATTTCATCATAAAAGAAAGGAAAGAATTGCAGTTTTTTAAGAAATTACTCATTTGAATTGAACATTTTGTTGAGAAACGGAGAGACAAGTACGTAAAAAAAAGAAATATATTGATTAGCCATTCCCTTTTTTCACCCTTTTTGGTGAGATTTGAAGAGAAAGAGCTTCCCTTTCCTTTCTCCTCCTTTCTCACCATTCAAAGGGGTCTGAAAGTCTTGGCCTAAGACTTCAGGATTTGCTCCCACCTAAGTCTTATAGAGATTAGTCCGAGATGCACGCGAGCTATTCCAGGACACCTTGAATTACCAAAAACATCATTGAATTGGTTTTTTTTTTTCCCCAGGTAACTCCACAGGATCTAGAAGATACGTATCAGCCGCCATTCAAGAGTTGTGTGGAGGAAGGTCATGTCACTAGTGTCATGTGTTCCTACAGGCAACAACAGGGTAAATGATATCCCCACTTGTGCTGACCCGAATCTGCTCAAAGGGATAATCAGGGATCAATGGATTCTAGATGGGTTTGTTCCTTGGCTCCAAAACTTGTCAAACTTTTATGAGAACTGCTACAGGTACAGACAAACTTGCACATCAGCCACGTATAGCAGGGTATTGCACCCGTCTCGAGTTCAACAAAGATGATCGGAGCCACTCATTTTGTTCAAAATGATTAGTTTAGGATCCCTATAAAAAATCAGCTCAACCGGATGTCGGTAAAGGCGTTTACAAAACATCCAATTTTGCTTCAGAATTCATGCTAAATTCTGAAGCAAAATTGGATGTTTTGTAAACGCCCTTACCGACATCCGGTTGAGCTGATTTTTTTATAGGGACCCTAAACTAATCATTTTGAACAAAATGAGCGGCTCCGATCATCTTTGTTGAACTCGAAACGGGCGCAATACCCTGCTGTACGTGACTGCTGTGCAAGTTTGTCTGTACTGTTATTCTTTCCGAACTTTTATATGCCTGTATACTTTTGTTTCTGTGGATTTGAAATTGAAAGTAGGAAATGCATATCTTTTGATGCAGGTATATTGTTTCTGATTGTGACTCTATTGAGGTCTACTATGATTACATACATTATACTGTTACACCAGAGGATACAGTAGCCCTTGCCCTAAAAGCAGGTACTGTAAATGAGTGTTCGTCGTGGCTATGGTTAAGACCAAGTCTCGTTCTGCTAAAAGTATCAAAATAAAGCTTTCGAGTTATTGGTCTTTTTAACCTTGTTTTAGTTGATATATACCATAGGCACAACTGACATACTAAACACCTATGCAGGTTTAAACAGGAATTGTGGAAAGTATCTAGGGAAGTACACAGAAAATGCCAAAAAAAAAATACACAGAAAATGCAGTTAAATTGAACAAAGTGGAAGAGTCCACTGTAGACCAAGCCTTGATATGCAACTACATAGTGCTACAGAGGCTTGGTTTCTTTGATGGTGACCCCACCACCCTCCCATTCGGGGAAACTCGGTCGTCCGATATATGCACCGAGGATCATCAGAAGTTGGCAGTTGAAGCCGCGAAGCAGGGGATAGTTTTGCTAGACAATAGAGGAGCTCTACCTTTATCCACAAACACCACCAAGACATTAGCCATCGTAATTTTCACTTTCTAGTTGGACCCAAAAAGCAATTCAAAAATTCCTTTTCTAGTACAGTACACATATAGAATAAATTAGCAAAAACATTTTACTAAAAAAAAAAAAGCCGGTTTTTCTTTTGGTCCAATATTAATTCACGTGAAAATTGCTTGAATATACTCTCTTACTTTGAGAATGGTGGATTCTATGTTGAGCACGTACTCAATGTAAATTAATTACCACCCACATAACCCAACATATTTGTATATAGCCTTTGATCTGGCATCACCGATTGACAATGTCAAAGTTAAATGAGTAACCAATTAATTTATACTAGCCTCTCAAGTCAAAGGAAAAAATAAGTAAGTTGTAGTAGAAGTACCTTTTCTAAACTGAGTGTTCATTCCATAGGTGTTCTTAAATTGATCCTTTCAATGTATGTACTTGCTACGTACATATCATCCACTTGTTTATCTAAGGTCACTACCTCAATAACGGAGTAAATCATTCTATTGTATAGCAACATAATAACAAGTGTAGGGCCATAATAGGTGTAATGCCCAATTAACTGTTAAATTTCTTGGAGGGTTCCAACCTAAAACCAATTGGCTATAGGTGGAGTAGCCTCTAGAATTTATTAACCAAGCTTGGGTGGCTTAGATGAGTGATGTGGGACAAGTCTAACACTCCCCCTCACGTGCAGCCCGAATGCACGTGGAGGTGACTGACCAGGAGCTGACTGACTGACCCGGGCGACAGAGATTACAGAGACTTTCCCACGAGAGGTGAGGCCACCCAAGACCTAGCTCTGATACCATGTTAAATTTCTTGGAGGGTTCCAACCTAAAACCAATTGGCTATAGGTGGAGTAGCCTCTAGAATTTATTAACCAAGCTTGGGTGGCTTAGATGAGTGATGTGGGACAAGTCTAACATTAACACCCATAGGCTAGAACATTATTGGGTCTACAAGGCACCGAATTAAAAAAACATAACTCCTAGCCTCAGATTCATTAACCATTAGCATGTTAATTTTCTACAATGTTACCCAAGGGACTTTATGTTCACATCTTATGTGACACTAAATAATTAAAACATTACCCAGAATATATAATGATAAACGTACAAGAATGCTAAATAAAATCTCAAACAATTTATTAAGAAAAACAATTAATTGGTTTTTGAAGAATAATTCTAACAATTATGTCAGCTGGTCCAATTGATGTGTCATTTGCAAGAAATAATAGCAAAAGATTGGGGCAATTTTTTGGGTTGGGTACCCCGGTCAAGCTGGAGGGGACGCCATTGCTCAAGTCATATTTGGGGACTATAATCCATGTTCTCTCTCTCTCTCTTTCTCTCTCTCTCTCTCACATACACACACACACACACACAAACAGGCACACAAAAGACCACAAAGTGAGTCAGAGAATGCTGTACAACGATGCATTTTGTGATTCATTCCGTGTCTCTAGAATTATTATATAATAATGTTCATAGTATAATGCATTGTTTTCCAAGTGGAAGATCCCCTTTTACTTAATTGGTACCCACAGGAGTACGCCGATCAGGTGCCGATGACTGACATGAACATGAGACTGAGCTAATTCTACTCTCAACTTTCCAGGAAGAACATACTGATTCTACAATCGCAAATCGATATATGAATTTGGCCATGGTCTCAGTTACGTACTCAACTTTCTCCAAATTCTTAACATCTGCTCCTCCGTCGTCCACTATAGTAATAAAACCTTTGTCAAGAAACCACCAAAACAACACTCTTTTCCCAGACTCCACTGCCTTCAACCAAAAGGTCAATCCAAAGACGTACGGTTCCTCGATAAACTGCCTAAATCTACAATTCGAAATTGGTGTTGCGGTGAAGAGTGGTGGTCCAATGGATGGGATGTTAGTTTTTTCCTATTAGTGTGGCCCACTAGCCTTCACGTTTTGTGCATATGGGACTCTACTATCAGATAAGCCAATGAAGTGATATGGCTCATTACGATAACTAATTAGAATTATAGATGAAGAAAAACTCTTGATAATAAACAGACCTTGATGGATTAGGTGTCTTTTAATAATTATCTCTAAGGCCCTCTTCTCCCCCTATGAATTAAGGTGTTTCAGGGTTTTGTTCTCTCTAATCACGATGGCCAACAAAGGTACGCTATTTATTATTCTTAAAATGTGTTGAATTCAATATCCTGTTATATCTGTTTTCTGCAGAATATGAAGCAACCTATCAAAAGGTATGCTATTTATTGTTCTTGAAATGTGTTGAATTCAATATCCTGTTATATCTGTTTTCTGCAGAATATGAAGCAACCTATCAAAAAAAGGAACTTAATAAGAAGTAACATAATGAAAAAAGGAACTTGATATGCAGTGGTAGTGTAGTACATATATATCTTGTCTAGAGGGGGATTAACCTGTAGGCCAGGGTTTCCCTATTGCAGCCTAGACTTGATGTTGTACACATGCTTTGGCGTCAATAAAAGCGCTCTAGATTATTTTGTTTCAATCTCTTTAAACTTTGGTATGGTTTTAAAACAGCTTCTGTCATCTCTTTAATTAGCAGCACCTCCGACTCTTAGAAGCGACACGAGCAGAAGGATGCTCTGAAATATATGTCTTCTTAAGGTTCATGGTTGTGAACCATTTTTTATGGTTAGTACCCAAAATCATCAATCAACCTTTTTACCGAGACATTCAAATGGACAATTGGTATGCCTAGAACCTGTTTCCCCTTTCCGGGCATTTTCACCAGATGCCTCGTCAATAGTTTTTCGCCTAATCCGTTAAACACCTCCTCTGTCACAGCCCAGGATTACATCTCTGTCCTTCCTAGACTGTTAACAACATATCCCAAGGACAAGGCAAACTCCCCCACATGTTGCATAAGTTAATCTTCTCGATCTAGAAAACTAGTTGTCAATGATATACAGATCCCTTTCCAGTTGAGTACTAGTTGACAATGATATACAGATCAGCATTGGCTAGTTCTCCAAATTCTGCATTACCTTAGTCCATATCCAAACCACCAAGAGAAGAAGAGAGTCTAAACTAAACACCTACATGCGAGTAAAATATTGTAAGGCATTAAGCTGACATATCGCAACAAAGGGGAGTCAGATGATTGCTTTTTATGTATTTCTATCAGTGACAATAAAAAAAAAATACCAGGAAGGAAATATGAAAATCAATACGAGGGTGACACATGTAGGTCGTGCTGAATTCTAAAACCATGTCTGAAATTGAAAGAGGCGAGGCCATTAAATCTTATTTTTCCCATCCGCTGAATGCTAAGAAGCGAATGTGATGAGAAACTAGCTTAATTACTTTTAAAGTTACTAATACTCCATACCTTCTTGAAAAGGGTAGTTCATGCATATCAATATTTGATGCTTTTAACAATGTCCTGAAACAATCCTACAATTCAGATCAGAATGACCTTCAACCAAAGGAGGAAACCCAAAGGTTACCTACCGAAATGGTATTATCCTTCCTAAAACAGGAATGCTACGCTTACAACATTCCATTACAACATGTATACAACATGCTGATGTGGCATTGGTCCCCATCAACTTAACCCCAGCCAAAAAAAAAAAAATCAAAATCTAAAAATCAAAAACTAGTTCACTTTCCCCAAATCATCATACTCATTAGAGAGAGACAGTGACGACCACCCACCACCACCACTGCCTTCCCACCTCCGGCGATAGACTCCCGGGCCTCCCCAAATCATCATACTCATCAGAGAGAGACAGCGACGACCACCCACCACCACCACTGCCTTCCGACCTCCGGCGAGAGACTCCCGGGCCTCCGGCGAACACCACTGACGGCACAAAAAAATTAGAGAAGCAACTGAAAGTACATTCAAACTATTTACCAAAAGAAAAAGTTCATTTGTATCTTTATCTGTTGAAAAGACATGTTCAATCGGTTAATTGATCACATGGGTTTCGATTCTTAGGAAGCAGAGTCGACGATGGCGTTTGTCCTTAAACCTTCTTGTCGATCTGAATAGGCACAAGAGATGAATCCGTGGTTTCGCAGATCCAACCCGGTGTGCCTAAAAGTGGGACTCTGTTTCCACACGATCAATTACACTAGAATACAATTATTATGGCAGAAAACAAGATTATTGGGGACTAACAACACAATTTACCACCAATTTTTCATTTGGGTATTGTTTAATCTCTACTCAAACGATGATCTCTAATATGATTTCTCTCAAACTCCTCCTTCCGTGGCTCGAAGCTTGCCGTCGGTGGTGGTTGAGGAGGCCCAGGAGTCTCTCGCCGGAGGTGGTGATTGCCAGAGGTGGTGATGGGGTGGCCGTCCCTCTCTCTGTTGTGTATCGATGATTTCGGTAGATTTTGATTTTTTTTCGCTGGGGTTAAATTTGTGGGGACCGGTGCCACGTCAGCATGTTATATATATGTTGTAAATGAAATGTTGTAAGCATAGCATTTCTCGTCTTGAAGATCGATGTGTCAATAGCCAATTTCTTTCAAGTTTTCAACAATCTCCTTTAGCAACTTGAGTTAAAAGATGGAAACAGAAAACATGACAATTAATTTATTAGTGGCTAACGTAGTTAACTGGTTGAAGCAGACAAATTAATGTCCCTACCCTACTACTACATTTACCCAAAGCAAAGCTCGAAGTTCGGAGAAAAAAAATTAAACAGAACACTATAGCATATTAACACAATAACAACAGTACTCGGAATATAATTAGACACAGAGATTGTGGAACTACTGAGCGCTTTATACAACCATTAAACAGACAATCAGAAGCAACGCAGTTAGATTCTCTGATGAGAATGTAAATAATAAATTAAATTGCCCCTCTCTCTCTCTCTAACGGTTTAAACTTCTAGATGACTTGGTGGTTAATAATCTAGTATGGTATCAGAGCAGGCAATAGATTCGCCTACCTAATGATTAAAATTTACACGTGTTTAGCCCGTTTATGGAAGAGAGTTTGACTACACGTGAGGGGGCGTGTTGAGAATATAAATAATAAATTAAATTGCCCCACTCTATAATAGCTTAAGCTTTTAGATGACTTGATGGTTAATAAGTTGTTGCAGTTAAAAAGCTCGTAGTTGGATTTTGGATTGGATCGATTGGTCCACCTTTAGGTGTGCACTTGTCGTCCCGTCCTTTCTGCCGGCGATGCGGTCCTGGCCTTAATGGCTGGGTCATGCCTCCGTCGCTGTTACTTTAAAGAAATTAGACTGCTCAAAGTAAGCATACGATTAACAGGGAAAGTCAAGGGTTGCATGTGCAGGGGAGTGTTCGAGTTTGTCCCATATCAGTTAATTATCTCTGTTCAAGCATCCAATTTCAAATCAATTAGCAAAGAGTGAAGAGGCCGTTCAGACTCACATATTAGTTTTGGAGGAGATAATTAACCGATGTTGGACAATTTCCAACATTCCCCCTCACGTGCGACCCCTGACTCGCACGTGGAGAGGTTAACAATGGATCTGGAACACACGAATCACAACGAAATAAAGTGCAAAATGTCACAAACAAAAAGGAAAAACCTCCGAAAATCTAGCTCCAAACCAATTGGCAAAGAGTGGAGAAGCCGTCCAGACTCATATACTAGTTTTGAAGGAGATTGTTAAATTTCTTGGAGGGTTCCAATCTAAAATCAATTGGCAATAGGTGAAGTAACATCTAGAATATATTAACCAAGTTTGGGTGATTTAGATGAGCGATGTGGAATTAAGTTTAACACTCTCTCTCACATACAGCCCGGATGCACATGGAGGTACGAATTGAGGAAATTAGGAGATTTGACCACAGTCAGGACCTCCCCTTTTCTAATCGAATTTCGATGATTCGAGCCGCTCAAAGTATGCAGAATGTGATTTTTAAGGGTACTTGTGAGAAGTCAAAAAAAAAAAACTGGGAAATGCTTGATTTGAGCAGTTTTTTTTGAACCGTTCAATAAAAAACTGTTCGAATGAAGCTTTTTCCAGTCATTTTTTTTGCTGATTTATCGTGGACACCCATAAAATCACGTTCTGATCACTTTGAACAACTCGACTCATTGAAATTCGATTGAAAAAAGGGAGAAATGGGGAGGTCTAGACCCAAGCTTTTTTTATGAATCCCTAACTGGATCTTGACTGTTTGATGGAGTATGTGTTCAAGAAAATCGTCCGAACCGTAATACCCGTCCGATCCATTCCAAACCGTCCTATTTGGTCCGGTTCTGTGGTCAGGTTATCGTTCCAAAAAAAATAAGAACCGTTAATTTTGGTTCGGTTACTGGTTCTCAATTAAAGAACCATGGTTAGAACCGGACTGGACCGTTTAAAACTAATATATATATATATATAATTATATAAAAATAAATATATGTGTGTAATTTGGTAGGTTAATCTCTTTCTTGCTAAACTTAATTTATTTAGAGATGAAATCTCGTTTGTTAGGAAATTTTTTATTTTCTTCTTTTTCTGTTCTAATTGATTACCTCCTATTCTTTCAATTCTTTGCAACCTTATTTAACGGATTAGTCTTTATAATTTCAATCTTACGTCTTTCATTCTCACACACCGGAGATAGATTTGGATGTTAATTGAATAGAATCGGAACCGGAACCGAACCAAAATCTGACCGATTTTGCGGTTTGGTTCTGATTAGGTTCCACTCATATATTGGTTAGGTTCTGGTTCCCAATTTCCTAGAATCGTTTCAAATGGTCCGGTTACTGATTTTCTAGAGAACCGGACTAATTCGGACCGTGTACACCCCTATCTTTTGGGATGGAGGGAGTAATGAACTACCCTTCCCTCTATTTTTTCCTTTTCTTTCTTTTTTGTCCTCTTTTCCTGAAAACTTTCAAACACAACGTAAAGGAAACACTGCGCTAGGGCTTCATGAACAGATGAATTGTTTTGGCGGGGATTCGTATTCCTAATTTGTTGTAGGGTCAATTGTGAGAATAAGTTCACCCAAGGTTTTCCTCCCCGTGATTGGTGAAGGTTTTGTAGGGTCTACGGAAGAATACATTTTTTTTTTTTTTGGGTAATAATAAGTTATTTTGTCGTGGACCCATGTAATTTTTGCTAATTACACCTCTTGAAGGTGAACAAAATTATCATTATTTTCCCCCAATTGATCGATTGTTTGTTCGTTCCAGGTATCTGTTTTCTAAAACTTGTGTATAATATATTTGAATGGATATTGTTGGAGTTTGTCCCACATCGGTTAATTATCTCCTCCAAAACTAGTATATGAGCCTGTGGGGGCCTTTTTACTTTTTACCAATTAGTTTGGAGTTGGATACTCTAGCATAGTATCAGAGCTAGATCTTAGGTGTCCTCACCTCACGTGGTCAAGTTTCTGTCGCCTTTTGAGTCAAATCTCTTAATTTTCTCAATTCGTACCTCTACGTGCATGGAATCGCCTGAGTCAAATCTCCTTAATTTCTTCAATTCGTACATTTACATGCATCCGGGATGCACGTGAGCGGGAGTGTTAGACTTAATTCAACATCGCTCATTCCAGGCTACAAGTGAGGGGGAATGTTAGACGTAATACCACATCGCTCATTTAAGCCACCCAAATTTAATTAATATATTTTAGAAGCTACTCTATCTATTGTCAATTGATTTTAGGTTAGAACCCTCCAAGAGTGTCATTTGAGTCATCCGTTCAACGATCCAATAGTTTATTTCGGGTTGGATGCAACCCGGTATCAAAATGAGTTCTAAATCATTGAATCACCAAACATATGACTTGAATAGTGTATAGCCATCTCATCCCCCAGTTCACGATATTGGTACCCAATACCCGTAACCGCTCCACCGTACGCGTTCATCATGCATACCCTTTTATGGGTCTCTCTTGGCCAAATTATTTTATTAGTACTAACCTTTTTTTTTATCAGTTATTTTTAATAGGGCAAATTTTCGTAATAGTCCATCTAGTTTTACGGTTGTCTCAATTTCGTCAATTTAGTTTCAATTGCAACCAAATAAACCCTGTAATTTGTTTTATGTTCCAAATTGGTAAAATCGTTAACACCGTTAATAAAACTAACGGAAAAATTGGTTTTAGTTTCAGAGCTCTCTTAGAGAGCCCATTGAAAGACATTGTAGCCAAAAATCCATTATGACTATTTAAGATTAAATGGTCAAAAAAATAAGATCTTGACACCGGTATAAACAGATTGAAAATTGAAACATATAAATTTTTAACTATATTTTTTTAATAAATAAACGGTGTAAAAATTTATTATGACCATTTAAGATAAAATAATTAAAAAAATAAGATTTTGCACCGATTCAAATGGATTGAAAATTGGAAGGAGGATAATTTAAGATAAAATGCAAGCGCTTGTCAATTTTTATGGAAGGAGGATGATTTTTGCCAATTTTCTCCGGAGGCGCTCCTCTTTGTCTCCATTAGGGAAAAATTACTAAATTATCCTCCTCTCCATGCACGACCAGCCCAAAACGGCATCATTTTGGACTGTTTATATATTAAAAAGTATGATTAAAAAAATAAGTGAGCAGATGCAAAAGTCTTATTTTTTTATCATTTTATCCTAGAAGATCATAATGAATTTTTTGCTCAAAGCCTTTCAACGAGCACCTTAAGGCTGCTTATATAGTTTCAGGACTCTCTTAGCGTGTTTATTGAAAAGCTCTAGAGCCAAAAATCTATTATGATCATTTAAGATAAAATAATTAAAAAATTAAGATATTGACACAAGTTCAAACGGATTGAAAATTAGAATACTTATTTTTTTACACCGTTTATATATTAAAAAATATAGTTAAAAAATTAAACCCTTGTTCGATTGTGGGTTTGAAAAAAAATTTCAAACTCAAATCCACTAATTACCTATATTTTCAATCATTACTTTCATTTCTTTCTCCACTCATTACCCCTATATTCAATAATTAGTCTCATTCCTCCCTCTATCTCTATCTCTCCCTACTCATTACCCCTATCCTCAATTATTACCTTATTTTCTCCCCTCACTCATCACCCAAAAACCAAACACACAACTGGACAAGGCCTAAGTGTTCAAATTTTCAATTTGTTTGAAGTGGTGCTAAGATCTTATTTTTTTGATCATTTTATCTTAAATGGTCATAATGAATTTTTGACTCTTAGGCATTTTAATTGGCACCCTAAGGGAGTCCTGAAACTAAAATCAATTTTTTCCTTTAATTTCATTAACGGTGTTAGCGATTTTACCAATTTGAAACATAAAAAAAAACTACAGAATTTATTCAAATGCAATTGAAACTAGAGAAACGAAATTAAGACAACCGTAAAATTAGAGGGACGATTACGAAAATTTATCCTTTTTTTCCCGGTTCCGGTTTCTAAAAAAACTGAACTTGTAGAAAAAGAAGGTAATTTCAAGCTTAAAAATCATGTGTTTACGTAAATAATTCTCCTATCAATATGAATCTTGTTTGATATATGTATATTTTAAACTGTGCAAAAAAAAATTAAAAAAAATTTCATTTTCATTATATTTGAATTTGAAATTACCATTTTTTTTCTTAAATTTTTTTTTTAAAGGAAAGCGGAACACCCCAAATTCCAAAAGCCCTTTTGCGTGCTCTCTGGGTTGCCGCTGCATTGCTGCCGTGCCCATCTCATCTCCAGTTGACGGAAATAGAGGCGGAGGAAGCAAACAAATCATGGCCCTGGAAGACCACTCAGATTCTCCGACTTCTCCCTCTCAAACCCACCAGGTATGCGCGCGCTCTCTCTCTCTCTCTCTCTCTCTCGCTCAGATCTCTCTGTTCGATCTGTCAAACAGAGAGATCAAATAGACTGAAAGATAATGAAAACAAAATTAAAAAAAACAGAAAGGTTATTTTATTTAATCAAACTTCCTGGTATTTTTGCAGCTGTGAGCCTGTGAGTAGTTTTATTTTCTTCTCTTTTTTTGCAAATCAATCGACCTAAAGATCCCTTTTTGTCTGGTTTCCTATCAAACTTCCGGACCCGGGGCTCTGCTGCGCCAGCGGCACAGGAGCCCCTACCCACATTGCCAAAACGTTGCCGTTTTTTGTTAAATAAAAAATCCCAACAACCAATTTGAAATTCTATGGAATAGTTTCAATCTTATAGAACAAAAACGTAATTATGAGAGACTTATAGACAAAATTTGATTATGTCACTTTAGAATAAAAGAAACAGAATAGTAAGATCTTCACACCCATTCAAACAGATTAAAAATTGGACCACTTAATTTTTTAACTATATTTTTTAATATATAAACGGTCTCAAAAAATTAATGCTCAAATTTTCACTTCGTTTGAATCAGTGCAAAAATCTTGTTATTCTTATCATATTATTCTAAAGGGTCATAATTTATTTTTATCTTTAGGGCTCTCATATTGAGTATATATTCTTTATTTAGGACCATATGGAGATGAAAAATTGTTTACAATGCAATTTCCAAGAAGGCAAAGCAAGGGTGTCATATGCTTTGCTGTGCCTTAGTATTTGACGCCAAATTGTTTACGTATTCCTAAGATTGAGTCCTTGGATTAAGCAACAAGCGCGTCCGGATCTTCTCTATCTACTCGTCACTTTGCAGGGCCCTGCTGCAAAAGTCAATTGAGAATTGAAGGGCAATTGTTAGTTGTGCTCGTGTTGGAGTTGAAAAAAATATGAAATTGTTAGCCGTGTGTTAGAGCTGAAACCATGAGTTTTACTATTAGATTTCTGAGAGGAGTGAAGATTGTAGTTTTCATTGGGTAAGCAGTATAGTAGTAGCTAGTCTTGCACAAGAAAATATGTCCTTCACACTGTCTGCTCGGTAGTAGATATCTAACGTTTCACGGCAATCGAGGTGTTCATAAGTTTTTATTTTACATGTCAAAAAAAATAAACTTAATTGTCAAAATATTGGGAAACAAAAAAAAAAGAAGTACCAGAAATCAATATTTCTGTTGAGAACTTAAAGTACTGAATTCGGGATAAGCAGACAGTAGAAGTCTTAAAATCTGTAAAACAAACACTTTTTGAATGACTCATATGCAACATCTGTTTTTTTAAAGTAGTTTTTACCTCTCCATCATCTCATGAACTCTCTCTCTCTCTCTCTCTCTCTCTCTCTCTCTCTCTCTCTCTCTCTCTGTCTGTTCTTTTAAAGTACTTTTTACCTCTCCATCATCGCATGAATTCTCTCTCTCTCTCCCTCCCTCTACACACAAATGCCTATTCGTTGCACCATATTATCTCTCCCTTGGCCATAGTTGTCAAATCGAGAATCGAAATGGTCATTTTTTGAATCATGAATCTAATTGAATCGTGAATTGCTCTGATTCGGTCATGACTTTTATAATGCATAGAAACCTATGCTTATTGATTAGGGTAACAATAATATATACCACAAATGAAAGATTTAGACCTAAATCAATAAATACTTTCTTCTAAATGATGATTTGATAATAACGTGGAATGTTAGGTAAGTTGCTTCTATTGCAACTACCAAGAGATGATGATTCGTAAAGCCTACTTATGGTTCTTTTTGTACGAAAGAGTTATAAGTACAAAACAAACCCTTAGAAGGTCTATAGGGTTGTTATATTCCATTTATCTTCCTCATTTCCGATTCACTCTCGTAATAAATCTCTTTTTCTTATTATCTATTCATATAACATAGACAAAAGATGACATATTACAATAGTAAACCTTAAAAAAATATTTGAACCCTTTTCAAACAACAAAAGAAGCAAAGCAAGAGTAAAAAATAAATTTCGGAAATTTTTAGTGAATAGAACGATTCACTGATTCACTTACGATTCTCAGCTATTTCCGATTCGGCTGCTTATTCGTATCGATTACCCACTGAATCGTATCGATTACCCACTGAATCGTATCGATTACCCACTGAATCGTATCGATTACCCACTGAATCGTATCGAATCGTACGATACGAATCGTAAATCACCGATTCACTTACGATTCTCAGCTACTTCTGATTCGGCAGTCTATTCGTATCGATTACCCACCGAATCGTATTGAATCGTACGATATGAAAATCATGAATCGTACAATTCTGACAACTATGCCCTTGGCTACATTCTTCGCTCTTCGTCTTCCTCCAAAAGATTCTTCTTCTGCTTGTTTCAGTTCTAGCATTTTTTCGTTCAAAAAAAAAAAAAAAAAGATCTAGCCTTTCCTCACACTTTTGAAGGTACTGTTATTTTGAATTTTGTCTGTTGGAGTTGTTTGTTACCAACTGATCGATGAGGAGGTGAAAAAAAGGGGTAAAAGCTATATACCGAATGACGATCGACCTGATGCAGTCGGTTTACAACAAGGAGTTGGTCGACATTGGGTGGGAAAACTCTCAACCCGATATAGTCGGCCCGGGTGACGGGCCAAGGACAAACCCGACCCGTGCTCACCCCTACTTCGGGTGGGGGTTTGGTAAGAAGACCACTAGCTCCCCATTCAAGTTTGATGAGATGCTTTGGGTAACTTTCTTGAAAAATACACTGTTAATGGGTTGGTGGTTTAACTTCGGGTGGGGGTTTGGTAAGAAGACCACTAGCTCCCCATTCAAGTTTGATGAGATGCTTTGGGTACTTTTCTTGAAAAATAACACTGTTAATGGGTTGGTGGTTTAACTTCACACTTATCTCTGATGAACTCTATAGATGGGATTTTGTGGAAGGGAAACCACTTTGTTTGTCAGAGTAATCCAGGAATTGGGTGAACCATGTAAAAGTCAAGGAAATTGTTAATTTGCATCGAAGGGGTTTGTCAGATGAACTTCCTTCGATGCCTAAGACTGCTACTGAGGTTCAAAAGAAAGAGGATGGAATTGAGAGTGAGATTAGTGTCTGAAAAGTAGCGTACCCTACTTCCAAGTGCATTGCATGCTCAAAGCAAACTGTTAAAAGAGTGCTACCTCATGCAGTCTATACAATGTGTGATGATAATCTACTGTAGAAGTAGCGAATGCATAGACTACATGCAGTCTGTACAATGAGAGATGATAAGTAAATTTTGTATCTAGAGTTCTAGCTCTAAAAAGAATGCTAGACTAATGTAACATTGTAATGTATCAGTTAATCATAACTATATCCAATCAAAGTATAGCAAGTGTACATAATTACAATGAACCTTTCATCCTCTTAACCCTTTTTCTTTAGCAAAACATTAGTGTGCCCTTTTGAGTTTTCTTTTATGATTTTCTAAACCAAACGAAACTGGGCCTTGTTTCCTAATCAATTGGGGTCAGCTACATAAATCCTATTTTTGTATTGAGCTCTGTCTAGTGCTACCTGTTCATTTAGATTTAGAAAGTCCAAATCCTTCTATATCGTTGCATTAGAAGTCAATTTCTTTTATAATTTTCTGGTGAAGAAATTTTTAGATTTATCTTTTTACAGTTAGTTTACAAGTAACCGATGTCTACAAAGTGTCGAATACCTAGTTATTTCTTTGTTACGGACACCTAGTAAGTCTCAATTAGTTGCACAAAGAATGTTGGGCACCTTTTTCGGCACATGTCGTGAGGTCCTTGTGGTGATTAGAGATTATGGAGAAATTTATGCCCAAAGTGGTATTATTAATTACTAACGTAGTGTGCTTTTGTTGAATCTGTTAGGGAAATGGTATTGAACGCAATGATCGTCTTACTGAAGTGCCACATGACATCCTCTCATTTATTCTCTCATTTGTGAGCTTTAGAGATGCTATCAAGTTAAGGATATTATCTAGGAGATGGAAATCTATCTGTCCATTTATGTTAACAAATCTTGACTTCAATCCTCATTCCGTGCTTGGAATCGACAAGAGGAGATGTTACTCAAATAGAATCTCATTCGAGGATTTGTGTAAGTTTGTGAGAGGAGTGGATCAACTTATTGAGCTGTACAAACATGAAAAGGTAGACTCCCTCCGAGTTTGTTTTTGTCTTGGAAATGACTATGCTTGTTCTATCGATCAGTGGATCCGTTTTGCAATCAGCCTGAAGACTGAAAAGCTTGTTTTAAACTTTTTTGCCCAATGTCACAACCATTTGGACCTCAAATTCATTTCTAAGAAATTCTATGATTTTCCTTGCGAGCTTCTTCCTCAAGGTAAAGCGTCTCCATTAAAGCATTTGTGCCTAAAATCATGCAACCTACGACCAACCCCTCATCTTGCAGACAAGTTTGTCTCCCTAAAAACCCTTTATTTAAAACATGTGTCCGTGGATCAAAGCATGGCCACGAGTATTCTTTCTGGTTGTTTGAACCTTGAATGGTTGAAATTGAAGAACAGTATCCTTCCTGAGGCTTTCCGCATTCATGTTCTCTCCCTCCACTTGAAGACGTTGATCTTGGATGATTGCTATTGCTTACAGAAGATTGAGATATACTCTGCTAGTCTCACCACATTTGAGTATAGTGGTCAATCAAAAAGATTATCTTTTCTTCATGTTCCCCTGCTGGAAAAAGTGCATATCAATTTCTTGGTTGGTTACAAGAATCATACACGATATATGTTCAATGCGCTTGCAAAAGATCTTCCTCAACTTCAAATATTATCAGTAGTTTTGACAAAAAATGAGGTACGAAAAAACCTTTAATGAATTCTTGCTCTTTATTGTTAAATGTATCATTTAGTTAAAATGGTATATTTCCTGGGCTTATTGCTTTTCTTCTTTTGTCTTTAGCTTCCAGTGCCTAGAAGAATAACTACATTCAGTTATCTCAAACAATTGGAGTTATTTGTTTTGGCATCACCAGACTTTAACCTTCTTTCTCTTACTTCACTTATCAATGCTGCTCCCCTTCTGCAGAAATTCAATTTGTCGGTGAGTTATGAAATCTTACCCATGAGAATTCTAAAAATATGTTTTTCGTCAGGGGATGTTGAAATGGATGTGAATCATGCATATTTTGTTTTGATCTTTTATCGCACTTTCATGGAAGCAACACCTTACTTGCAACAAACACGGGCCTTAGTATTCCTGTGTTGCCTACGGTGTTCAATTTATTTTTCTTCATGTGTTCTTTTTTTGAAGGTTGGGGTTGATTACATTTATTGTGTGTGTTGCTAAATGGTTTCATTTCATGATAGGTAAATTTGTTTTAATTCATTTGTTGAGCTGCCCTTTTATTGAATTTATATGTTTATTGAGCTATCCTTTTGTTGAATTTAGTTGTTTATTAAGGGTTACATAATCTCCACATCAGTTGTTCACTAGGCAGAAGTATAGATGGTTAGAATCAGTAGCATGCATCTTTTTTTTTTTGATCCGCAGTAGCATGCTTCTTTATTTCTTGCTTTTTATCAGCAACCAAATGAATTTTAGTGGTTTAGAGTTGTTCGCTGATGTACGAAAGGGGACAATGAGTCCCAATGATCAAAAGAAAGGGAAGTTACAAAAGGGCATTACACGTTGCAGTCACACTGTGATTCCAATTTGAACTCTTCAACAACAAAGAAAGGCCAGAAGCCCAATAAAAAGTGATATCACAAATATTTTTTCGAAAATCCTCGTTTTTTGTATTTTGAAAAGCTCTCATTCTCTGTTCTAAGTTAATAAGTAAAACAATTCACAAATTACAGCTCTCCCAAGTAATCAATCCTTACTATTAATGTCAAATCCCTCGAAGTCAATCGCCAATATCTGAGCAAATACAAGAGATATTACACCATCCAAGTCTACTGGTCGAATAACCCACCATAATGTGAAGCAAAAGGACATGCATGACTAAATAATCAATTATCTCCTTCTCGATCCTACACATAATCAAGGTTCTAAAAGTCGCTAGGCGCTAGTCAAGCGGCCGGGCAACGCCTAGCGATTTATCGGTGCCCATACATTAGGTTGATTTTCCATTTTTTTAAAATGTTCTCACAATTGGAGGTGAGACGTCAGGTAGTGATTTGGTTTTGGCCTTTGGGGTTTTGAATTTTCAATTATGAACTGTGTTTGGGTTTAGTGGAAATTATTTTATATCATAGGAAAATTATACCAATACTATATTACCATGACAGTAAAGCCCTTAAAATCTGAAAATCACATCGCCTAGCTGATTACTTTTCCACCTAATCCCGCCTAGCAGATTAATTGTCGAGTAATCCCGCCTAGCAGCCGATTAATCATCCCGTCGCCTAGACCCCTAGGCAAGGCGGCAATGTACCGCTTAGCCGCCTAGGCCGCCTTTTAGAACACTGCACATAATACATGAGTTGGGCGTAAAATTCAATTTATCTCCTCATCTGAATAAGTATGTTGAGTCTAAAGCTAAGTTTAAAGTACCACAAACTTCAAGAGGAAGAATTGCATTCCATATCGGAAGCTAAGTTTAAAGTACCACAAACTTCAAGAGGAAGAAGTGCATTCCAAATCTGATGAGGGACAAAATGGGTACGGTTGGATCATGAATAACCTTATCAAAAAAGCCTTTACTAGTGCTGCCATAACTAACTGCATCAACATAGGATCCTCGAGAATATACATCAATGAAACAGGCTTATGGCCTCACAGTCATTAAGTTTACTCATAATTAAAATCTATGTAGCACGGATACGGATATAGATACAGATACAGACACCGACACATGACACGAGATTCCTTAAAAAAATGAAGACACAGACATGGCAAAAAAATATTTATTATATTCTAGTGGAAATATAGTAAGATGTATGTGCATGAAGCTTCATTATATATAAACACTTCCTCCGTTCGCATTTGTTAGTCCATTTTTAAAATCTATGCCATTTGTAATCGTTTATATCTTTCAATATGGATCTCCAAAAATATGTAATATGGATTTCGTTTGATAGATCTCAATTAGTTATATGATACAAAGTTCGCAAAATCAAGAAAACGATTATAAATTGAAGGGCAAATTTTCATAGTCATCCCTCTAGTTTTACGATTGTCTCAATTTTGTCCCTCTAGTTTCAATTGTCTCAATTTCGTCCCTGTAGTTTGTTTTACGTTCCAAATTGGTGAAATCATTAACACCGTTAATGAAACTAACGGAAAAATATGATTAAAAAATTAAGTGCTTCAATTTTCAATCCGGTTGAACCGGTGCAAAGATCTTATTTTTTAGATCATTTTATTCTAGATGGTCGTAATGAATTTTTGGCTCTAAGGCCTTTCAATGAGCACCCGAAGACTCCTTATTTAGTTTCAGAGCTCTTTTAGAGTGCTTATTAAAAGGCCTTAGAGCCAAAAATCCATTATGACCATTTAAGATAAAATAATAAGAAAAATAAGATTTTCGCACCAGTTCAAACAAATTAAAAATTGAAATACTTAATTTCTTAACTATATTTTTTAATATATAAACGGTGTAAAAAATTAAGCGTTTCAATTTTCAATCCGTTTGAACCGATGCGAAGATCTTATTTTTCTGATCATTTATCTTAAATGGCCATAATGAATTTTTGGCTCGAAGGTCTTTCACTGAACACCCTAAGAGAGTCCTGAAACTAAATAAGGAGTCTTCGGGGTGCTCGTTGAAAGGCATTAGAGCCAAAAAGTCATTACTACCATCTAGGATAAAATGATCTAAAAAATAAGATCTTCGCACCGATTCAATTGGATTGAAAATTGGAGCATTTAATTTTTTAATCATATTTTTCCGTTAGTTTCATTAACGGTGTTAATGATTTTACCAATTTGGAACGTAAAATAAACTACAGGGACGAAATTGAGACAACCGTAAAACTAGAGGGACGACTATGAAAATTTGCCCTAAATTGAAAGATATAAGCAATCAAAAGTGGACTTACAGATGCAGACGGGGTAGTATCATCTATACATCATATTACACTTTTAACCCAAAAATATTTGAAGTAATTCACATTTTCCCCCCAAAAATTGCATCTTTGTAGGCAGTTGGGTTTACTATGTATTTGGAGAATGATATGGCTTGATCATATTTTCCCTACTTTCCATAAGCAAATGGTATGGCAAGTGGTTTTGGGATCTTTGTAGGCTGAAGGTTTACTATGTATTTGGAGAATGGTATGGCATGTGCATATTTTCCCTACTTTCTGCATGTTATTCTTATGGCTGTGCTGTTATTATATGAAGCAATTAGTACATAGCTGAAGCAGTAGGTTATTCAACTAAAGAGAGTTATTATTTCCTGTTTGGTGGCAGTTACATGACTGGAGATCAGCAGATACAGGAAGTGTGGAACAGTACTCTGAACATGCACATCTTCAATTGAAAGAAGTTGAAGTGCATGGATTTTGTGGTACATCGAATCAGATGAAGCTCGCTATTTATTTGCTTAACAATGCTGTGTCACTTGAACGAATGACTCTGACTACACAAAGGAGATTTTACCGTGGCGCTGGAAAGTGGACGAGTACCAGCTTCTATTGGATTGATTGGGAAAAGAAAAAAAAGCATGCCTATGATTTACTCCTCAAACAAAGAGTCAATTCACGTACAAACCTAGTTTTTCTGTGACTCTTGCTTGGGCTACGGAAGTAGCTAAGCATTGATCCACAATCAGCAAAAGAGGTAATTTATGTGTTGTCTGTGCAATTGTTTTTGTTTGCCCCTATTTTATTTATGTAGAACTCAGCAGATGATTACCGGACCTATGTTCTTTACTCCCGAGATGGGTATTTATATTTACATGTTTTATGTTTTAGTGTAATACAATAATGCACTTTCATTTCGTTTTTTTTTTAATTTTATTATCTATGCTGAAAGTATTCAGTATTCATTTGGTTTTGGTAAGTAGTAAAGATTGTGTAAAAGAAGAGGGCCAAACACAAAAGGACCTCTCTCTCTCTCTCTCTCTCTCTCTCTCTCTATACAGTATACACTTCCGTGTGTATCTAGAGATGTATCGCATCTAGAAATTGCTCGAGGGAAGGTTACACTCTTTTCGACTTCGAACTATACAAACTACTAACAGAGTAGATTGAATCAATGCAAACAAATTGAAACAAAAAGCATCCCGATCTTCCTTAGTTGGCTGAGTTACTGAGCAACTTTTGTGCTTCTTTCTTACCAATTACCATCATGCTAGTTCGAAAGTTATGAATAAGGAAATGCAATCATAGTTAAGTCCACTCTGGTGTGCTTCTTTCTTACACAGTTAGGAAATAGTTAAGGCCACTCCGTTGTGGCAATTCACGAATCTTCTTGTGGTTTTCCCTTTTTAAGTAGCACACAATTGCTCTTTGCTTAGAAGTTAGATTTACAGCATCAACCATTCAACGTTAGGCGTGACAAGTTTTTTTTTTTTGTCAACATTGTATACATAACGGAGGTTAGTGGAGGGTGTTAAAGTTAGCATAGGGGGGTCCAAAGGCTATCTATAGCCCTGGCTGGCCCCCAAAGCCCCGCCCCCTGTAGAACTCAAACCCAGGTCACCATGGGGGGAGGGAGATAAGCAATCAACTTCACTAGAAGTGGTTCTCAATCAATAAGCGCCCACATACAATCAACAAACGCCTACGAAGGAGTTTAGGCCTTGCTCGGCGAACCCGTGTCAAAAATAGGAGTTTTCAGAGGGATAACTAACTAAATTTAAAATAAACTCTTGTTTTGTAAATATAGATGAAGTATAATAAAACGATTAGCTGATTGGTGATAATTCTAGGTCTCTCGTCAAAATACTAGGAGTATAAAAGTTCTATTACGAACTCACCTGCTGATACATTTAAATACAATGCAACCTACGAAATGAGTAAGCATAATAAGTCAATTTGACAATTTACTAGAGGAACCGCGCACAAAATTAGGCCCAATACATTGAAGTTTGTTATTTACAAAGCGTAAGAAGATATGTAGTATAATATTGCTCGCATTTTACTCCCTCCGTTCCAAATTTTATTGTCCCTCGTTTTATCCTAACTGGCTAAAAAATTAATTATAACTTTTAATTGATAATACCGATTATATGCAATATGGATCTTATTTGATAGATCTCATTGAGCTCTTTTAAACGGTGTTTTCAAAATCACCTAAAACTTATAGATTGCAAAATATAATCAATTTAAAAGTGGTAGGGACTCCCAAAAGGGACAAAAGAATTGGGAGAGAGGGAGTATGTGTAATTGTAACACTGTCGAAATCCAAAATTGCTATATTTTGGCCTAATAAGCCAAATGGTTTTTTTTTTTTTGTCCTTATTCAAATTTTTTCTCGCATTTATTAGTTTTTCGTCGTTTTTTTTTGGACTATTGCTTCATCATGATAGGAGGAATCCAAAAAGTAAAATATTACGATCGAAACTCAATTTAGAGACAAAAAAATTGACTTATTGACTTATTTGTCTTTATTTTTTTGGTTTCGATCGTAATATTTTTATCTTTTAGATTCTTTTCGTCATGATGAAGTAATAATTCACAAAAAAATCGACAAAAATCTGATAGATGTGATTTTTTTAAAAATAATGACAAAAAAATAAGTCATTTAATTTATTATGCCAAAATAGTAGTGTGAAGTTCTTTATTACTATTAAGTACATGAAAGATGAAAGAGTAGTTTCGCCAAATTTTCGGCTTCGGATCCACTGTCCTCTGTCCGACTCCTTATCCCACTCTTGTAAATGTGCCACGTTATCTACTCCCTTCTCCCATTTAGTCTCCGTTTGTTGTTGCCTATAATGTTTGATGATTTTGTGGGATCCATTTTGGGTCCCAAAAAAACAATTCAAATATCAAGTTATTCTTCAAAAATATTTTTCTATCTGTTATTGTAAAAAAATTAACTCAACTAGTTCAATATTCATTAGGACTTTTTCAGCATCTGTAGGATCGCTACGAATTTAGGAAAAGTCAAAGATTAACGACCAAATACTCAAATTTAAATTATTGATTGATTATTTTTATAGGATCCATTTCGGGTCCCTAAAAAATAATTCAAATCGCTCATTAATTTTAAAATACTTTCCATTGGTTCCACGAAAAAAAATTAGGTCAATTCAATATCAAAGCTTTTTCAAAATTTGTAGTGCTCCTATGGGCTAAAAAAGCCTTAACGAATATCAAATTGAGTTAATCTTTTACAATAATAGATAGAAAAATATTTTTAAAATAACTTCCAGTTTAAATTACTCCCTCCGTTCGGATTTAATAGTCATTTTTTGGAGTTCGTGTCATTTTTCAATCGATTATATCTTTCAATTTATAATGTTTTATGTGATTTCAAAAATATTGTTTTATGGAACTAATCAAGATCTATCAAACAATATATATATATTCAATATGAAATTCATTACAAATTCAAAGATATAACCCATTTTTTAGCCGGTTAGAATAGAATTAGAGACAATTAAATCCGAAAAGAGGGAGTATTTTTTTGAGACCCGAAATGAGTTCCACAAAACCATCAAACATCATGCCAATTTATGGGCACCACCACCAAACGGAGACTAAAGGGGAGAAGGGAGTAGATAACGTGGCACATTTACAAGAGTGGGACATGGAGTTGGACGGTGGATCCGAAGCCCAAATTTTCATACCCATCGAAACTTTCTATGACAATCCAACTTTCTAGGCTCTCTCAATTAATATGGAGGGAGTATATTATAAACCATAGGTAATTGATTTTGGTGCCTCTCCTTTAAATAATCACACTCTAATATTTATCTTTTAAAATGTTAAAAAAAAGCATGACAAGAAATCTAAAAAAATAAATAGTGAAGTGTGGTTACCAAAAAGTGGATTTGCTGTCATTCGATATTAGCATGCAGTTCCAAGAGTACCCAAATGACATAACCAAAACTAAAAAATTATAAAATGTTTGCTCAAAAAAATTTGTTCACAATGGTATAACCAAATTTAACTCATTAACCTATAATCAAATTTTAACATTTGGATGGCCAAAACTAATACAGTAACAATTTTGTCTTTGGATAATCAAATTCAATGGGGATCACACTTTCTCTTTTCTTTCCCCCCTCTCTCTCTCTTCTTCCGTCGCCTATTAATGGACCCACACCATTGCATTTATTTTCATCTCTCTGCTAAAATGAGTTTTTTTTATTATGCACCATTGTTTTCCAGGTGGAAGATCCTCTTTTACTTGGTGCCCACAGGAGTACACCGATCAGGTGCCGATGAATGACATGAGCATGACAGCTAATGCTACTCTAAACTTTCCTGCAGGAAGAACATACCGATTCTACAATCACAAATCGATATATGGATTTGGCCATGGTCTAAGCTACTCAACGTTCTCCAAATTCATGACATCCAAATCCATTATAGTAATAAAACCTTTGTCAAAAAAAAAAAAACTCTGACTCCACTGCCCTTCAACTTAACAGTCAAGCCATCGACGTTTCCTCGATAAACTGCGTAAATCTACGATTTCAAATTGGTTTTGCCATGAAGAATGATGGTCTGGTGGATGGGACCCATGTCGTGCTGCTGTTCTGGAAACTGCCGAGTTCAGAGGGGGTTGTTGGGATGCCGAGCAGTTGGTCGGGTTTGAGAGGGTGGAGGTGAAGAAAGGGAAGACGGAGATGGTGAAGACGGAGTTGGATTACTTGGATGCGTGTAAGAGGCTGAGTGTAGTGGATGGAGAGGGGTAGAAGAAGGTAGTTATTGGGCAGCATACACTTTTGGTTGGGTCTTCTAGTGAAAGGCAAGTGAAGCACCACTTCATTATTAGGTTGGCCCGAAGTGAAGGTGAAGTAGGGGGTGCCTTTCTCGTGTAATAGGTATTTGGGAAAATTTCAAAAAGGTCTCTAAACTATTGTCAAAATGTCTCATAAACCTTCAGACTCCAATAAATATTAATTAATTAAGCCTCTGAACTTGTCAACATTTCATCAATTACACCCCCTTTGCTTGTTTTCATCAATGTAAAAATGGAGGATGGCTATGTGGCCCATAACCCCCCGCGTTGGGAGGGAAAACAGGCACATTATGGTCATTTCCTCTTCTTACCCAGAGGGTATTGTATTTGGAGGGAAATCAACCCCAATTCCTGCCATTTCCCACCCTTTCCTCTCCATTTATATACACTGGACACCCCATCTTCCATCTTCACTCCTTCCTTCAACAGATTGAAACCCTAGAAATCAACCTACAATCTTCCTTCCAGTCTGCAACATGTGGAACGAAGGTGACACCTTCAACTTCGTGGACGACAATACATGCGTTGTTTGTGGGAACTGTAGAGAGATGAAAACCCCTTGGACAATGGTGACCCAAGAACCCATAAGCATATCCTCGCATGCTCTAAACCATAGTTATCTTGAAATCCTAATTGATGCACTTTGCTGCGTGAGAACCCTAATCGATGATGTCAAAACCCCATGTACAAAGATTGATGACAGGATTAACAAAATGAGTTGTGACGATGGGTGCATTGGAGAGGGAGAACCATATTTTATCAAACACGTGACCCTCACGTGTCTATTTTCCATCCAAACGCAAGGGGTTATGGACCACGTAGGCATCCTCTGTTTGTGCATTGACAAAAATAGATGATGGGTGTAATTGATGAAATGTTGACAAGTTTAGAGGTCTAATTAACATTTATTGAAGTTTAGAGGTATATGAGACATTTTGGCAATAGTTTAAAGGTTTTTTTAAAATTTTCCCGCGAAATTATGGTAACTACTAAAGATATTGGCAAGCTAGAAAGACTTACAAAGTGATTCTATAACAAAGGAAGGTTAACAGCCCGCACGCTCTGACCAACTAAGCTACTCCAACTTTGGTTGACAACAATTTCTGTAATAAGATATACATATAGTACTGTTTTAGCCCCAACAAGTAATGAATTAGACATGAAGCTCCCAACAATTGCAAAATAATTAGACTTCTAAGTAGAAAAAGTAGGCTGATTTTGGAGTAGCAGTCCTGCATTTCCAAGATTTATATACTTCATTAGGATCAAAATAATAGAGCTGTGTATCCCTTTTATTCCTATCTCCGATGTTCTAAAAAAATATAATATGCGACCAAAATCTCAAAAACAAAATCTTGGGGAATATAATGAAGCAGTCGGGAGTAAGTTGACACATGGACTATGATTTTTAATTTATTTTTGAACATCGGAAATTTCATTCAAGAAGTCAAATGGTACTTACAAAGCGATTCCATCACAACTGTATGGAAAGAACCACAACCACCAACGCTTAAACATGAGCATTTCAGTCTAAAAAGCAAAGACTTAAAATAGCACACATCCCAAATTTCAATTCGCGAGATAGTTCCACTCAACAAAGAGGAGGTAGAAGTCCCAATAAATGGGTAGCTCAAACCAATAAAAATGAACACGTAAGGAAAACCATAAAGAACCAAATCCTAGAGGTTGGTAAAAGCATAATACAGGAGAAGGGAGGAGAAGAACTAAACAACAGAAAATAAAAAACCCTTACTCGGCCTTCACAATCGTCGCCCTTATCAATAGATCTGTTGATTGCATCGACTCCAAAGTTGCCGGAAAACTTCATTGCCGGACAATTTCATCGCCAAAGTGAGCGGTGGCTGCCAGATCTAACTCAAGAGACATCAAAGAGGAAGAGGTGTGGTAGATGGGGAGAGGGTAAAGGAGAAGACATGGACTGTGATAGAGATCGCTAAAATCGTTACAACAATATATGATGAAAAGCCCCGAAAACAAGAATCTCCGGGCATAATCATGCAATTGAGACTGTGTTGAGATATGGACACTGATTTTGTGCAGAAAATCCCATGCCATTTGATGGTATCGCTATTTGTTATGGCAAATGCTATATTGTGCAGAGGCCATTGAGGGTGTTGGTAACTCAACTGCAAACTTGAGCAACATCTATCCCATATTTTTCCTTTTGGTTCTTTTACAAGGCTTCAACAACAAGAAAAAAAAAACTTTATCTCAATCTGGGCCCTCCAACGCAAAACACTAACTCATCCAAACAAGAGGGTGATTGAGAATTAGCCCTGCAAAGTTTTCACAAGTTAGTCCATCCACACATCCGTTAGCCTCTTGAAACACAGGTTGCATAGAGCAAGACACTTTGCCATTTCAAGGAGTTAGTTGAAAAGCCTAGTCCACACTACTCCGTAAAATCCAAGTGTTAAGAAGAGGAAAATTGAGACCTTATAACTAGCACAAACGGGGCAACCGGAAGAGGAAAATTGAGACCTTATAACTAGCACAAACGGGGCAACCGGACAACGGTTCACCAAACAAAGGCCCAACCAAGCTCTGATACCAAGTTGAAAAACCCAGTCCACACTACTCCTTAAAACCCAGGTGTTAAGAAGAGGGAAGTTTTGACCTTATAATCAGCACAAATGGGGCATATCCAGGCGATGTGGGACACATTCCAACAGAGTTAGACATTGCCAACTCTCTAAGTTGTTCCATACTTCCATACAGAACCAGAAAGACTATTACTTAAGATCGAATCACATTACATGCAAACCAAAAAACCAAACTTCGAGAGTACAGACTCTGTTAGTGTCGTATCTTGCAACAATACAACAGAAACATAATCTATTGGATTAATCGTCATCCTCTGGCTTTCAATCTTCAACCATGACATACATCGACAAACAGTTGAATAATATTGTAAAAGTGCAGCAGTTCCTCAAATTAAATGTTTTCAAACCATGTGCACCAGAAAAAAGATTGACTAAAATCCTGAGAAATGCAAGCAGTAACAAATGACAACGAAAAGTCAAAACCTATCCTGTGCTTGAGAAGGTCCCTAGGCAGAACTTCAAGGTTCATTTAGTTGTCATACACGGGACTCACATACCGCTTTTGAATCTATTGCCTCCATTACAGCCAATTGTTAACACAACTATATAGGGATAATAGAATGGCTGTACACGTACGAACACTGCTCAAGCAACTGAACATGTCTATGAAGCAAAAAATGCTTCAACCATTGCATTTGATCCTTTTCGTTTTCTAGGTTGGATTCGTATTAGCCCCTCAAACCACTCATATTTTGCTTCCATTTCTCCATTTATGATGGAGGGCTTCTTCAGCTGTTATCTGGGCCTTGGGATCAAGGCAAAGCAAACATTTTTAAAAATACAAAAAAATATACCGTATGTGATTATTTCAGGCGGAGGAAATGGAAATGAAATCGCTAGCTCGTCGGATGAGTCTAATCGCAACCTGTTTGAGGTGATTATCTCTACCCGATATCTTCTTTCACTCTCTCGTTCTCACCTCCTATTTCTCTCTCGCTCGGCACATCAAAGCTCGTCTGTCCATATTGATTTTTGCGCCACCATCCCTCTTATCCCACTCGTTTTTCTGGGACAGTCAAAGAGCTCAACCGAGAACACCAAGTCGGCAAGGACAATTCAAAGGTGAGTTATAGCCGCATTCTCTCTCCCTCTCTTAGTTCTTGCTGTTGTATAACAATTCTATCGTGTGATCATGTGCAATGTGCTTGTTGGTTGATCTTGTAATTTTTTGGGTTAGACTCATATTAGCATCCTCAAAAAGGTTATGTTTTGTTTCCATTTCTTCTTCTTCCATCCATTTATAATGGAGGGCTTCTCCAGTTGTTATCCGAGCCTTGGGATCAAGGCAACCTTTTCAAAAGGTCTAATAAATTGACCTCAAGGTCGGGAAAACTAACTCCTATATTGTACAAAGGCAACATATGCTTCGTTGATTAACTATGCATGTAAATGGGTAAAAAGCAAGTGATAGATGCTAAAAAATATGAAAAACTTACCGTAGGTGGTTCTTCGAGGGGTAGGTTTGGATGTAGATTGCGAGGGAGTAGTATGACATGGGGCTACAAATCTTCTGACAGCCACTCTAGCTTACTAAAAATCTAATTCATTGCATGGATTTCTGAATATCCACGAAAGAACTGCTTTAAACAAAGCATCTCAGCAAAGTACAACCTACCACCCACATGCCCATCACGATAATGTACTCAGTGAAACCCATGAGGGCTTCCAAGGCTCCGTACCTTAGCGCCGCCACCTATAAATGCATTCAAACTGTCAATCATAGTACAAAAGATTTCCTTTGCAAACTCTCAATTATAACAAGAAAAAAAATTAGCACAAAAGTTTAGAAGCTACCTTAAACTGAGAACTTTCTAACCTGATATAAATTTTCCACCAACTTTTATAGTTTAAAAGCTGATACCTGAGCGGTAAGAACGCTACTGCTAGGGCATACAAATGACTTAGCAAGGTCAAAGTCACAAATCTTCACAGTATCATTTTCAGGGTCAACCAGCAAATTTTCTGGCTTCAGGTCCTTGAGAAGAACCTTATTTTCAAGGTAATATGCTATCCCTAACAATATCTACTCCATAAAATGTTGCAAGAAAGAAATTTTCTAGCAAAATAATGATAGAAAATAGAGTTGCCCAAAGCAGATCTTTTTTATTTCAGGTGAACTTTTGCCAACATAGGAAGCCTAATCATTTATAGAAAGTACAAAAATCATGGATAACTAATAGAAGCATAATCACTTACTCTTGTGATATCCGGATACTTGTGACTGTAATTAACTAGGTCCATATGAGAATCCAGATTCATGGGCACATATTCTAACGCCATAAACTTACTTGCCCCGTGTGAATGATATTGCTTTTATTTAACTAATAATACTTCTCTTTTGTAGGATGGACTGTGTATTTATACGTAGGGCAAGTGTGAATATGGCATTAGAATGCATGCCCATGAATCTGAATTCTCATATGGACCTGGTAAATTATAGTCACAAGTATTTGATATCACAATAGCCTATAAAAAAAGAGTGATTATGCTTCTATCAATAATCCATGGTTTTTGTATGTTCTATAAATGATTAGTCTTCTTATGTTGGAAAAAGCTCACGTGTGAATCAAAAGATCAGCTAGTGGTAAGACTCTATTTCTACCATCATTTTGCTAAAACAATTTCTTTCCTGCAGCATTCTATGAAGCAAATATTGTCAAGAAAAGCATATTGCCATGAAAATAAGTTTCTTCACAGGAACCTAAAGTCGTAAAAAATGTGTTGGTTGACCTGAACAATGATACCGTGAAGATTTGTGACTTTGGCCTTGCTAGGTCATTTGTATGCCCTATCACCAGAACTCTTACTGCTGAGGTATCAACTTTTAAACTATAAAAGTTGGTGAAAAATATATATCAGATTGGAAAGTTTTGAGTTTAAGATAGCTTTTAAACTTTTGTAGTAACTTTTTTTCCAGTTATAATTGAGAGTTTGCAAAGAAAGTCTTGGTACTATGATTGAGGGTTTGACTGCATTTGTAGGTGGCGATGCTAAGGTAACGAGCCCCGGAAGTCCTCATGGGTTCCATTGAGTACACTACCGCGATGGACATGTGGGCTGTAGGTTGTGCTTTTGTTGAGATGCTTTGTTTAAAGCAACTCTTTCATGGATATTCAGAAATCCAGGTAATCAATCAAATTTTTAGTAAGCTGGGGTGGCCATCAGAAGAATCGTGGCCCAGTGTCACACTACTCCCTCGCTATCCACATCCAAACCTACCCCTTGAAAAACCACCTACGGTAAGTTTTTCATATTTTTTAGCATCCATCACTTGCTTTTTACCCATTTACATGCATAGTTAATCAATGAAACATATGTTGCCTCAGTAGGATATACGAGTTAGTTTTCCCGACCTTGAGGTTAGACCTTTTGAAAAGGTTGCCTTATCCCAAGCTCGGATAACAGCTGAAAAAGCCCTCCATTATGAATGGATGGAAGAAGAAGAAATGGAAACAAAACATAACTTTTTTGAGTCTAACCAAAAATTTACAAGATCAACCAACAAGCACATCGCACATGATTACATGATAGAATTGTTATAAAACAGCAAGAACTAGGAGAGAGAGAGAGAATACGGCTATAACCCACCTCTAAATTGTCGTCCTTGCCGATTTGGTGTTCTCGGCCAAGCTCTCCGACTGTCCTAGGGGAGCGATTGGAGGGATGGTCGCGCAAAAATCAAGATGGATAGACGAGCTTTGGTGAGCCGAGCGAGAGGGAAATAGGAGGTGAGAAGGAGAGAGTGAAAGAAGATATTGGGCAGGGATAATCACCTCAAACAGGTTGCGATTAGACTCATCCGACGAGCTCTTCTTCAGCGAATTCATTTCCATTTCCACTGCCTGAAGAGGAATTACCAGTGAGCACTAGGGAGAGAAGTTGATAGAATCGGTAATAGAAACAGGGAGAAATGGAAGAAAATATTGGAAGAAGAATAGTGTTCTAATACTGGAACTAGGGTTGTTCGCTGTCTGGATCGGATCGGATTTCTAGAAATCCGAGGATCGAATCGCTAGTCACGGTTTTTACAAAATGAAATCCGTGTCTGAACCAAAAATCCTACGGTTTGTTTCCAATCCAATCCGTGACTTGCGGATTGGTTACGGTTTTATCCACGGATTACGTTACATAAGCAAGAAAAAATAAACACCAAACAAAAAAAAATCTTCCATTAAAGCACAATAAAGTATTTGATTACATCAGAATTAACACCACCAGATAAAGTATTTGATTACATAAAACCAAACAAAAAAACCTCAGTAAACATCAAAGTGGGACAACAAATAAATACAAAAGAAGTTCTTCCATCAAAATGCTAGGCACGAGAAAACTGGCAACCGTGTCCCAATATTAAGGTAAAATACTAACATTGGTATAAAAAAAAGTTTTAATAGTATTGACAATTATTTATATACATATATATATATATTTATTTTTTATTTATATAGAATAAATATCTCACGGTCCAGTTCGGTTAATCCACGTTTTCGTAATGAAAATCCGTGGACCGAACTGCAAGTCACGATTTTTTAATTTTTCAATCCGTGTCCGGACCATTAATCCACGGACAAAATCCAAAAGGTATGGATTGGTTGGGTCCGGACCGGTTTCACGGTACATCGGATTTTTTGCACAGCCCTAACTGGAAGAAGAACAAGGTTACAAACTATGGGAGCATTTGGTCTGAAGCTTAGCACAATACAATTGATTGAATGCCTTCACTCCTCTCATCGGCCTCCTCTCTTTATAAGAAAACTACCTAACTTTTACTGCCAATCCTAACTAACCACTCGTAATTAGAGTGGGTATCATTCCACCCCCTTAAAAAGGCCTTGAGGACAAGGCCAAAATGTAAACTCGAGCACCAAATAATCTAAGTAAAAAAACTGAGATGAGTTGAGGTTATACGTAGTTGAGTTGCGGCAGTTGCCCAAGTTGATGTCCACCTCAATGACCCCAAATTCAGTAAAGAGCCACATCCATAGCAATGATTTCAGGCTCGGTCAACCACTATGTAGCTGTAATAAGTTGGCCTCAAAGTGAACATCTAGGCTTCTAAATCCCTTAGTTTACCAAAATTAGTATATGCAAAGACCCAACAAGCTGGGAAAAAACTGGAAATGAAAACTCAGTAGACAAACGGTACTCAGTGGAGAACCAGTTGCACAAGGTGTGTAAGCCTAAGGAGTTTCCATTCTCTTTGCCTTAATCCCATTTGCTAATAACTAACAATACCCCACAACTGAGTGAAAGCCTCTCTTGCAATTAGAATCAGTGAGACTAGACTAATTGCCTAATTGCAAAGACTAGAATGAAGCAATATACGTAAAACTGGTCATCATGTTAAGACTAGACTGATAAGAATTAGACATTGATATAGCAAAACAAGAGAATTGTTCTAAAAAAAAGGAATTAATCGGCGATTAATCGCTGGTAGGGCCTATCTGACTGGATCCGACTAATTGCTATACGCCGGTTAATCGCTGATTACTACTCGCTCCGTCCCAAAAAGGATGATAATTTTTAAAATTTGTGCCATTTTTTTATTACTTATATCTTTCAATCTATAAATTTTTTCATGAATTTGAAAATTTTGTATAATAGAACTAATCGACAACTATCAAACAAGATCCATATTGTATATTTTTTGAGATTCATATTTAAAGATATAAAGAATTGAAATTGACACAAATATCAAAAAAATTCATCCAATTTGGGATGGAGGGAGTAATTGATATAGGCCAACGCCTAGGCCTCGAAGCTCAAAGGTGGCTGACCGCCCAAAATCCCAACTAGCGCCAACGACTTTTAGAACATGACAAGAGAGCTAACCTTTGCACCAGAAAGCTTTTCAAGTTTATCAATGTAATCGATAACTATTGTCTCCTCGCCGTCAGTCACCAGTCCACACAGGAAGTGGCGTACCCCAGAACCTACTGTAAACTGCCTAAATCTACGATTTTCGATTTGGTTTTGCCGTGAAGAATGATGGTCCGGTGGATGGGACCCATGTCGTGCTGGTGTTTGAAACCGCCGAGTTCAGAGGGGGGCGGGGTTGTTGGGATGCCGAGTTTGGAGTTGGTCGGGTTTATTAGGGTGGAGGTGGAGAGCAATAATTGTCGGACCTTTCGTTCTTCTGGTTAAAGCAATAATGCATTCTACTAAAACTTTGCTAGTACTACGGTTGTAAATCATCTGATCCGTTAGGTGAATTGTTCGAGACTCGAATCAGTGAAGGCTCGTCGAATTTGATTCGTCTACTAAGTAAACCAAACCTGAACCTCAATTTTAAGCTCATTTCATAAGTGAGCCAAACATTAACCTAGCAGTATTCGATTTGATTAGACTCATAAACCTGAAATATGTGTATATCACGGAATTTTTATGTGAATTTTGTATATGTACATAATAAAAATTTTAAAATTTGTCTACGTATAAACGTTTATAATAACAAAAAACTTATTTATGTAAATATTTTTACCGTTTTATATATGTACATGGTAAAATTTTATTTGTATTTTCAAACCTATATGACAGCATAGATATATGACATTATTGGATATATGACATTATTGGCTCATTAAGGCTCATGAACAAGTTCGAGTTCAACTCAAACCTAGGAAAGCTTAGCTCGAGATCGGCTCTTCAAATTTTCATTGAGTTCGGCTTGAGTATGAGTTCACTTAAAAACTTAACGAACGAATCTGAACATCCTAATATTTTGCTCGTTTACGGCCCTTAGCACCACATCCACACTCATATAAGTGGTGGATCCCACACACTAGCACCAGCTACACACCCAAATACACACTCACATGCACTTGGCATCTTACCACTAAATTTTTGTCACGTAAAAACAGTTGGATTCCGATTTTCCATTTACTAAATTCTAAGTCATGTTTTTCTTACTATAAAAAAAATAGTAATAATAATAAATAGCAGTGAACCAACATTTTAGTAAAATTCCTTCGTTCCAACCGTGATACCATTTCCAAGGGCCCAGCTAACGATTATGTTTCGTTTCGTTTCTTTTCTTTTCTTTTCTTTTTTTACTTACGGTTAACGTAACCCGATTTTCGATAATCATAAAACTCTATTTTCTTTTATCAATCAATACTTTTTAAAATTAAGCGAATACATAGATAGCACTATTATATTTTAGGGGAGTAGATAAGAGGTTTCTACCGTTCTTCCTTGGCGGTAGAGCAGCCACGGAATACGTCAGGTGAAAATGCAGGCGGAATAACGTCGTTTCGACTTGACCGAAGAATAAAAAGAAAGTAAATTTCTTTTTTCGAACATACAAATACTTCTAGAAATTTTAAAAATTGAGGTCTCCAAACTCATACTTGTACAAATGAACCATGTGAGAAGTGGATGATTGGTGGTGTGTGTGCTTGTGAATGTGGAAAGAATGTGAAAGTGGTTATGCCTATTTATACTAATGAAGGAAGGATCTAGATCATATCTAGAATATCCTAATCATATCTTATATAATCCTAAATAATTAATCTTACAAAATCTAGAACACTAATGAAGGAAGGACCTAGATCATATCTAGAATATCTTAATCATATCTTATATAATCCTAAATAATTAATCTTACAAAATCTAGAAAAATCTATATAATATCTAATAAAATCCAATCCAATCCAATCCAATCCAATCTTAATATATCTTATAAAATCTAGGGATATCTAATACCCTTCTTTCCGGATTATTCTTTGGACCTTGCGGCTTTCTGTTTCACTGGGACTCATGCCTCATTCCCGTGATGTGATGCTATTAACATGGTTAAAGTGATATTAATAGAGTTTAATAAAAACTGTCACCTAGACAAAAAAATACGTAAATCTTTAATAAACCCCGAGTCACGATTGACATACTCCTTAAATCCTAACAGTAAGTGGCCCACTAAAAGTTAGCTCCTTATTTGTTATTTTTTTTAATTCTTTTTAGCGTTTTATTTGTTTATAAAACTTAGGGTGTTACATCAATGACTCTCTCCTTATCTATATTTATATACACTATGATTATATTTGGATATCAATCTCTCCCACTTGCTAGGATTTGTACAAAAAAAAATCCAGGTTAGGGGTTGCATGTACATACATATATATATATATATATATATATATATATTTACATATATATATTTACATATTTACTCAATAGAGTTTTAGTATTTTCTTTTAAATAATTTCATTAAAAAATCAAATCATTTATTAAAAGAATACTAAATTAACATCTAAATGAAAGAATTGTAATTAAAACATTAATTTTATTATAAAAATTGAGGGTTGTTACAACATGCCATAACATTACACTATTATAGCAAGTAGTTTAAGTCCAGATACCAGCGCAGCAAGGCAGCAACCAAAAAAATTTATGGGTTTTGGCTTTCAGACTTCAGAGTATTGTGTGTGTGTATATCTACGTCATTTAAAATTTACGTTTTCTTTTTCACAAAATACCAATAGTTTAACCCTTAAGTTTTAGATACTGTCCCATTAATGTAAAATTGTTAAAAAAAAAAAATCATAACAATTAGTTAAGTTATAATTATCTATAAATATTACACACACATACATATTTTTAATTTTTTTAAATATCTCACGGTCCGGTTCAGTTAATCCACGGTTTTGAAATGAAAATCCAATCCTAATCCGTATCTCATGGTTTTTTAATTTTCGAATCCTTGTCCGGGCCATTAATCCACGGACAAAATCCAAAAGGCAAGAATCGGTTTGGTCCGGACTAGTTTCACGGTTCTCAGTTTTTCTTGGACAACCTAATGGAAACTGAATCGTGGAAAGTGTAGAAGAGAGAAACATAATCATGCAAAATGTGGAAGGAAAGAGATTAGAATTTGGAGGGGGGAAAAACCGAAGAAGTACGGCAATTAAAGAAATGTTTACGCAAGAGGAAGAAGGGCTTGGTTAAGGTTAACAGCCAACTGAGCTTCTACAGCTTTGATTCTTTTATGGTATTAACTACCTAGAGTACAGTTTTAGCCGCAACAAGCTCCCAAAAATTGCAAAATAATTAGAATTCTAAGCAGAAAAAAGTAAGCTGATTTTGGAGTAGCAGTCCTGCATTTCGAAGATTTTATTTTACTTAATTAGTATCAAAATTAGAGAGTTGTGTAGCCTTTTATTCCTATCTCCACTGTCACTACAAAAATAAGTGACCAAAATCTCGGGGCCTATAATGAAGCAGTCGGGAGTAAGTTGAGATATGGACGACGATAGAGATTGCTCAAGTCGTTATTCCTGTCTCCAATGCTCCTACAACAAATAATGAAAAGCCCCCAAAACAAGAATCTCGAGGCGTGATCATGCAGTTGAATATGCGAGTTGAGATATGGACACTTACTTTGTGCAGAGAATCTCATGCCATTCAACTGCAACCTTGAGCAGCATCTTGCCCATTTTAAAGCTGAAGCCAACAAGAAAAAAAGAAAAGAAGCAGCAGCTAAACTTATCCCAATCTGGGCCCTCCAATTTTAAACACTAACTCATCCAAACAAGAGGGAGATTGAGAATTCGGCCAACAAAGTTTTCACGAGTTAGTCTATCCACGCACCGGTCAGCCTCTCAAAACACAGGTTGCTTAAAGCAACATATCTTCGCCATTCAAGGAGTGAGGAAATTGACAACACTCTAAGCTGTTCCATACACAGCCAGAAAGATTATTACTTATTACTTAAAGACCAAACCGCATTACATGTAAAAAACAAACTTGGGAGAGTACGGACTCTGTCAGCGTTGTCTCTTGTAACAATACAGCAAAAACCTAATAACCCTATTGGATAAATCGTCATCCTCTGGCTTCCATTCTTCAACCATGACAATTGACATACATGGACAAAAGTTGAATACTATTCTAAAAGTGCAGCACTTCCTCAAATTAACAACTGTTTTGAAACCATGGGCACCAAAAAAAAAAAGATTGACTAAAGTCCTGAGAAATACAAGCAGTGACAAATGACGAAAAAACAAACAGGAACAAGCGACTGAACACATCTATGAAGCCAACAGTGCTTCAACCTTTGCGATCTGATCCTCTTCGTTTTTCTGGGTTGGACCCGCATTAGCCTCCTCAAAGAGGTCATGTTTCCATTTCTCAACACGCGCACCACCCCTTGGAGGAGGATACCCTTGCCTCCCATTGAATCTCTCTCTTCCCCCGTAATTATTGCCACCACCATACCTATCTCTCAAAGGAAAGCTGCCCCTCTGTGCTTCTCCTCCATTTCCCTCTTTGTCTCCTACAGATTCTTTTTCTGGTTTCTCTGAATGATGGTTGTGGCCTCCTCTCTCTGCCCTTCTGTCTCTTCCTAATATTGGAAATTCGGTATTGCTTGGCTTCACAGGCTCAGCTGGTGCTTTTTCAGCATGTTCGGCGACCACTGCGTCTTTTTTCTCCCTAAATGAAGGTCTTTTCCTTGTGGTTCGTGGTTGATCTCCCTCTATTTCAAAGAATCCGTCATGGCGCCAAACATGTTCTTCACCACCCTTTGGAGCTCTGGATTTCTCATCTCTTTGCTCTGTATCACGAGTTGATGGCTTCTCCACTGCCCTTTCACTATGTGGATCCTTTGAGTCTTTCCATCCACGCTCTTCATGGAGAGGAAAAGGCAAGTCAAGGCATTGCGTTAAGAAAAAAGTTCTAACCATAACATTAGTGCATACAGAAACACATCATACGTGATAGGCATCATCATACGTCTAAGATAATAAATCCCGCAGTCACAGTGGCGGCTACAGCAATTTTTTCTCAGGATTGGGTCAGTAAAACACATTACACTCCATTTGATTTGAGTCATTTAGTGAGAGAAGAGATCAAAGTTTTTTTTTTAGTTTTAACTACATAGTAGGTGTCAAAGATAACTCTCATTAAGCAAAATTTTTGTCTCTCACAAAAAGGGTAAAAACACGATGATAGCTGTGTTAGG